>JAZDUA010000014.1:4135000-4717500 GCA_038098605.1 Gryllus longicercus
AAGAGAAAAGGAATATAAGAAAAAAACATACTATTGATTACAATAATAATTTCACTACTGTTAGAATATTTGGATGAATTTAGTAGTCGAAGGCATTACAGTTGAAGACTGTTGATGGTAGTTTTAAGCTAACGAATTTCGAATCTAAACGAGTTCTAACAAAGATGATGCGACATAATATTTGCTTGTGAAAACATTCGTTTGCGAAAAAACACAAATTTATATGGGCACTAATAACTAATATATACACTGGTGTTTGTGAAAATTGCAACATCAAGAAGTAGACACTATTATAATGAAATTTATTCCGCAGATATAACAATATAATATCACAATATACAAAAATTAGAATTACAGAACTGTATCTGCATTTTGACCTTGAGTATTTTAGGTGGGAAGCCGACATCTGAGCCTCTAAACGTCGTGGCATGGATTCAAGGAGAGCCAGGGTAGTAGCCAATGTGCAATTGAAACCATCACACTTGGCGTTTGTTCGCTATGGCGTAGATCGATGCAGGCTGGCAGATTGCGATCACCACGGTAGCGTTGAACACGGTCGCGGCGATCGCTGTACCACAAATTGAAGCGGAACACGTTCACATGCCCGTTGGTGGTTTCTGTTCAACAGAATTCGTCGGAATGGTATGCGTCCCACCCGTTCAGTCCTCAGCAGATGGTGTCGAACCGTCGACGCAGTCATGGCCAGACCCGTCAGCGGCCATCGCCGTTCCACAAATTGATGCGTTGTAGTGCTCCAAAGTCGAGTCAACACTGTGGACGATGCTGTTGTCGGTTACGCCCATGCAGACAGTATGGCGGTCATCTCGCGCTGTTGTCACATTGTGCGGTCCAGTACCCGCTCGTGCTGTATACGACCCTTCTCTAACTTCTGGTTCCACACACGCATCACTATCGTAGCAGCGCGCCCCGTTCGAGTGGCAATGTCACGCTACGACAAACCGGCTTCCCAGAGTCCGATCATTCTGCCCCATTCGAACTCACTCAGGTGCTGCTTTTGCGACCTTTGGCGTCGACGAGCCACTTGCTTGCACGTTTCCATTTCGGTTGTCGGCTCTACTCTGAGTGTGTCGTAACACTGACCTGACCTGTCACACAAAGGAGGGCGCTGCTATGCCAACGCGCACGCCATCTCCATGCAAATTTAATCACTTCTTGTGAATATACTGTTCTTTACATCTACAGATTTTTAAATGATTCCAGCCATTCCTTCTGGCTTTTGCAATTTCCACAACACCAGTATATAAGAGTAAACATGTATGATCTACATACATGTTTATATGGAATGATACAATCGTATTTACAGGCTCTGAAGAGACAGGATAATGTCTTTTATATAATATTAAGAACTGTCGGCACTATGTAATTACATTTGTGCATATACAGTTTCTGAGTTTGGATGAAATAAGTTCCTAGTGAGTGTTCTCTTATATCATTTTTGAGGCCAATATTTTGGTCTAATAGAAGAGGAGAAAAAATTTCATCCCCACATTTTTGTTTGTACAGATTGGCATTCAGTAATACAAAATGCTAGGAACAAAATTCCGTTCACAGTGATTCAAAATACCCAATCCGTCTTCTGATAAGGTACTTGGATGAAACATGAACAGAAAACTGTCTGAATCGAAACCTTAGGGGGAGTGTTTGAACATTCAATGGCTGCAATTTAGAAAAGAATCGCCAAATTATATTAAATATAAATATTTAAATAATGAAATAATTAATTTTGAGACTTAATATTAGTAAAGGAAAAAAACTTCGACAGAAAAAGCATTGCCATTCATATTGTGATCCAGCAAATTCCTCAGTTACTCATATCTTACTTCCTTACTAGTTTATTTAAAAATCCAACTATTTGTTTTCGCCTGCCCCGCCTTAACTCAATATTTACTACTATTATTCAATTTATCCTTCCTCCCGTTAAGTGTCAGAATGAAATCGCACGCAGGTCTTATAAAAATATTTTAGCGTCTTCCTGCTTCTATAGTATTGAACACACTGATTTTTCACTTTCTCGCAACTTCTTACCCAATAAAGAGAAAAGTATTGTAATGCTGGAAGAAGAAAAAAACTATTGCTAGGCCCTAGTAATCTGGATAAATCTTGTTCCTATATGTAGTATGTTATTTCTTCTAACACACTTCTTAGAGGGGAAAGAAAATCAGACACCGTAGTTTGCATGGAAGCCCTTTCTCCGCTTCGAAAGGGGTTAAACTGAAACCTGACCAGTTAATAAAACCCGCGAAGGGGTCCAAGTGACTGCCGCCTCGAGGATGGGTCTAGGCTTCTTGGAAGGCGTCTTGGAGGGAAAATTCTTTCAATGAAACACACACGTTTCAGCGATAACATTTCATTGCTAGATTGCTACAATATAAGCACATCTCTTTCTCCCCCCACAAAACCCTGCTCATAAATCTTTTTCCCGCTGGTTACATCTCTTTTTACATCATACACGCTATACAGATCTTCTATGGCGGGTCAACGGCACTCGACTCCGCCCGCCCGCCCGCGCCCCTCTGCCGGTCGCACACTCTCCCCTGGGTCGGCGCCCTCTTCGCTGCCTGCTGCCCGCACGTCCCCACTCGTCACTGTCGCGACCTTCACACCGGCCGCAGGCAACAAACTGGCTCAGGCCGCCAACTTGAGAGTGGGACGATATCTAGTCATTCCCCTGGCAGCCCGACTTCATGGAGTGTCCAACGCCCCAAGATCCACAGTCAGCGCCTTCAGGGGATCACGTCTGGAGGCGATCTACTAGCTCGTTAATTGCTCTCAGGAAGTCTGTTAAGCTGTACGCTTGATATGTAAAGTACGATGGAGCGATTTAGCATTACTGATAATAAAAGCAGTAAAGGAAGTTCTTAGTCCCCTGGGGAAGTCTAGGGAATCAAGAGAATCCTAAAATGCCTAGGAATTACTTAGTTACTACGTCTTTAGTGGGAAATGTAATCTAATGTCGCATATAAAAAATTGTGTAGTCAGAATCCAGTCCTTGATACCGAAAAATCGACTGAAGGCAAAACATGTCCGTCTGTGAACAACGCTAGCGGCTAAACCGTTCAACCGATTTTATACAAAACTAGCGGACCCGACAGACTTCGTCCTGTCAAAACGATTTGTAATGTGAAATTTTTTTGTTCCTACATATTTTATAGTCTGGGCAAAAAATTCTCCTGAACAGAACCGTCACCCTGGTGATAGGGCGTTGTGAATAAGAAATATAATTAAATAAAACATTTATAAGCATTTAAAAGTAAGTAATCGCTTTATTGTTAATCATGTGAATCATAATTATTAACAAAAATCAATTTTATTTTCATTGTAGTGCTTTGTGATATACGATGTTTTTTGTTTGATTACCTGGCGCATAAACAAACAAATCTGATGGTTTTCCAACACGGGAACAGGCAACATACAATTGACCATGTGAGAAACATGGGTTTTCCAGATTAATACCACAAACACTTAATGATTGCTCCTGGGACTTGTTTATGGTCATAGCAAAAGCAAGCCGAACTGAATACTGTAGTCGTTTAAAGTCAAACGGCACATTCAGTCGAAATCATTGGGATGCGCGGGATGAGGACGTCTTCTCCTTTATACTTTCCTTTCAGTATAGTTGCTTGTAATTGTTTAGTAATTTTTTTTTATCGCCAACCGTGTGCCGTTGCAAAGACGTGGTTGGTTGATATTTCGCAACATTATAACTACCGATCCAACCTTTAATTGAAGATTGTGAGGTGGCAATCCTGGCAAATCCAGCGAGTTTAAAAATTCTGGTGGATAGTTCACTATATCATCTTGGTTAGTAACCAAATCAACTGATTTATATATCCTCGTTTCGCCTGTAATTTGTTCTTGAATTTTTAAATTTAATTCATTTACATCTATGTTTTTGCAGCCAATATAGCTCGTTCGCTCAACCAATCATGGTTTCTGTAATTTTGAGAAACATCTGGAAACACCTTCTGAATAAGTTCATCTTTTGATCGAGTTAACTGACAAAAACTTTGAGGAAAGTTATTGCAGCCAGTCAACATGTCTACAGGAAATTTGCCATTACCAATGTCAATGAGTTGTTTAGAGAATATGTTTCCAGATTGGTCATTTTGCAACTCGACACTCATATTCTTGCTTAAATGAAGTACTTTGACATGTTTCCACAAATTGGAGGACTTTAGTCATGCATTGAGTTCATCAGCTGGTGTTGATCGTGGAATCACGGGCAATGTTTGACGAAAATCTCCTGCTAATAAAATCATTCACCACCTTCAAGCAAAGTTGCTGCGATTCCCGACGAAGCGAGTGGAAGTGCAATTTTATTATGTGAGCGAATCGTTGCTAATATTAATGAAATCAAAAAAGTTTTTCCTGTACCACCAGGTGCATCTAAGAAGTAAATCTCTCCTGGCAATTATCGTGTGTCCTAAACTGTCCGCCTACGGAATGGTTGGGGCTCCGATGGGAGAGAGAGAAGATGCGGCGGCTGTGTTTACTTACTTTTAATGATACAATGTCTTTAAGTTCAATAAAATGGTGCGTTCATCTTTATGGTAGTCGGATTTAATATATACCCAGATATGCATAAACTGGATATTACGTAATGATATCGTAGTTTCGTATGCATTCATAAAGCGATATATTGGATGGACTTACGTTCTTGATGCTCAGTTATATGTGAAATTATCCTTGCTTGTCTGTATAATGTGCTGCAAATAAAGTGAGCAGTTAATATAACGCGAGAAAGTATATAATGTTGTAGCACCACTAGTTTCTTTTTAAAATCTGTTCTGCAACATTAGATCATTATAAGAGGTCGTGTACAATTTTTTCAATACTATGAGTGTCTGTCAGGTAATTGACATGAAATAAAGGCAATTTTAAAAACAGTATTTCTCCAAATCGACTTTAGAATTTTTAAATACTTTTTTCTCTCAAATAGAGGGAAAATGACACAGGTCTGATTTTTTTTTACTCCATTTTGGAAAATGGCAAAAGTTGTTAAGAACGCGAAAACGTATCTGCGGTTTTTTTCACCACTAGTTACTTTTCAACTCTTCGACTTTGCAGTCTTCATTTGCATTTTCGTCAGGGCTCTACCTTAAAACAATCAACCAGAGTCTTAAGAAGTTATTCCTGCTTGCTATGCCATATAGTAGAATTAGAGTATTCTGGTACAATATCAATTCGTTAATGACAACACAATTGTATAGTACCAGTGTTAATTACTCTTCTTGTGTCCATTTGTCTTGATGTATAAATGGCGTTTAGGAAATTAGTATGTAATTGTCTTAATGTTTATGAACTAAAATTTTAATAAATAATTTTTGTTATTTTACTATATTTGCATATCCCCTGGTAAATGTTGAAACTAGTTGCTTTTTATTAAAAGTTCTGATGAAAGTTCATATCGGGACAAAAACGATGGCAAGTTAAAAAAGTGGAAATAAAATTTTCCAAGAAGCTTTTTTTTTTTTTAAGAAAGAATTTAATGAATGTTGAATAATGACAAAGAACCCTGTATGTAATGAAAACTTGTTTCTTTTTCAGATTGTTCTGGGCGTGTCTACTTGGGAGTATCGTAATCGCTGATATCTCATCAATTGAAGAAATACCTAGTAACGACGAAGAAACGACGAAACATCGCGATATTCCGCCCACTGACAACATATTATTTTTATCTTCAGTGAATCCAGGTATTCATGAAATACCTAACAATAATGAAGAAGAAGAAACTCTACGAACTCATGATCCGACTGCTGTTACGCCGAATGCATCTCCGTTATTCCCCGAAACTACACCACATTCCCGGGAGGGAGAAAATTATTTAGAATGGCTTTTATTCGGTATGTTTCTTGTGGCGATATTCGTCTTAATGATTTTTTGTCCTCTCCTCTTGATGCGGTAAGCCGCCAATACAACAACGTACGCCACGCCTGCTAAAGCAACAGCACAGACGACTCCCGAGGCGAGTGGCATCCAACACGCTCGCAGATTTCCGCCGCCGCCCCTGGAGGAGAATCTGAACCATGGAGTGACGGAGTAAGAGGCCGCGTTTTCTGAAGCTCGATTCCCATACATCTTCCCACCTGATATAGTACTCCCTCTCTCTCCCTCCCTCCCTCCCTCTATCTCCCCCCTCTCTCTGCCCCTCTAAGGACAAATCCAATAGAATATTCCACGTAGGCCACTTCTTCCCTTCCCGAAGAAACCATGAACTCAGGGACCACGAATACCACCCTCATTCCGTTGAGACCAGACCCAACGGGCTCTAGCAATCTGGGACCCATTACTCCACCAGCCAGACGGCTGGGAACATAGCAGCACCGCTCCAGTGAGGCTCATCTACCCCCGTCTCGACCGAATTGCCATAACCGTCACCGAAGGGGTCATCACTTAACATCTGAGGCGTGCGCACAGGGGGTGCCGGGGTTTCAAATTATTATTAATATTATTATTATTATTATTATTATTATTATTTTCAAATCCATTTTTTTTTCAAATTACATGTTTTTTAATTGTATCAATTTATGTGATAAGGAAATTGTATTGTAAAACTGATGTTAATTGCTACTTTTTATTTATATTTTTCACTTTTCAAATTTATTGGGAAAAGTGAACACACTTTTCGTCATGTAAATGTGTTAATTTTTGTATTAAATTCATATAAAAGTCGGCAATTATCGTATGTAACACAGTTTTACATTAAATTATTTCAAAACAAATGAGTTAACATTTTATTTATTCTTAACGAATTTTTAATTTTAAACGTAACTTTTAACCGCACATGTGACGCTGCAATCTTTACCTACTGAGCAACACTTTGCATTCTATTTACATGTCGCGCAACGTTTGAAATAGACACTGATCAATTCTCAGAAAAGCACGTTCCAAAAATTGCGAATATTAACAGTTTCGAGTAAATCCAAAGCCTAATTTGCAGTTGAAGCTGAAGAATTAACTACTCATAATTATCAGTTAAATGTGGGTTGTTGCAATAAATCTCTACTATTGTATTAAATTAAAAACTTAATTTTTACATATGCATCTATTTAAATATGTTGTGCTTAATATTTTTTTTTAATCATGGATGACAAAAATAACAGCAAAAATTTTATGGACAATTGGCTTATTAAAACAAAATCACACGTAGAAAATACTGTGATTCCAGTGGTTGAAAATTTACTGGATGAATCGAATGATATTAGTTTAGCAACTGACTCAGAAGGTATGTATTATAAATACAATACCTATAAATACATACATACCTCTTTAACAATTTGTATTCATGTTGCACTTGTTAATTGTAAAATGTTAAAAAAATTAAACTTATTTCACCTAATAATTAAAATTAAAAGATACCCATTGAACATTTATATTATTTCATATTTAAACTATTGAAAGTGTTAAAATATTTTCTGAATTTCTCTTTATTTTAATATTTGTGTGGTTTATTAATATATTTGATTTATTAATTTTCACAGTAGATAATTTTCTAAAAGAAACCTCATTTTGTATGAATAAGCTAAAAAATAAGATTATATAAAAATTTAATTATAAAATACACATTTGTATAAATATTTTTAAAATTAGGCAATAACATTCGTTAACGATTTCTTTTTGTAGTTGCTGGTCATGCCAACGATTTAGGCGAGTTCGATGATCCTAACTGTGAGTTACCTAAAAACAGAAAGGAAAACAATCTTAGAATTCAACGTGGTCCATTTCAGCCTAATCTAGATAATTATCCTCAGACAGTAATTAGTAACAAATCAAGATCTTTCCATTCAACGTGGTTCGAAAAATTCAAATGGTTGGAATACAGTGTTGCAGCAGATGCAGTATTTTGTTTCGCATGTCGTCTTTTTCCTTTAAATGCTACAAGGTTTACTGGAACTAAAGATGACGTTTTTATAAATACTGGATGCAAAAGCTGGAACAAAATAGAGAAGTTAAACAAACACGGTAAATCGCATCAGCATCAAGACAGCATGGATTCATGGAATGCTTTTGTGAAGACGAAACCAATTGATACAATATTGGACGAAGCAAAGGAAAAGAAACTTAGGGCAGAAGAAATACAACGCCAAAAGAACTATCAGTATTTATTAAGACTTATTGGTATTATTCGTAGTTTAGCTAAGTGAGGGAAACACTTGCGTGATCATAACGAAACAGAAGATAGTAATGAAAAAGGGTTATTTTTAGAGATAGTTTCATTGTTTAAACAATACGATCCTTTTATGGCTGAATACTTGGAAACTGCTCCAGAAAATTGTACATATCTCAGTAATCGGATACAGAATGATATTTTGGCAGCTTTAAGCAACGTTGTTTTAAGAAATATAGCTGATGAAATGAAAAATCGTCCTGTATCATTGATAGCAGATGAAACCTCTGATGTTGGACATCATGAACAAATGTCGGTTGTAGTACGCTACATTCCAAAAGGAAAAGTATTGCCCGTTGAGCGATTCATCTGTATAGAACGTATGAAAAAGGTTGATGCCGAAAGTATTTTTGAAGAGCTGGAAAAAATAATTAACAAAGTGGGTATTAATTGGGAAAACGTAATAGCAGTCTGTTTTGATGGCGCAGCAACTATGGCAGGAGAATTCACAGGTGTGCAAGCAAGATGTAAGGAGAGAAATTCTTAAATTTTATATGTACAATGTTATGCATATTGCTTAAATCTTGCTCTTGTAAGTGCATGTGGATCACACAAAGACAATCCCCTCATATTTGATTTCTTTGGTATCATGCAAATATCGGCTGCTCTGATCCGGAGCGGATGGAATCGTGCGCGATGTCAGGCCGAGCCATGCGAAACGTGTTGGGGGATGTTGAATTTCTAAATTTACTAGAAATAATCCTAAAATCCAAACTTAATCTATTTTTCCATTAAAGGGAAATTCTTAAGACCTCTGTATATCTCCACGGGAGCCGTAAACAAACACTATGCGAAGAGGCGTGGCTGAACGCTTGCCACGGCGGAGGGATACTTCTCTGAATTCAAAGTGATGTTCACTTCTTTAGCGAACTGTAATTTGGCTCATTCTTATAAAAATCGGTCTATGTCTAATAGATGGTTCCTAATAAATTCCGTCAGATGTCAGTAGTGCAGCAAGACAGCTACCTAATAGCAATGTACTGTAAAATTAACTGAAATAAAATTATAGTATTTAATTAAAACTTGAACATGTTCATTAAAAATAATAATAAACATCGTGGTTTATATAAAATTGATTTTTTCCTCTTTCACAAGGATTGGGCATGATGAAAGCCGGGGCAACGCCAGGTAATTTGCTAGTTACATATAAATCCTAGCGCTGGATATGACTAGTAACCAAAAATATTCAATTGCATGAATTATTTCTCATATTTAGTATCCATTCCGATCTATACAGGGCGAATTCCAGAACACTACCTCAACAAACAGGCAATGGACCGTGCGCGGTCTTTCCTTGCTCACCCTCCTATCCTCACTCCTCACTCACACACGTACACTTACATGCACTACACTACCGCATAACATTTTACGTTCGGGAGCTTAGAACTTGTCCTGGCGGGGGTGGTGCCCGCTCGTGGGAGACTCGCAAATCGACATGTAGGACGCGCCGGATCCGGTGGGGGGAAGAGCACGTCCACCTCCCGTGATAAACATTCACTACACTTAGGGTAATAATGATCACATCAGTCGACGCGCCCCGAAGCACGAAATAATCAAGAGTGCAAGGCTCGCGGAATATTTGGTGGTCGAGTAAAAGGGCGCGTTTCGTTTCGGCGGAGGCGCGTGTGCGCGTGGGGATGGCCTGCTCACCTGCGCCGCGGCGGCCGCGCAGCGCGGGCACTCGAGGTGCGAGCGGCGGCGCGGCGGCGGGCGGCCGGCGTCGCTCGCGGACGAGCGCGAGTGCGTGAGGCGCCGGTGGTGGCCCCCGCCCCCGCCCCCGCCGCCGCCCCCGCAGCCGCCGGCGGTGGAGCCGCGCCGCACCACGCGCCCCGACGCCAGCGACTCGCCCGTGTTGGCCCGCGCGCGCGCCGGCGGCGCCTCGTCCTCCACCTGCAAGACACACAACCACACATCCTCCTTCAGAATTAAACCATCCATGATGAAAATTAAAACAACCAGGTTTCAAATTAAAACATTTACGATCAAAATTTAAACAACACATATTCAAAATTAAAACATTAATGTTTAAAATTCCATTAATTATTAATTAACACAATCGGTCTTCTGGAAGATGATGTTCTTAATCTTTTATTGTATCAACTATCACAAAGTTTCAAGTAATTAATATTTCTTAAAATCGCAAAACTTCCGCCTGAAAGTAGGCCCTCTTTTCCCTGTGCCCGCCTGCATTGCGGACCTTCCGGGCACGAACGTTGCGCCACTGCATTAAGATGTACTATACTCAAGTAATTTTAACATTGTCTAAAAGAGAAATATTTCGTATTAACATTAACATCTAAAAAAAGACCACAAATGTCAAAAACATAGAGAAAAAACTGGAACACATGCGGAAATAGCATTTGCAGATTTCAAATCTGCGTGAAATAACCACGAAGAAACAAAATATTACAGACAAAAAATTACCGCAGACCGCTGTTATTTTTGTCTGATTAATAACAATGTTTTCAATTGTAATCCATAATTACAATTAAGGCTGAATGAACTCTTTTGATGTATCATTAATTCTGAGTTCAGCACACGTAAAAACACATTTTGCATACTGCTTGCCTGTGAACAGTCTACACATTTGACAACCTGAGCGTTGTGGTTTTCTTGTTCCGGAGGCTCCTAACACATTTGCCTCACGTATTCTTGGTTATCCGGGATGAGCCGCGAAAACTATAAGTTTCTAAAGTTTCATTTCGTATTTCCTTTTGTGAACAAGAACACTACTAGTGATTTCCAAGAACTTGAATTAAATGATACCCACTAGGATTGCAGCAAGAATGAATGAATTGACAATCGAGTTTGTCGATGAAATTGTCAAAAATTTTAAGGTACGTATATATTCCTATTTTGCGTTGTAATAATATTTGTATATTAGGTTATGGGCAATGTTGCAATTGGGCACTAAACCACCTCAAGGTAATGTAAATTAAATTAATTGTAAAATCCCCTTAAAAGCTTATGTCGAACAAGATAAACAATGATTTCTTTTTATATCATTGGTTAAAATAATATTAATTCAAATTCCAATGTTGTTAAGAGGGCTTGGCTTCCCAAATCATTCTTTTGCATTCATATGAGGTTTTTTGATTGTTAAAAAAAGTAAGTTATTTGATTACTTTTTAATAGTCAATTGTACATTGCAAATAGGTATGTATTTCAATATTTACTAATTTTCGAATTAATTGAACTTTTTTTAAAAATAAGGATTCAAGTGTCATTAGTGGCAGTTAGAAATTGTAGAATTGATTATTGCAGTATTCTCACATTTCATTTAAATTGAGGCTAAAACCTGTCATGTTCTGTCAATATTTGAACCAAATATTTTTATTTTTCAGTTTGATTTTGGCACGGGTGATGGAAATTGGTTTATTGATGCAGATATTCATTGATATTGTGAATTCCAAATGCCTATTCCATGTCAAGATCAGAATCATGTTTTGAAAGTTACTCCAATACAATTATTGTTTCTATTTTTTAACGGGAAAATTATTTTAAAAATTCTAATTAGGTAATAACTAATTGGTGTTATAATTTGTGAGTTTGTAGTCTTTGGATTACCATGTAAGAATAATGGGGAAAAACATTACACATTTCTGTTAGGAAAGTGTCAAACTTAAAAATGCTGGGTAAGAAACATTGTATGGATGTACGAAAAACATTTCTTTCTCCAACATTATGCTATTATTTTGGCCTTTTGTTTGTCATCTTCAAAATTACCAGTGAATTAATGTTTGATGTGTCAAGAGATGGTCAAGGAAAAACTATATTTGTAGTTGTGTTGGTCTTGACAATTTTCAGAAATTTTTCTCTTGAAAGAAAACAAATCGATATCACTGGGCAGGATTTTCGTGCACTTTAAAATGCTTAACTTTGCATGCAAACATTCATTCATATACAGGTAAAAAGAAAATACATGCACAATAAAATTTTAGGTGGTATGTTTTTTCTTTGCCTTTTGTTACAGGCAACAATGAACATTTTTTTACATTTTACTCTGTCAAATTCATCCTTTTATCAGAAGTGAATGTTTTTAACATTCTTTCTACATCACAAATCATAATTGTTGCAAACTTATAAAATGAAATCTGAGCCAATGTGAGACCTAATTCTCCATTTCCTGCTTTTGAACCACAAATATTCTCACTTTTTGGTGAAGTTTCAAGTCGGGATTTGAATTTCACTTTATATAATTTTTCCTGTCACACTCATATGTCCAAACACTATTTTCAAACACATTTACATTTTACGGGTGATTTACATAAGGTTGGTATGGAAGGGACGAGTTAAGATTAGCCAAATGTCCTGTAGATGTCTCTAATGGATGCGAAGCGGCGCTATTTCGCGCTGCCCCCTCTTGAACACCTCAGTGCTGCGATTTCGCAACACATTCTCTTTCCTCGCTCACGTCGTTCATCGCTGCTCCAACACAAACGTACCTTAGCCGCAGCGGCGCCGCACGTGGGAAGGTCAGTGCTCTGCTACGGGCCGCCTCGGAAGCGCGCAACGGTGGCGACGTGAGAAGGGCGTTGGCGGAGCGCGGCCGCGGGGCGGCGGGAGGGGGAAGGCGCCCAAGGGAGCGGTGGAGCCGTCGAGAGGGAGCGGCCAATTCGGGGCAAGCCCTGCCCCTTGCGGCGACTGAGCGCTTGAGCGGCCAATGCGACGCCCTTGGGGGCTCCGGAATGCGCTTCGAGGGCCCCAGGGGAGGGGGCGGGGCGGGCCATCGATTGGCAGGGGCTGCGCCAGTGAAGGCGTTGTGTGTGGGGGAGGGGGTCTGCCGTACGTTCAGAAGACTTCTTGAGGTGGGAGAGGATCTCTGTATCTTTTATCTCGTCAGGGAATGAAGTGTCTTCTCATGTCATTTCTTTATGTTGAATCGCAAGACCGGATTTCAGTGTTATTGCATCTTTTCTGTGCTAACTTGAAATTTTATGACCGAAATTTCAATAATGAAACGGACGTTTTTTTTGTACGTATTTTATTTTGCGCGTTTGAGGGGTTACTGCACGATATTGAACGTTTTAGGTAACGCTGCCTGAAATTTGTACATTTGGGGATTTGATTGGACGAATTCGCAAAATTCCTAGTTTTATTGCATAAGTATACTTTTATATTATCAACTTGTTTTTAATTTATCTTTCTTACAGGTTTCATTTAAGAAAAAACTTATGACATAACCCAGCAGTACATTCGGGTGGTATGTAAAATTCCAGGGCCGTTTCATATGTATCAACTAGCAAACCCATGCGAGAACTTCAGATTAAACCCCACCCTTTCCATTAAGAAGGAAACTTATTTATTTGTTATAAAAAAATGTATGAATGTAACTTGTACTTCCAGAATACCAAACAAATATAAAAACAATGTAATTGATGTTGGAAACTAATTTTCAATATAGGTTTATACACAAATATATTCTTCGAACAATTCATACTTCCTTAAAAACAAGATTTGAAGTAATTATTCAATAATTCTTGACAGCTTTTCGCTTTCTTTTATAGTCACAAAAATATTTAAAAATATTTTACTCTTGAGAAAGTCAAGTAATGTATTCCATGCGAAACTACAGGATCGGGCAAATACAACACTACTCTTAGCAATATTATTTAACTTTCCTGGATTTGTTATGAGAAACAGAGGGCTTTTGGAGGGGCAGGGCGCCATCTTGCTGGGGTGAGATTATTGAAAAATTATTTGTATACTAAAAAGTATTGGATCATTTTCTGCGTTCTTACGTACCTCAAGAAAAGCAATTTCGAACCACAAAATATTTTTACCTTTGAGTAATAAATTCCATTTGTTACCATTAGAAACAATTCAGTAAGCTTAGACTTCACTTCGGCACATGAGAATGTTGCTCAAACGATGTTTAGATATTGAATATCTTAGCAAACCGACACTTTAAGTTTAATATCAAACGGTGTATTATTTACAATATGAGTTTACAGCTGGGCATTGATGTACAGACATCCAGATACCGCCAACATTTAAATCATGCGTTTGGTTTGTAGTTATCGAGTGACTTGCGTTTTTCTTTCCATAATTTTAAATTTGGATGATTTTTAAATTCATTCAATAGGCTAGCGCGTTTTGATTTTTGTTGTTGATTTATTTCAACCTATTCTACTTTAATTCATTTAAAAAGTTATTTTTTTTATGTTGTGCCATAGCGCAAGTTTTACCCTACTACCTCTGAGTTAACTCTCGCAAGTTAAACCTCACACCTTCCATTTCCTTTTATTTTAAGAGGGAAAATTATTAATGAAATGTTTTTATTTGTTTAAAAATGTATAAAGGTAGCTTTCAATGTACTAAGACAATATATAAAAAAAAAATTAAAAAATGCAAATGATGCTGAAAGGAAATTTTCAATAAAGATTTACGATTTAACGAAAATACTAATGAAGGTAAAACACAAACAAAAACTAACAAGATAGTCTTCTCTCTTGACCCACATTCCTCGACAATTAGGTGTACAGCATTTGCAGACCTCAGCAAAACGTTAAATGAATGTACTCGCTCTCAAAACAATCTTCATCGAAATCAAGCAACTACTAATAGTAACTCTAGTTGTGGCTGCGACAGTGAATTTTGAATTAATAATTATGCAAATAAACCTCCCCAGCAAATCACGGCAAACCCAGAAAGCGTAAATAGTATAAGAGAGAGGAATCTAAGCTCTCTAAGCGTGAAGTCACAAAGATGGCCACCATCACCAAGGATTGACGTCTAGCTGGCACTGGTAGTATCGATAAGTGCCGAACCATGCAAAAATTAATAGAAAGTCCAAAGATACTCACCCTGTAGATTATAGTGTGATAAACGTTTCTTTGTGGTCTTTGGCCTCAAAATTTTAGTTTTTAAGGTCCTACAACGCTTCGTTTAGGAGTTATGTAACGGTATAACTGAGGGAGTGCTGCGGGTTGCATTTGACATGTATATTTAGATGCGTTTTTTAAACAACTCCTTCATATTTTTGAAGTCAAAGTGCAATTCGTCACGTCCCCGCGAATTTTTTTCATATGAGACATCATTTATCAGGATTGGTTACGTGTGAGAGGTGCAAAAGTTATTTATACCTACATAAAAGAATAATCAATAACTAGAATGCCACATGGTCCACGAGGTGGCTTAAAGTAAAGAAATACCATTGTCAAAGATCATTTATAGTTTTAACTTATAGAATTCATATCACATATAAAATTGTTAATTACATTTTGAAATTGTAACCATATTACACATTCCGGCTTCTATATTGCATCCTTGGTGCATTCCGACCTGAAGTTAACACCATGATGTCAACAATCCGACCTGTGAAGGTTGAAGGATTCCTCGCTGGGCTATATCCAGACGCCCTCTTTTGTCTTGGATGTGGATGCGGATGAATGTAAGTAGGAGCTGTTTAAAAGTCAGGTCATACGTAGAATTTCTGACCGAATGTAAAAGAGAACGATTAGTTCCCAAATTTTTTTCTCAAAGTTTACCAAGATATAAATTATTTCATGGAAATATTAGTGGGAAGTTTAATGTAACGATATCCAAAATAGAAAAGCAGTTGATTAGTTTCCATCTAGCGGACCAGCACCATAAATTTACATCTCTAAAATAACGACAGAAAAATATCAAAAATAAATTTTATTGGCTATTTGAAAGTGTTTTCGAGCACTTTACAATGACTCAACAGAACAGGTTATCTAGATATTATTATTTTTGTTCAGGGAGGTCGAGAAGGAAGGTTAATAGTTTGCGAAAAATGTACAAACAGGATGATTTAAACCAGAATATTAACAAATTATTTGGGCCTAAATTCTACAATTGTACAAACGAAAATACCTCGGGAGGTGAAAGTTTAATTGCAATTAGGAGAAGCTTTTGCCTTTAATATCACACAGGGAAAGAAAGGGACACTGTCTTTCAGGTGATTAGAGCCATAGAAACTAATATGCACAAGCATAACAAAAGTGTGCAGAATACCATACGGATCGCTGTTTTCGATAAACGTAGTCTCTTTACTCTTGTAAAAGTCAAAATGAGTCAAAGTAAGTATAAATCAAAATAGAATAGCCACGAAAAAATGTTTGAGAAAATGTAGAGACCTTGTAGTTGTTCCTGCCGATAAAGAATGACTCTGTCTCTGGTATATTTTGGTCTGTCAATTTGTTTAAACTATTTTCTCTATTTATAAGGAATAGTTACCCGGTGGAACTTGTATTCAAAATCGTTTGCCGTAGATTGATAGAAATACGTAAGAAAGGTTTTGATGCTAATAACTACAAGGATAGGGGAGTAGAAAATGGCAGTAGGGAAGTAGAAACCGTTATTGTACCGTATGTTCCACAAATTGATATGAGTTTAAAAAGGTCTCTTGAACAAAAATGTGGGATAAAAGTGTGGAACAAGATTAAGAATAAAAATACATATCCCTCTCACAAGAAGGACGTCTTGCCACAGTTACATAAATCCAGTGTTGGGTACAAATTTAATTGTAAGCAGTATCAACGAACTAGAATATACTAGATAGTGTGTCTGTCCCTATAGTTTCAGCGCTCGTGGTGGAGGCTCGCAGAACTAGTAGCCACCATGTTTTTTTGAAGTCAAAACATACGACTGACATTGAAACCGTCCGAAACCAGCACCAAACGTAAGGCATTACTGCGATTTTCGCAACTCCGCTCCTGGCAGGTATCAGCTGTTGACAGTTTCATCCAATCGGAAGCTTAAACGTCACCATAATGACGTCACTATTGTGACGTTCAAGCTCCTGATAGGATGAAACCCTGAACAGCTGAGACCGGCCAGGGGCAGATTTGCATAAATCGCAGTATAGAATACCTTGTTACCCAGAGGGCGCTGCTTTGACTGCGAAAAATCATGGCTTCAATTTGCTTCAAAGATGGAGTCGCTTCAGCTACTCTATGTGGCATATTCTTGCTCGTTGGTTCATGTGCATATGTGGAACAGACATGAAGAAAATTGAAAGATAGGTTGCGTGAGCACAAGAGCAATATCAATCAGCTTTCCTATAGAAATAGCTCCCTCACAAAACATCGCATAGAAACTACGCAATAAAATGACATTGATAATCCATTGATTTTAGCACAAGAAAACAACTATTTGGGTAGACTTTGACTAGAGACACTAAATATAAAAACATGAAGTCATGAATACTAAGACAGAAACAAATTCATTTACCAGTCGTTATGACAACATCTTAGTTAATCTTCAACATTGAAAGAGCAATACCTGTGTATTCCTCAATAGCCGTTTGTTTCCTTATGGACAACCTCCTTTCTTGTCAATGAAATGCCCCTCACTCCACTTGGCGCTAAATAAGTTAGTTGTTCCTCTACCTTCAATCTGCACAGGTTAGTGACTATGACTACTCTCGTGCCTGCATTCATCTGCCTGTTTGTAATGTGTAATGTAAATATAAGTATAACTACGGTGATTTTAATAACAAATTTTAATAAGCATATATTTCATCATTCATGCACTTATATATTAAAAAGCATATTAGTTTGAAAACGTTCCCATACCATTATCATATGTAATATAATACAAATATAGCACTCTTATATTTATATGTTAATGATAATCCAAATGTAAGTTAGGCTATTTTTATTTTTAGAATATGTACGCCACCCCGTACTGTCAAATAGAAAATGTTTCATTGCAACTAGAGTAATAGACAATAAGTACGGGGTGTCAGGTTTTGAATAACTGTAACACAATAAGTATCCAATTGATTATGTGATACAATAAAAAGACGTGCAGTGCTCCAATGTCAAAGAGTGCACACTTTGGGTCACTGGAAAGGTAAAATGATAAAGATAATCTGTAAATAATTTAGCTCTGTTGTATTGTTTTATTAGGATGTAAATTTATGTCATTTTGTGTCATTTTATTTTGGATTTATAGACGATGTAGATCATCTCTCGATGTGGATTAACTGGAGTTTTAAGGCTAAGTAAAACACCGTTTTGCAAAGTCTTGCTTGTTTTTATTGCATGTTTTTGCACTTTTGGTGTTTTTCTTCACGTTTTGGACAGTTTTACAGTACGAAAATCCTGTCTTTCGCCATGACTGATGTCATTAGTGAATAGTTTTGGCTGACGTCGGTTCTGTGTATTTTCCTCAAAAATTCGAAAACGTTCATGGTTTCGCGTCCCACAATGACATTGGAAGACGGATTTTATACCCTTTCTTAAATTGGGAAAACCGGACGTGAAAAGCTGTAAGAACATTCGGGGCTGCATTAATTAACGTTTTCCTCATGTTCCCATTGTTCTTTGTGATAAATGGGGCAGAAAATACCATTCCAAATCAATGAAATTGAAGAAATTATTTTCGGCAGGGACACAAAGCTCGCATTGCAACATTCCGCCTGTCGTCTTAACTGAAGTAAGGGAATTCAATTTCCTTATTTCCAGACTGGCTCTGACTGTGTACACAAGGGGGGTGCACTTCGTTGTCGTAAACACAGTACTCAATGTACGTACTTTATTGTCGTTGCTGATTTGGTTTTGTTTTTATAATACGTTTATTCGCAATAAGTTTATTATTTTTATCACTTAGAAAATATTATAACGATACATTATTAAAATGAGGGGAGAGATTATCTTACATATGATGTACGTAAGGGAACTACTGAAAGTACTTGAGTTGAAACAAGAAATGTGACCATTTTTTTATTCTTAGCAATTCCCTACAGATGTCTAAAATGTGTATATACACTCGTATACACACTCATTACACACTTTTATACACAATAGATTGTAATATGATGTCAGAGGATGTTTAGTTAGGAAGTTTTTTTCGGAAGTTACATGCTTGCTTCGTTTCTTAATGTAGGAATTATCTACTTGTGTAAAATTTTGTATCTTATTTACCATACAATGGCTATTTCTCAAAAAGTGGGTTTTGAAAACTTTGCATTTCGCGAATTTAGTTTCTATCTGATATCAAGAGTTTGGCAATATTGGCCACAATGATTGATTATTAAGTAGTTATCTTTTTACCAACAGACCACGTCGGAGAAGCCTGTTGTAATTTTGTTCCAATGCTAAGTAATTCCGTCTCTTTTACATGTGAATTTGGAAGATGAGTTCTGTTATTGCATTCTAATGCACTTTACTGCATTAGTAAGTTGGATGAAGTACGTGTTCTTTATTCCAAGAATTTATTTCAATTGCTTAATTATATTTTATATTACTAGATGGGTATGTACGAACATAACACACACTGTAACTCATTGTTTTAAAAGTAAAAGTTTTTTTTTTACTGGAATACTTTCTAACTGGAACAATATTCTACTATAGCTAAGCGCTTATTAACAAGGCTAAGGCCCGTGCGATTAAATTGCACCGAATATCAAATAGTACATTTTATTTTACATAAATTTGATGTTTTTGATGAAATTTCGATGTTTCTGTAAACCCATGCCACTATGTAGAAGTACACACTAGAGTAAAATGTCCAAAAATGTAATTGTAGAACACCCAAGGTGGTTTCATTTCCTAGATTTTTCGACCTAAGAAAACCTGAAATCCGTGATCTAGGCCCCGAGCTATGATGCATCTCGGAGGTGATTTCCTCTTCAACAGGAGCAAATTTGTGGGATTTTTATCAACGGGGTCTAAATCATACATGCCTATTGTGTTTCCTTAGTGTATTAAGTACAGATGGGATTATACCATTTATTAATACTGTTTTATATTTTCTAAATGATCCTGTATGGAATAGCGTTGAAGAAATTCCTGCGTATTTATGAGATGTAAGTATGACAATATCGTTTGTCAATACATGTTTATCGCACTAGTTTCGTGTACGATATAGTAAAAAGATGTGACAATAGTTATGATAGTGCTGGGGTTATTCATAAGAGCAGTGATATCAACATAACGCTTCATTGCCGAAAAAAAGTCGTTGCGAATATGGCAGCTCGCCTATTATTTGTGCTTTGGCCTTATGAGATTGTCGTTAGGGCATTTTACAGCTTCTTGAACCTAATAACGATTGATTTTAAGATTATATTCCCATCATGATATAGGGTAAGCTGCTCCAACTCGGACTCTCGCAGGTACAGGCGCTCGCGGGCTTGCCTGCGTGCAATATAGCCCAGGAGGAGGTTGAGAAGGAAGCGTTCTTCTATTTTTTTAAATTTATTTATTTACATAAAAAACAATTAAAAACTGTGTGTGACGTGTGTTGTGAAGCAGAAACGATTTTACTTGGGACTTAAACTTCTGCATCGATTTTAACCGTTCGATGTTATTTGGCAAGGTGTTGTACAATAATGTACATGTTATTGCATAGGATTTTTGTTTCTAGTGAGCTGTTGATACTGTCACCTGATGAATATGATTACTACGTCGAGTGTAGTGGTTATAGACAACAGCGTTTGCTGAAAATATATTCCCGTCCGTAAGTAAGTCATATTTGACAAAAAACACTGATTCATATATCAAGAGATAAGGTAAAATACCTAGGCTAATCTAGAGAAGCTTACAAGAATTACGTAGGCGGGATTTGCTTATTCGTACAATTCTTTTTGTAATCGAAAAGTCTGGGAACTATAAGATGTATTTCCCCAGAATATTATGCCATATCTTAAGCGAGAATGAACATTTGCGAAATATTCACAACGAGCAGTATGGAGGCTGAATTTGAAAGAATTCAAAAAGCGTAGAATAAAGAACTTAATATAAATGGGGGTTCCATTTAATTGAAAGACCTAAACATTTTATTACCTTAACATCAGTCAATGGCACACCGTTCACATTCAGTGGAGTGGAGAGCTGTTTATGTGAAATGGGAAAACGCATTGAAACCGTTTTCTTTTCATTTATTATTAATTTGTTATTACGGAACTAATTTAAAATATCTTATATTGTACTATTTACGGTTTCTTTATTGCATAGAATATTCGTATCATCCGCAAAGAGAACTGTTCTACCGTTTCTAATCGTCGAAAGCATATCGTTTACGTGTAGTAGGAAGAGAATACGGCCCAAAATCGATCCCCGCGCGACCTCACATGCAATTGGCAAGGAACCAGAAAGGTGGGTACACATTGTTCCAATATTCCAGTAATGTATTTCTACTCTTTGAGATCGTTGTTTAAGGTATGAACATAACCATCCTAGAGTAATACCACGAACTCCATACCAAGGTAATTTTGAAATAAAATGTTAATATCAATGACGCCAAAAGCTTTTGAAACAACTAAAAATATTCCGATATGTGCTTCGTTTTCATCCATGGATGAGGCGACATCTTTAATAAAAGAAAATATGGCTGTGTCCGAATTTTTTGAGTTTTGAAACCCATGTTGGCAATCTGAAAACGCGTCGTGTTTATTAAAAAAGGTTTCCATTGGTACGTAGAAACGTCTCTCTAATATTTTTGAAAAAACTGACAAAAGGAAAATTCACCGATAATTTGGAATTTAATTTTCGTTGTCTTTTTTGAAAAGCGGCTTAATCTTGTCTGTTTTAAAAATATCTGGAAACATTTCTGTGCATAAGGATACATTAAATATGTGAGTTAGCGGGCGGGCGCACAAACACTTTCTCACTTTCGCTTTGCTTTTCGTGGAAGCGACAAGGAAACTCGATAACTACTCAAAACTACGGACTTATTCGTTTAAAGGACTCTGAAAAACCAAAATCACACAGATCAATTATTTTTATCACTTTAACATAATCGTGATTTTTTTGAAAATCAATAGCGTTGGTGAAAGTTTTTACTTCTTATTTTATTATTAAATATACATTCTTAACTTCATTTGGCTACAATAACATTTCAACTTTAACATGAGTAGAAACTGATGTTAGCTGTTCTTACTGACAACGTTTAGTAAAAGTAACGTTGTAGTTCCAAGAGGTAGTTTATCTTGATTTTTTGAACACAAACAAGACTGTGCCGGCCTGGGCAGCTGAGATCGCTAAGGTTGAAGGGCCATAGCTGCCTCGTGCTGGAAACACAGGTTCGAATACCGCTCGGCACATGGATGTTTCCGGATATGGGTATGCGATTTCCGCTACCGCTACCGTTGCTCCCAAAGATACAAAACCAATGCTACTTTCAGTGCTCCCTGTGAGACCTTCAGTAAGTAAATGAATAAATAAACAATAAAATAAATAAGTCTTTGAAAAGTTCACTATACGAATTTCTGTCACTCTCAGCGTCTTCATTTTCAGTGTCATCTTCATCACGGTCTGTAATATTATCCGTTGTTTCATCTGACGGAAGTTTCTATACTAACCGTGAAATTCCTCGGGTATAACACCTGTGCGACACAACTTAAGCTGGTCTCGGTTCTTCAACGGACTGATTGGTAGATGACGTGGGACATTTTGGGCAAAGTAACACATATCATACTAAGGCACCATTTTCCAAAAAACAGACAGTGACATATACTCATCCCTGTGGTTATATCTGAAGAATATTATGCCCGGATTTGCGTTAAAATACTTGAAACATTAACTGACTACTCATGAGCTTTTGATGACAGTTAATAAGTTCTACCTCAAAATTCTTTTAACTATTTTTCATAATATCTTCGAATATGTTTCAAATCCACGAAATCATTTGTTTCTTTTCTAGTCGCACAATGCATATAATAAATGATTACATAAATTTGTTTTATCACCTAAAGATGTGTATTCTGAACTAGATACAATAAAAGTGCGTCATATGTTGATGTGGGTTCCGACCACCGCACGTATCAGAAAATACAGACACCTCATTTACCTTCCCTTACGACTTCTCAGGGATTTAAGCAAACATGAGCCAATTTCAGAGCTACCTCTTTTTCCATTTATTTCAATTCATGCAAAGCAATACGCAGAATTTTGCAGAGATAAGTCATAAATTGCTAGGTTATAAACACAAAGTTTTCTACTATAGTGCATCTGGCCGACATGTGAAGATGGTGTTTGTACTCTAGTACCGACTGTAGGTCTTTCATTAAAACAAAATTAGTATCACTAATTGCTCTCTCTTTATCCATGGATTTTCCTCTGTTGCAGTCATCATTTTTTGACATAAGTGCACAGCAATTTTCGGTAGTTGCCTTGTGTGTTATGAAGGGTAGACGTGACTTTTCTTGGGTTAAACAAATATCAAATTATAATCATGACAGAAAATGCATCTGTAAATAATAAGTAATACAGGTACAAATATCTCTTCATCTTCACATTTACTCTTACATAACTTACTAACTAATTTTACTCTTACTAACTAATTTTACATATACTCCGTTTTGGATCCAAATGTTTTCTCGGCGTAAATGCGGGAGCTCTCTGTGACGAAGCGCATTCTAGCTATAGGAACGCTCTGTATTTTTACTGTTGCCGTCAGTTTGCACATACTTCAATACCAAGAGCATTCATTACATTCATATTTGGAGTTAGTGTTTACTTAAATCGTTTATTTAAAATATCAAGAAATATTATCAGGGAGAACACTCAATATACTTTTAGAGGGTTTTCGTCTCAATAATTTGTCAATTGTGGAGTTAGAATATATCTATCGGTTTATAACTAAGGACTAAATAGAGATAACACTTATTTGGTTCTCCCACGTTGTAGAGCAAACTATTATGTTTTTAGATAATATAAAAAGTTATTTTCTTTTAAAAATAGCGTTAGGGGGTTTTCCTTGTAAGCATAGGCAATATGAATAGTGCGATTACTGCCAGAGGAAGCCCGTTAACTGTTCCAGGTTGCTGGGAAGAGCAGTTTTTCTTTGTAGAAAAAGATGGACTTGCAAGAGTCTTTAGTGCGATAAGAATCTAATAATATATCTAAAAATACTGACAGATATTACTTCACTTGTTAAGAAAAAGAAATGTCTATAATGAATGTAATAAAATATTGTTTGTTGAATGGTATCGCACTGTGCGTTTCCTGTTAAACATAACGTTTTCTTCCTGAGTATGATCCCCGGGGCGCCGTCCACTCCCCAACCTAACCGCTCCCTGCTTGGGCCATGTCGCCAAGGCCAAATCGTGCCTCAAGGGCTTGTATTTCGCCAGGCAGCGAGTGTTGAGAGCAATTTGTGCCCGCGAGTTCCCGCCAATGCTCGCGGTGGCTCGCAGGCCCCCGCGCGCCCGCCCGCGAGCAGCTGAGCTGGAAGTCTGTGTATACTTCGATTTATTTGGAGCTGCACTTGTTAGGTCGTTATCTCTTACGGTGTCCTTCAATCGGGAGCTTACATATCACCAGTGATGTCACTGGTGAAGTTCAACTGCCTGATTCGATAACACCACAACAGCTGATTTACTTCAGGGGCAATTATGTTTAAATCCAAGTATAGGATCTATACTTCGATTTATTTAGACCTTCATTTGACAGATCATCAGCTGCTATGGTGTCGTCCAATCAGGAGCTTACACGTCACTATAGTGACGTCTCTATGGTGGCGATCAACCTCCCGATTGGATGACACCGTAACAGCTGACTTACGTCAACTGAACCGCATCTGATCGGGCGGTCCTAGGTTCGGGTCCCAAGATTGCAGGATTTTCGATACTATCTTGATAGCTAGGTCGAATTAAGTCGCTGCCTGGAAGAGAATTCTAGCGGCCGACTGCTCTGATCGGTAGTTTTTCGTGGTTTCTCGAACACCAGGTGAATGTTGGAGCAGTACTCTACCAAACGGGCCCCGAACCGCGCGCGATCTTTCCTTCCTTGTCCTTTCTTCACCCTTCTCTTACACATGAACTACACTACCACACATCCCGGGAGACAGGTCGGGAGCTTAGAACTTGTCCCGGTCGGGGCGGTGCGTCTCCGGTGGGAGATACCTGGTCGGAGAAAACGCCAGTTGCCTGCAGATAGGTGAAGGTCGCCGCCATCTCTAGAGGTAAAACATGCACTACACTTCCGGGACTGATTTTCTTAGCATCTGGCGCGCCCGGAATCATCAATCAACGAAAATCAACGGGGGCCCTAAGCACGTGCTTTGTCTGCATGTTGATTAATCCACCCCAGAGCACAGCGTGAGCGTACGGCCGTTGCTCATACTCAGGAGCGGCGAAAGCCGCGGGTGCGTTTCGCAAGAATAACCACACTTCTATCCAAAGTCGCTCTCTGTGGCGCTCCCGTCGCTGCAGGTGGCCCGGATGAGGGATGGACGCGGCGCGGTCCGCGGTCACGTGCTCAAGTCCGGCCTCGTCTCCCACTGGCGGGCGCCTGCCTGCAAGGCTTGCAAGGCCAACCGGGGGAAACGGGAGCGCGCAGGAAGTGACGGAAGCGGCCGCCCGTTGGCTGCGGTTGGGCGCAGGATGGTCGCTGCAGCTTCCGCCCCGCGCAGCTATCGTCTTCCCGTAAAGTGTTGCATCACCGAAGGGGCGGGCGCCGCCGCCTTGGGTGTTTCCGCGCAGCAGGGGCAGCATAGACGGATTTTCGTGTATACGGCGTTTCAGCTCCCAACCCATGTTAACCCCCATGAGAAGCATTCCTAAATATTTTTTCACACAATAGCTAAAATAGTAGGTGCTCTTTGTGTCCCCTACATCAATTTGTATTTGTTGTTAGTATAGTTAAATGTTAAGATAGAATAAGAATAGTTTTAAGTCAGCAAAATACGTATGAAGAAGTTAATAATACTAAAATATGAAAAAATAAGCAAAATTTTAAAAAAAACGGCTTTTTATGTAAATATATATTTTTACAGGAAAAAGATAACTGCATTCAATAATACTTTTTTAAACTTTAAAAGACACTGAGAATGAATTACAACTATTTTTATTAACATATTTTTAAATAGTTTGGTATAAGTACTCGTATATGTCGGATTACAATATTGCAGAGGCGACTTCACAATGTTACTGGAATCATCTTTCTTATGAAGCAAAGCAATGCGGTTCTATGGCCACCGGACATTTTTCATGAATTGTCAAACTCACACCCCTCCCCCACCTCTGCTTCTTAAAAACTTAGTACAAGGGATCAAGGGTGATAGGATGTATGTGAAGCAGAAGAAATTTTTAACACGAGGTCTCTCATGTTACATAGCCTCATGCGTTAATCGATAAAATACTAAAAAAAAAATTTTAGATCCTTCTCTTAACGGGTTGTTGGAGTAGGTCGGGATATGTCCCCTCCCAACTCCAGGCTCCATTATTGACACAATGGCACTACTATTCACTCGAGCACCAGTGTCTCGTAAACATTGTATACACGACGATCGTATTTATATGTCGAAATAAACTAGTGTTCCATTCCATTCTTCTTCTTGCCAGTTTCTAAACCGCTACTTCGGTCTTCCGGCGCCTGATGTTCTCCAGTCTTCTCTGTTCTTCCAGGAATCAGGAGGTAATTTCCACTTCTGCCTGTTTTTTTTTCTTTCCCTTGGTTGCCTTTCTAATGATCTTCTAGAAAGTCTTTTCTCGGATACTTGGCTATCCGGGATGAGCCGCGTCTCAGTCGATCAAGCAGACGTTTCGGCCATCGTGTTGTGGCCTTCTCCAGAGCTGTACTGCTGCAGTATTTTGTTCAAGTCCTGTGTAGGCTTGGCCGTATTTGTAAAACGGACGAGCTGGCAATGTTAGAAAATCAGAGGATCCGCGACCATTGCGCGTATTAGGCGCATACGCGTATACGCGTATTGGGCGCATGAAAAGTTGGTGATAAGTTGACAGGAAGCAATTATCGTGTAGTTTCTTTGAACCAGCGCTCTGAGACACGGAGCTAGGAAGAAAAAAGCATGAATGACGTGTAAGTCGTAAGAGGAACGTTTATTTTCGTGCAGTCATTGGTGACATTCTCTACACTACGCATTGATCCTGACGGTAAAGTAATTATCTTTGTCAATTAGGTGTCGCTTTTTCCAAAATTCTCTCGTCAGATGAGGACACAGAAGGCGATGCATAAAACTTTCAAAAGAACAAGCACAATCCCACTGGACTCCTCAATTCATCAATATATTACGTTATCGGGTGAGAGGTAAGCGGTCTAGTTTCAAAATGCGACCTTTCCATCTTTGGGGAAAAATGGGATATTTGTTTCAATAAGGGTTCGTTGCAGTTATGCATCGCCCTATAAAATGATTTGTTACAAGACGCGTATTTTATTTACTCCAGAGGGCTTCATAATAATGTGTTAATATCAGAACGCGATCATTCCATCATATTCATTTCGTTGCAAAGTACGATATTTCCAATACAGCAATCAGAGATCCTTGTGTCGCTATGTTTTTGCTCCGTATTATATCAAAATGACAATTTATCATTCTATAGAAATCTAAATGGCTTAAGCATTGAGTAAGCTGATAATGAGAATGACGAGCATTGTGGAAGTCAGCAGTAAGGGTTGCTGGTCTTCATATTTGATGAAAATGCCCCATGAAATAAAGAAATCAAAAGGATATAATTAATACTCTTGTAAAAATAGTTAATGAAAAGAAGTACGCGAAAGGAAAAATTCGTTTTCACCAAAAATAAAAAAAATAAGTTAAAAAAATATTCCAAAAATTTCAAAATACGATTTTTCCAAATTTTTAGCTCACCTTTATTCATAATGACTCGATATTGTTGAATTATCCTATAATATCAAGTGTTGCGTGAAATTGGAATAGCAAAATCATGGACTTTTTACGGAGGTTTGAATCGTTCGGAAATTTGAATTGGATTCTCCTGCGATACCCACAGATTATTCTTAGTTTAAAAATTGTTCTTGCTTGGGAGGCAAGTGGAGAATTAAAGAATTAACGTGCAAGGTATTTAATAAAATAAATGTTTATAACCTTTAATGGTCAATTGTGCGTAGACCGAACTCGCTTCATAATTGGTTATTAGAAACGCACCAGGGCGTTTTTAAGATTAAATGTAGCGACACTAGATCAATATGTTGTCACCATGAGGCAGCATTAAAATAAACAAAAATGACATTACTAATAACATTTGAAAAAAATTGCCCAATTTCCGATCTGTAAACGGCATTCGACATCTTTTAATTATAGAATTTATGCTGTGGATCCTTAAAAAACAGCCAAAACTCATTTTTCAAATTGTTTTTTGTACTTTTGGAGGATTTTTACAAATATGGGTTTATATTCGTAGAGCTTCCTGACCATTGTGCACTGCGTTGCCGCGTGCGAATTGCAGACGCTACACTATTCCTCAGTTCATGCTTTCTTTATTATCCGCATCTCAATATTATTTTTCCTCACGAATTAAAATAGTGATGCTATAACAGAAGCAAAGTTCTTATATCGTCTGTAATAATAGTATCTTGAAAAAGGCAGTTTTTATAACTGTATTTATATGTTCAAATATTAGTTTTCATCTTGATTTCACGTTGTTGTTGTTTTTTACAAATGACGTCTGCCCCGCAATGTGACGATTCTTAGCGAATGTCGATGACGATAATTTCAAAACATTGAAGTGTTATAGGAATATGAACATGTTTTATAAAAAATGAAATATTTATAAACGCCGATGTTTTGAGCTTCATATTTTGTACGTGAATGATAAAAACCTAATCATATGTAAGTGTATACTTTGTCACTTTTACATTTAACTTATGTTCGCTGTAAATAACTGCCAAACATTCAATGACACATATACTCGTATATTTACCCTTCCTTCAAACAAAATATCAAGACAATCAGAGAAGTCTCAAACGAGAATCGCGTCCAGAAAAATTGCCATATATTTCAAATATCGATATTCTAAAAGCGAACTAAAAAATGCCTCCCTTTAAGTCTAAAGAGTTTGTAGTCACTCGAGAAATGTACGAGATTTACCATTCACGTAAACATGTCACATTACAGCTACAACTACTCGAGTACAATATTCGGCCTTCGGCTCTTGAAAGTTACCTCACCACACACACAACAGAAATTGTTTGGATGATTTACTCATTGCCGCGGTATTGCAAGGAATCTGTTGGTGCACAAATTAACACTAGAACGCTGCGAATAGAGGAGTCCTGCACTCCAGATATGTCAACACCTTTCTCGCCCCATACACAGGACGCAACTAACAGGTAGTGACCCACGTACAGAACGCGCCGAGTCGGTGCATTGTTTACGTGGCCACTGCAATTCACTTCGCAATGCCCAAAGTCCCTCACCCGATTTGACCGATCTGGCATCTATTTCCTATCTTGAATGGTATCTACAATATCATACATTGTTGGCGACGACATCTAGTGATAAACCTGAAAGCAAATAGCGTTTCAGCATAAATGACATATGGGTATCTACGAAAAATATGTAGGTTAGTATATATTTGATTACAGAAAAACTGGTCCCGATGGGCAATTTTTGTGATTGTATTCGGCCACAGTTAGCCATTTAACAAAAACACTGTCGACCAGTGAAATCGGATGCCCAGTGCAACGAAGTCGCAGTGTCCCACGGAGGGCACGTCCGCCTCCCGGGCACGCCATGTGCGACCACACGCGCGGGAACCGGCGCACACAACACCACACTTCGCTTGCAATGTCAGGAGGATTGCTCCTCAGAGTGAACACCTAGGCTACGCCCGTTCTGCGCACAAGAACACCTTGACGCTGGCATCCGCATGCGCCGGCACGCAACACTCTCCGGGGCATCTCCTCGATTACGCCTGGGTAGGGCTACTCTGCCCGCTCACAGCTACTAGCTCCCCGTGCTAGCACCTCTGTAAGGAAGCGGGTTATCGTTGTCCGTTGTCTTCTTCTAGCAACGAGGTATTATGATAGACCCTAAATGCAGAAACAGAACGGTTTACGAGGTTGTGGCGACAAGTTCAAAAGAATGTAATATCCACCGGAATGACGGTTTAGGCCTATGCAAATGTATGCATGTTATTCTTGGAACATTAGCAGTAACAACTTTTAAGTATTTAAGAAGTACATTCTGAAATGTCAAAGTTTTGAAATTAAATTGTTATTTACTTTGTTGGCGAGAAAGTTCATTATTTCTCAAAGAAGAAGCGATCGATGGGAGATCAATGAAAACGTAACTGTGACGCTCGGACGATTGAGATGTGGCGGCGGTGACAGGTGCAAAAGTTGGCGTGCCTTGTTAATTGCGCTAGGACTATATGGTGGTGTTCATATCTGGTTTACGGAACGTGTCGCCTCGTTGACGTCTTGGGTACATGTAGCGTCTGATATTCGCGGGCGCCTTCAAAAGTATGGCTGTCAACTGAAGTCTTTACAGTAACACGACATATTCACGTTAATAAATTGCTATTGTGTCTTCTTACACAGCGATCTTCGGCGCGCCCCCTTCCCCAGCTGCAATCGGGGAGAGTGAAGAGCGGAGCACGGGACGCGCGAAGCCGCTCACGTGCTTTTTTTTTTTCCCGCTCCGCATGCATTGCTCATTAGCGTTACTTAGAGGACACGTGTGGTAGACCACGGACGGAGCAACTATGTCCGCCCTGTGAATTATTATTATTATTATTATTATTATTATTATTATTATTATTATTATTATTATTATTATTATTATTATTATTATATTAGGAGGTGATAGGATATTGGTGAAAGGTGATAGAGGACTTTTGGAACCATCCCAGCATTCGCCTTATGACCGAGGGAAACCACGAAAAGCCATGTCAGGATGGCCGGCGCGGGAATCGAAGCCGGACCTCCCGATTGCGAAGTCAGCGCGCTACGCACTGAGCCACTTCGCTCGGTAGGCCGATCTCGTGAGGATGACGCAATGCGGCCAATGCACCGCCGCGGTGGGTCGCTTGCCGCTGCGCGCCCGGCACAGCGCGAGGTCGCTCGCTCGGCCCTTGCAGTGAACACTCAAATCCACAAGTCTTTCGAACCCAGTGCACTTTCACCAATAAAATTAGCAGTCAGAAAATAGCTTTGAAATTAAACAGCACCAGCCTTTTATAAGGATACCGATCCAAGCAGCCAGCCTCTAGACAGTGGTTGAATTCGAACCTGCTGTTTACCTAATCTCGAAAATCCACACCGACTGAGGTGGCTCAGGGCATCAACTGAAATCACTGCAGTGCCTCTGACCACTTGCGGATTCGAGTCCCCACGGTAGGAGGATTTTCAACAGTAGCTAGATAGCTAGGTCGCATTCAGTAGCGTTCTGGAGGTGAAGTCTAACGGCTGGCTGCTGTGATCGGTAGTTTTCAGTGATTTCTCTGATCGACATCAGGCGAACGCCGGTGCGGGCCATCTTCCTTCCTCTTCCTTATCGTATACTCACCCACATCGGGAGGCCAGTGGGGAGCTTAGAGATGGTCCCAGCTAGGGCTGAGGCCCTGTTACGTGGCAAGCCGACAGGAAGGATGGCGACGGATTTTGCCATCCAGCGGGGGAAGATTACAGCCACCTCCCATGTTAAAACATGAACTTCACTTACGGGATTAATGGTCGTCTTCGTCGTCGTCGTTGGCATGCCCGGAAACACGAAATAATTAATCGGAAATCCTCAACCGTTGGGACTCGAACCTTACGACGTGGTGAAGGATTGCACACCAACCCCTCTGGGGGGGGGTGAAGTGATGGCGAAAGCGAGGGCGTGGCGGGCGCGTGCGCGGGAGATGGGGTGACTCACCGGACGCTGGCGCAGGAGCTGATGTCGACGCGCCGTCTCGGAGCGCCGCGGCGTCTGGTCCCGCACGTGCAACGTCACGGGGCAGTCGTTGGGTAGGTGCAGGTCCAAGGCCATGGACGCCTGCCGGCAGCAAACGCACGCAGCGCTATCGACGGCGCAGGCCTCCTGCCCACTTGGCCCGCAAGCAAAATAAGCACTTTCCTTTCATTTACTTCGTCAAAAGACGGCATTAAAATCGACATTTAGAGCTTAATCTGCACACTATCCCTTAAGCTCCAGAATTTCTAATCCACCCTTCTACTATTACATTACATTACTATATACGTAGTTGAATAAAACTACAAACAGAATGTGGTTAGAAATGTTTGAAAACTATAAAAATGTCGCCCCCTAATAACACCCGAGTATCATTTGTTTGCATTCTTAAACGAACTACTGGATTTATTACATTATATTGCTAACAAAATAGCAATCCACAACCCCCGGCTCCAGTTCAACTATAACTAACAAAAGAGGAGCTCAACAAAATGTGCGCATATTGAAACTAAACCGCTATTTAACTGTAGAGCGAGAGCGCCTCGAGAAAAGACATGCAATATTCAATAAAATGTTTGCGTCTCTAATATTTATCTAATAATTATTTTAATCAAATACTCTACTAAAAAGTTCAGAGTTACGATTGATGGTGTCTTTTTCCGCAACAGCGTACGATTTTGTGCTTGGTGGACCCGCAGTACCTAAATCCGGCCCTGCTCTTTACCTTGCGGGTTCGGGTTTTGGCGAGGTGGGGTGGGATGGGATGGGGAGGGGAGGGGAAAGGTCCTTTTACGGGAAGGGGGAAAGGAGTGGGGATTCGCGGGAACTGTTGTTGACGGCGCACAGTGGGACCAGAGAGGGAAAAAGTTTTTCGAGATTTTTGGAAATAAAAAAAAAAATAAAATTAAAAAATGACTTATTCAATTGTTTAACCTTCAAATATTTGATTATATAACCTCAGAATCAGAACTTTCATCATCATCAAAAATGTCACATTCAGCTTTTACCCGGCAGGACATGAGGTAGTCAATCCATGTGCCCAGAAAGGGGTGGGTCCCCAGTTCACGTACGCCCTTCTGTATGTGGGTCAAATTCATGGCGAGTAAAGTGGTGGGCTCACCTGGGAGCCGCGGCGCGAGCCGGACGCCGCGAAGGGCTCCAGGGAGTCCCTGCTGCCGGCGGCGAGCGCGTGGGCGCCGTGGCGCGCGCGGAGGGCGGCGCCGGGGGGCGAGTAGCAGTCCACGGAGAGCGCCTGGCGCGGGAGGAGGTGAGGCGACAGCAAGGAGCAGCCGGCAGCGGCCATGGCGCGGCGCCCCGCCGCCGCTGCCACCGCCGCCGCCGCCCCTGCCCCCGCCCCCACGCCCACGCCGCCGCCTGCGGGCGAGCCCACGTGCCGCGCGGGCGAGCTCACGCGGCTGAGCGCCGCCGGAGGCAGCGGCGAGGCGGCGCCGCCGTGCGCGTGGGCGTGGGCGTGCCCCGACGTCGCCGCCGCCGCCGCCGCCGCGGCCGCCGCCGCCAGCGCCGCCGGCCGCCGCCCCGCGGGGCTCCACGCCACGCGCCCCGCCAGCGGCAGGTCGGGCGCCGAGGGGCTCTTGGCGAGCGGCGCCGCCACCGGGGAGCTGGCCAGCCGCCGGTGCGACGACGACGATTCCACAGACAGCTGTTTGTGATGCAGCGCGCGTGAGAAGTTGAGGAAGGCGGCCGTGAGCGCACTGCGGCTCAGGGCTTCGCTGCCTGTGAGACACGCGAGAGCGCGGGCGCCAGCCGTCATTACTTCGCCTCCTTCAAATTGAATCGTTTCAAATATTTCACATTCCACTCAAGAGCAACGTCTGGAAGACGAAATAGTGTACGTAACAAGACCGCGAAACAGGTGATTCACGCACGAGTAGAGTCGTGTCGACAAAGAGACGAGAGCGGGAATCACCTCGTGCCCGTGTTGCGTTACTATTTTTCAAGGCCGTGAGCAAAACGCAATGTGTCAAGTAAAAGATTTTAAATTACATATCAAATAACTAGAAATACCTTTCTTGTACAAAAGTAAATGGATCCAGTCATTGTCGTAACACTATTGTTTGTAAATAATAAACAAAGTCGTCGTTAAGATGAAAGGCAATTGCGAATTGTTACAGATTCGCTCACTGTGTAAAAATTAGCTGTTTCGCACACGGAAAACGAGCACGACAAACCGCGTTCCGCACACGGCGTGTTAAAAAAAACTGTTTTGCATCCGACTGAATTGTTTGTTGGAGGTTTGATTTTTTTCTGAAAGTATTACGAGTTGGAAGTCCTAACCACGTACTTTGTGCTTACGCATAAACCCATCCTTGGAAGAGGGTGAAAAACCTCCGTGAGACTGTAAAGGAGTGAACAATAGTCACAACTTGTCAATACAATGCAAAATTTCCCTTTAATGGCAAACTGAATCTTTCAAAACGTTAGGAATAAATGATGGCGTAAGGGATTATGATAAAAAACGTTCAGTCGAACAAAAAGCACTACTTATTTAATAAACCTATTACTCCTTGTTACCTAAACAAAAACATAACTGAAATAATTCTCGTGATTGATCTCTGACGTCTATGCTTTCACTCTCTCAAAAGGGTTTAATAATGAATGACAACAGCTGAAGAAGCATACATTTTGTTCTATTTTGTTATTGTTATGTTTTCTCCTGTAGTCGTACACTTTAAGCTATATATCTCAAAGATGCGGAGAGGAGAATAGAGCCGTTAGGCCAAAGAGCACGCGAGTGACCTTCAGATCGCTTTCACACATGCGGTGTATTCCGCGAGCCGATGACGCTGTCCTATCACACAGGGCAGGGATCATTTTTACAAACACCAAACTGGCTGTAAAACACTACTTGAGTGGTTGAGCGTACAAAATTAAGTGTATTTAAGCACGGCTAATTCGCAAAATAAAAATTATTTCCTGTATAAATGCTGACGGTGCAAATAAGCCTTTGCCAAGAATAAAATACCCGTAATCATAACTGACAGTTAGAAGGGGGGCTATTTCACCCTAATATTTTGAGATTTATTACATTTTGCACAAATATGTCGTGGGCTGGGCATTACGTAAAATCCTGAGGAAGGGCGAACATGACTCGTCCAGACTGTAACAGCGTTCGCCGGCGTATTACGAAATTGCTGCCGATGAATCACCGCGTTCGCGCTTCGTTCCGCGAATTCCCCTGCGGGCATTGTCTTGTCGAGCCTGTAACTCGCACGCGGCTGCTTCGCCGCAGCCACGCGCCGCATTTCTTCGCCGCATTTCTTCGCTGACATTTCTTCGCCGCAGCCACGCGCCGCTCGCGACAGCCTCCGCCCGCGGCTTCCGGCCAATGGATCAGGCATTTTGAGGCCTTCTGCTTGACAATCTAATAGGAGCAGCTTAAACATCTCTCATTTACATAAGCAGAGACGGGTTTCTAAATAGGCAGAGTAAATTGCAGTCTAGAGCGAACGAGTGGTAAGGGCGGCAATTTTGCAATTTATTCAAAAGTTAAAAATAAATATTTCGGACATTCATAATATTTTCCGTACGAATTTAAAAACACATATTACTTGAAAATAAATTTTAGTATTTCAAAATATTTTCAAAAGTACAAATTCACAGCTGGTAATCTTGTAATATAACTTTCTTGTAGTGTAATCTACTTTGGTTTGACAATACTGCTTGGCGCAACGCGCAAGCGCAGAGATTAGATTACGCTAGTTCCGGCAATGCCATTATCGAGAAAACCTGGCCTGTTGTCGGGGTGCGCCGTCCGTGTCGGATGAGTGCTGGAGGCGTCACCGGATCTCTTGCCACCGATTACCTCTTTTTTTATATATGATTATTACTAATTTTATTCGGCATTGCTGCCTTTCAGGGGTGTTAACATTTTACAAAATAATGCTTTGACATTCGTTCTCACGCTAATTGTCCTGAATATTACAGGCTGTGTTCAATGTATAATTTTGAAAATTGATTTGATGTGAATTTATTTTTATAATTCATTGAATAAAATATTTATATGTTATTATTTTATATTAATAGCTGTTGGGAATTAACATTTATTTTGAATAATTTGTAGTTTTTCGATGTGTGTTTTTGCTGCATTGCACCAAATTGGGCTAAATACGTAATTGTTGGTAATAATATCGATTTATAAATTGTAATTCCACATTCAATACTTAAAGCTGATTTAGAGTTTAGAAGAGGTTAAAGTTTAGCAATTTTTGCGTACATTTTGTTTGCAACTGTTTTGATATGGTCTTTCCAAGTTAATTTTACCTCTCAAACTCTGAGGCAGTCAGGCGGGTTGTCCTGTTCAATGACGCAAACGGTGTTTGCGATTTGCCATATATGTACGTTAACCAATGCGTAAGCAATCTAGCGTTACCTGTAGTTATTGTAAGTATCATTAGGCTTTTGGCAGGCATGGAAAAATAATTATCAATTCTGATGAATATTAATTTTGCCTATTTTCATGTAAAGGTATTATAAGGCATACTTAACTTTCTAAGCCTTTTTCTTGAAATTTATTTCTCCCTTGTTCTAGCCTTGGTTAAAAATTTATGTTTAAATCATTTTCACTTTTACGAATCCCAGTCGTTCGGCATCGAACCTATATTTTTTGTCAAGTTCTGGACTGAAATGGTCATTTGTTTTGAATTTGACATTCTGTATCTTTATATACCAAAAGCTGGCTTTCTTCTCAATTCTTTAAATAAAGAAGCGGTGGGTCGCAGCTGACCGGTGAGTCATGGTGAGCGCTGGGCTCAAGATTCGCAATGCAAATATCACTCGCATATCAGGGAGTGATTTTCGTCGATTACCCCGACTGACGACGTTAATAGGGAGTTTGTGCACGCCACAGCGGCCAGCAGTTTCGATCTTCTGCGCATGCGCAGATGCACTAAAGTGACGCGAAACTTGAACTGCGCATGCGCAGAAGATCCATGGTGCTTTAACGTTGGCACTTTTGCACAAACTCTGAAATATCTCTCCAACCCAGAAGTTCTTCCAGGAAGGTAAGGGAAAGGCTTTATTAAATGAGAGAATTAAAATCTCTTTCACATGCAAGTGTTGAACATTAAAGACAACTAGTACATTTATTTTTGTCATTTCTAGGCTTATACTTAATTACAATATTGAGTATTTTCCTATTGCCCAACAATGAGATAATTTTTTTGATTCTCCCTTATTTTATGTAGTGTATAACACGTGTAAATGATAATGAATTATGTACCGGGAGAGGTGGCTCAGTGCATCAACTGATATACAGAGCAGTACCCTAACAGACGAGTCACGGACCGACCTTACCTTCCTTTTCCTCGTCCTATCATCACTCCTTTCACACGCACTAGCATGCACTACAACGCCACACATGTCGGGAGCTTAGATCTTGTGCCCGCTGGTGGGAGATACCTGTTTGGGGAAACCCCGCTAACCGACGGCAGGTCAGCGCCGGATCTCGCCATCTAGCGGGAGCAGATCACCGCCCCCATTCAAGAAAAAATATGCACTACACTTACGGAATAAAGTTCTCGGTAGTTGATGCGCCCTGAGTCAATAACAACCAACCAACCAATAATGAATGATGTATTTCGATTTATTGAAAACTCTACTGTTGTGTGACGATAGGCAAGGAGTTGAATAGGCTGATTTGCAGTGGGCGCCGTTGCTTGGCTACCGATTGGTGAGTCAATTCAGAGGCCATGGCGGCTTACGTCCAGTGACGAAGAGTCGTTTTCACGCAAGTAGTACAACAGTACCCACACCCAATTGTGTTTAGGATGTGTGTTTTTATTATATTATGACAAAATTACTACCAAATGTTAATTGTGTTTAATAAGTATATCTTACAATCGGATTTTAGAGAAACTTCAACATTACAATTGGTATGAAAAGAATTATTTTTCCTGTAACGCATATTTTGTGCTTTCATATGTAATTCTGGAATGTAAACTTTTTGTCTTGTTTAGTATTTTCTTTGCTTACTAAAAAATAAACTGCAGGTCCATTTAGTTCAATTGGAGATTCCAATTAATAACCTTAATTTCAATATTGTGTAATAATTCACAACGTAAAAAGAATTGATAAAAATTATTTTAAATACATTTTATTTGTTTTTTAATTATATTTTATTGATATAGCTAAAAAGTTGGTTTAAAATTACTTCTCTCATTCTTTGTTTGCTTTCAATTATTTCAAAAATTGTGTTGCTTTGTCCAAGTTTTCAACCAATTAATAGATTAGTTGAAATTATATTTTCTTTCGATTATAATTAATTATATTAAATAATTACAATTAATTGGAAGCACGCTGACTTTGAATCCCGCTGCACCGTCGAGGAGCCGAGCTGCCGAACACCCTGCGGCGACCTCTTCTGCAGATACTGGCGAGAATACCCAAGAATGAAACGGTTTCGACAGTTGCGAGTTGCGAGGGATACCAACGTAAAGATTTCGACAGGCCCCTAAGAAGCGCGAGCGCGAGCTCTGAGGCTGCGAAAGCAAGCCAGCGAGGCCGATTGATAATAGAATGCGTTTTGTCCCGCTCTATCAGAAACGCTCCACTGTCAGTAATGTAGTGATGAGTCCAGCTTGTTTGTTACTGTCACTTATGTCTATCGGTGTGCACAACGGGGACGGTGATGTTATTGTGTTGAGCGCGGCGTGTGCGTGTTGTGCCTACTAGATTAGCGTATTCCGTTACATAACGTACAGTTTTAATGAGTAGGCATCTCCCTACTAGCTACCGTGGGACCGTAGGAAGAGACGCAGAGGCGCTGAATACAAAAAACGATCGAAACAAATTTCAAGAACAAGAACGTGTTCTGAAACAAAGAAGAAGAAAAACTAGATTTTCAAACAAAGAATAGATTGCCACTGGAAAAAAAGAACGATGAGGAAGATGAACGGGAAGCTGAAACTGCTCATTCTGTTTGTATCGTCCTGCTGGAGACGACAATGATTTCTCTGGAACGAGTTCGAAAACAGCCATATTGTTATCAGAACCTACTGAAATACAAGTTCTCACTATGAGATGGTACGTGATAGATTAAATGTTGAAAGTCCGTCTCTAAAAGCATACAAAGAACCAACATTAGCCAACTCATTAAATAAGAATACAAGTTTGTGGACCTAAAACGATGCTACTAGAGATCTCATAGCAAAAAATGACTTTGACCAAAACGTAGGATAGATATCACTAACAGCTTAAGAGCGTACAAAGATCAAAAGTTATAATAGACTAAATATTTCTTTGAACGGAAATTAAACATTGGAGAAGTACATGAAAGGATATTGAAATTTGATTTTCTCTAAAAGTAAGGGATCATTTTTTGTGGCTCTTGTTTAGCGTTTTACACTAAAGATCTATCACAATTTGACGACAAAATGGTTACAATGACTGGAAAAATAGAGAAAGTCGGGCTTATCACAATGAAAATTCGATAATACACAAATCTGCTATAATTACTGTAAAAACAAGAGGAATTTAACTTAACCATGTTGACAGTATACTTCTAGACAAAGAAACACACTATTGGAGAAACGTTTAGCAAGAGTTGTAGCGGCTGTCAAGGCCCCGACATCAAGACACCTCGCTTTAAGGGTCGTCAAGGAAATTTTTAGTTTTGCAATATTCACACCTGCACTCTTATCTCTTACGTTAAATGAAATGAGATCGGTGAATTAAAATGCGGTCTAGATATCTCAACACCTCAAAACACGTAATATTTTAGACTAAAATTAGAATATTTCAAAATTGAGAAAACGTGACCTCACGTTGAATTCGTTGAATTTACATATGCTTGATGTGTTATAAATGATATAAGAAATGGTAAAAATGTGTTTTGAAATATGTGGTCTAGGGTTCTAAAATAGACCTCAACGCGCGAAATTGCAAATAGTGAGAACATTTTAGAGAATATGAAAACAGTAATAATTTTAAGTATTGAAATACGATTTCAATGAAAAAATTTAAATATTTAAAAATCTAAGGTTCGTGAGTCTCAAAAATCTGGTCCAGTACGCTCCTTTTATATACTACTCATATACATGATCTTAATGAAAGAAATTATGTACAACCATTTCAAGGAAAATTGGCTATCTTTAATTTCGTAGTTGTATAAGTTAACCATGAAAATCGGACCTATGCCACCTTCATATGTGTACTTTACTATATTCTTAGACGAAATTTAAAGAAAATAATTGGAACCATTTTTGATAAAATTTTGAAAATGTCCCCGGGGCTTCATGTAAAGTACCGCCAAAAACTAATGAATGTTTTTAAAAATCGCAGAGCTTTGACTCAGGCGAAATAGACAGGCGTTTTCTTCAATTTGGAAAAAAATCACATTTTCGGTATCAGGAGATTCCAAAACATGTATTTCCGTTGAAATCTCGATTTTCTGCAGCATTACATAACTTTCCCTATACTACGTATATTACTCTGTTTATACATATGTATACGGAAAAGTAAAGGGGAAATAATAGTAGTTTATGCAGTTAGTTTATTATGATAAGCTATTGCATGAGTACATGTTTTGAAAACTCGTTCCTAACGTCGCTCGTTTGCAAATTAGTACTATTGCAATAAAGTAACATTGTAAACGAGTTTTTTTTTTGTATAACAGCATTATAAATGTGTAAGAGAATCAAACTTAGTTTTGAAAAACAAGTTTCTTGTGACCTCTCGGATATTTGACATTTGTGCGAAAATAATGTGGTTCGCTGTTCCGTTTATCTCTACCTCCCTGTGATTCTCTCACTGCGATTGGCTAAATTTGTGATGTTGCAATCATTCGCCGTAAGATCTAATACGTCATCATTTGTGTCGTAAAACGCCCTGCAAAAGTGTACCTATAAACGTTTGTTCAGATTTGTAGTGAAAGTGAAATAGAATTATTAGTGAAGTGAACCACATGTTAAACGGCGATGTCCCCCTAGGGGGACATACCTCTAGGTCAGTGTATATATTAAACAATGAAAATGCAGAAGAAATGTATATAGACCGAAACAGTGCTCCCGCAACTATGGACGAGTTCGCAAAAATTCAACAACAGTACGAGCAACTACTACAACAACATGAAGTATCGCAAAATCAGCTTCAGGAGCAAATACAGCAAAACCAAATGCTACTTTACCAAATCCAGCAACGCGAGCTTCAAGACCAAGAATAAGCGAGCCAGCTGTTCACACCCCTGCGCAAAACAGTGAAGATACTTTTCCCCCGGACAACGAAAACGAAAAACGAAAGCTTTCGTATAACAAAAACACAAAGGCAAGTGAGACCAACAGCAACTCAATGGAATATAATATACCTACTCACTCAAGGTTCACTCCACTCGGTGAAGAAGAAGATGAAGTAATAGAAACGTCAGTAGGTACGAAAGAGAACAATATTAAAATTCCTTCAATATTCGTTCATATGGCTAGCAACAAGTATTTAACCCTACTACAGCACTTAAATTCAGCTACAATAAATGACTTTCTAACTAAACCAAATGGCGAGTACACTAAAGTGAACCTCAGTGAAATCAATGACTTTAGAAAATTTAGAAAATACTGTGGAGAAAACAACATCGAATTTCACACGTATCCAAGTAGTAAAGTGTCATCTATAGTAATAAAAGACATCTCGACAAGTTACACAGAACAAAATATTATACAAGAACTGAAAAGACTAGAATATTCTGTAACTAAAGTGTGCAGACTTTACGATAAAGCCAGAAAACCTATGCAAATAGTAGCAGTAGGTCTTGTTGACAATACCAAATCCAAAAACATATTTAACGAGGTCAAACTGATTTATAGTGTAACACGAGTGCAACTAAGAGACAAACCTAACCAGCCTATTCAATGTAACCGCTGTCAGCGATTTGGTCATACTCAGGCAAATTGCCGCAATATTCCTTGGTGCGTGAAGTGTCTCGAAAGCCATCACTTTTCTCAATGTAATAAACAAACAGCTCCTAAATGTGTTAATTGCAAAGGCCATCATATCGCCAATTGCAGATGGTGCCCAGAATTTAAGAAGCTTTCCAAACCCTATCAAAGTCTATAGGACCCCTATAGGACCTTTAACAGGCATTCAAAATAATCGATACATTAATGTTTCCACACCTAGACCACCACTATCTTCCCCTTTTCCTCCAGTAACAACTACATTTATTAGACAACCTCCTCCCTCACTTCCTCCCCTTCACTCAACTGACTTTCCACCACTGCGGCCCCATTGTAATTCCGGAAGGGGCAATATTCAACCTAATAACATTCCTGATGTAAATAATTTAGTTTCAAATATAGTATCCCAAATAATCTCTCAATTAATACCTCAAATCCAAAATATGATTCTAAATGTTCTTTCTAATTACTATAATGGATCCAAATAAACTAAATGTTCTTAGCCTACTTAACTTCAATGCAAATGGAATAAAGAGACAAGAAAATTCCTTCCGGCATTTCTTAAACGAGCATAAAATAATAATAGCATGTTTAACAGAAACTCACCTCATACCAGGCGAACGTTTTTCAATACCCAATTTCAAAATGTATGGTAATGATCGTATTTCAACTAATGCTTCAGGCGGAGTAGCCATCATAGTTCGAAATGATATTAAGCATTGTCAAGCTCCTGTTCCGCACTCAGTAGACTTGGAAGCAATAGCAATTAACATTAGTTACAATAAATCGGAAGTAGTTATCATTGCAGCATATAAACCACCTAATAAAAACTTTCCAACAGAATACGGCAAAATCTTTTCTCAGTATCCCCGATTTATATTGATGGGTGACTTAAATAGCAAAAACAGAGCCTGAGGCCGCAATGTGACTACACATCAAGGTGCCAAACTGCTTAATCTCATTAATGCAAGCGGTCACAACATTAGTATTAATTACCCTATATAACCCACCATCTACCCAACAGATCCAAACCAGAGAGCAGACATTCTAGATATAATCATTACAAAAGATATAACCTCATCTATCTATCAGAAAGTAGTACCGGATTTAGATTCTGACCATTCTCCCATTCTCATGTCGTTGGGTACTCCGACACACTCTTTAGAGAAAATACCGAAAGAAATCAATGGTAAAATTAACTGGAATCATTTTCGTGATTTAATAACTAGCAGTTTTACGTACTCATGGAACATGATCTCAACTAAAGACATAGATATTGAATTAAAGAAACTCACTAACTGCATACAACAGTCATTGAAATACGCGCATGTACCTTTCTATCAGATAAACAGAAAGCTAAAAACGATACTGCCTAAAGAACTTCTAGACCTAATTAAAAAGAAAAGAAAAATACGACGTATTTGGCAATCCAAAAGAAATACAAACAATAAACGTGAACTAAATCACATACCAAAAATTGTCAAACAAAAAGTAGATGAAGTCAGATTTTCAAACTTTCATAGATTTCTAAGCCAACTTCACCCAAATAACAGACCACTATGGAAAACAAAGTATGACAAAATAACGTACAGAGCTGCCGCCTTTAGAGAATAACTAAGATAGAACACTCAGACGCTGAAAAGGCGAACGCCTTAGCAGAATATTTAAAAAGTGTCTTCATCCTAAATCCCATAGAATATACCACTGTCAATTCACGAGTACATGAAACTACCTATGAACACTGTCCCAACAAAGATAAAATTCATTTTTCGTTCAGAAGTGGCGAATATCATTAAGCTTTCAAAGACTAGAAAAACACCTGGGTACAACAACGTCACTAAAAAAGTATTAAAAGAACTTTTTCAACAGGCAATAGCAATAATAACAGCGATATTTAATGCATCGTTAAGAATAGGATTCTATCCAATAGCATGGGAACGGGCTGTTATACTTCCATTCTGCAAACAAGGCAAAAACCCAAAAACTCCAGGCAACTACAGATCTATCAGCCTTCTCCCTTCTATAGCAACATTTTTTTAAAAACTTGTTTTAAATAGACTGCAAACATACTTGACAAAAATTAATGCAATTCCCAACATCCAATTTGGTTTTAGACCGAAACATGCAACTACCCATCAACTGTTGCGGCTTGTCGAGCACATAGTAAACGGTTTTAACAATAAAAAGCATACAGTAGCTCTCTTTTTAGACGCCTCACAGGCATTCGACCGAATTTGGCACCACGGATTGTTGTACAAAATACAAGAAATTGGACGTTGGAAATTGGAAATTGGACGGACGACACCACTATTTTCACCTCACATACAGATATAAACTTAGCCTACGATTACATACAATCCTACATTTACAGTTATACGAACTGGGCGAAAAAATGGAGTATTAAAATTAACCCCTTAAAATCACAATCTAAAATATTCACTCTCAGACATCCTCCCTTCCCTACACCCCTGCGAATAAATAACACTGATGCCCCCTGGCTTTCTCATTCATCACTAGCCAAATACCTAGGTGTCTTACTGGACAAACGACTAACGTGGAAACCGCACATTTAATCATCAGCCCATAAGACACGTGCCAAAGTTCTAAAGCTATACCCGTTTATCAACAGAAATTCCAACCTCGGTATAGAAACTGTGCTACTCGTCTATAAAATGATAATAAGACTCACAATGACATACGCATGTCCAATATGGCGCAACATAGCACCAACCAATCTATCCGTTTTACAGACAATCCAAAATTAATATCTAAGACAATCCTTGAAAGCCCGTGGTTCATTTCAAATTCACAAATCCACCGAGAGTTTCAAATACCTCTCCTCTCAGAATTCATCTCACAAACCTCTGAAAAATATTATTCTCTCCTCCCAGCATGCCCCAACACTCCAATATTCAATCTCGGCCAAAACGCACATTATATCCATCACGCATTAGATCCAGATTCCCCAAAGATCTCTTTCGCCCATCCTAATTCATAAAATTATTTGCCCCCTCTTCCCACAAGCAGTCTCCCTGCTCCTCTAAACCACAAATGCAAACTTCTCTTAGTGGAGATATCCAAATAAGAAATTTAAAAAAATAGTGAAGGATTGTTCCGAGACATGCATTGGCCAGAGGATGACCAAGTAAAATCATTTACGTCACATTGTACCCGTCAAAACCCCCGAAAGACAAAAGTCGAACGAGAAGAAATTAAATTTAAAAAAAGTGCCGCCCCCCCCCCCCCCCCCAGGTATCTCTGGCAGTGGGGCACCGCCCAGCAGGGCAAGCTCCGCGCTCCCCACTGGTCTCTCTGGACATGTGTGGTAGTGCAGTTAATGGAAATGAGCGTGTGATGTGGAATGGGGAAGCTTAGAACAAGGAAGAGGGCATCGTGCGCGGATGATGGTCCGTTTGTTAAGGACCTCATCCGGCATTCGCCTGATCGGAAAATCAACGGAAAACTACAGATCGGACCAGCCGGGCGCTAGAATTCTCCGCCAGTGATTCAACTAACAAGTATATTCTATGAAAACCCAAAGTCCTTTCACGCTCACGAGATGAAAAAAGAGAGGGAGGCAATAGGCGGCCTTACACCACCGTTCTTGAACGTGCGCCGGGCGAGCCACTCAGGTACACGTTTCAGAACGCAGGGAAGTTCGGCTTGCGCGCAAGAGCGCGGTTCGCAACGCTGCGAGCAAAAGCGTGGCTCGCGTTTACACGTGGGGTTTTGTTGCGAGTTGACATAGTGACCAACCGGGCGGTATTTTGAAATGACGGATACTCGTTGCTGGAGCCGGGATATGGTGAGGGATTTTCCTTCCATATATAGGGAACACCCTAGTCTATAGAAGCTTAAAAGTTCTGTGTATACTAATACAAATTTTAAATATGAGGGGTACGGGAAGTCATCAGAATAGTTCTCCTTTAATTCCTTCAACAGCGGCATGTGGTCACATTTTTGTCTGTAACTTTTTACCCAAAACAGTGCATTTTTTCTTGACAATTTCTTCTTGGTATAGTGTTGAGGCACTAATTCCAAGCACTGCTATAATTTTCCTTTTACGATAATTGTAAACGGACAACATTTCTAATTAAGCTAATAGAAAAAATAGTAATCTGATTCACTATACACAATATAAACACCACAAGACAACATGCAACACGATCAGAACATATACAATGATCTAACACAAAGTAGCAGCAGCAGCGAGGAGCGTGGAACGCGCGTGACGGCCGTCGGATCTCGGAAATTCCGCGCGCCGCACAAGAGCTGCTGAGATCTTTGCACGGACGATTTTACTCGAAACGTTCAGAAGCGTGGCAGAAATGACAACCGCACTCCTGCGCACCACGGCCCGGCCCGTGCGCTCGCGCGCGCTCTAGCTCGTGGTCAGGAACGTCCCGGTCAGCCGCGCGGCTACAATCCCCGTGCAAAGGGCCCTCATGTTATTCAACCGGGAGCTTCAATACCAAAAATTAAGTCGTTATGAAGCTCGCGACTCGATGACAGTGTTCCTCTCTCCTGTCAGCTCGTGTCTTCGAAATTACTTCCTGTTTTAATCGGAGTACAGAATGATTGATTAATAGTTACAAAGGTCGCGTCAACTGCTAAGGTCATTAAGGTCCCGTAAATGTAATGCATGTTTTCTGAGGAGGTGGCGGTCCGGATCCGATCCGATCTACAGTTGCCTAGCGGGGTTTCCCCAACCAGGTATCTCCCACTAGCGAGTCGCCGGCGAGGCGGTCCGTGGCCCGTTCGGTATGCGCGTTCGGTATGCCCGTTCGGTATGCTCCGGCATTCGCCTGGAGTTGTTTGGAGAAACCACGGAAAACGATTGATGAGAGTGGCCGTCCGCTGGAATTCTCCAAGAACTCGACCTAGCTCTCAGGCTAGTGTCGAAAATCGATCCCAAGGACCTCGCCAGCCACCTCTGCCGGTTCCTGTTTCAATCGGGGCTCACCTGCGGGCGAGGGCGCGGCGGGGCCGCCGCTGGCCGTGCGGAAGAGCGCGGGGTGCGCCTCGGCCGGGAAGCGCGTCTGGCAGCCCGCCGAGCGCCGGCTGTCGGTGCGGGCGACGGCGGCGGCCGCCACCGCCCCGCCCGGCACCGGGCTCGCCTTGCGGCTGTGCGCCGCGCTGCCGCCCCCGCTGCCGTGGTTGTTGTTCAGCTTGAAGCGCGCGGGCGTCACCTTGGCCGCGCTGTCGCGGGCCTCGAACGTCATCACGCACGCCGCTACCACGATGAAACCTGCGGGGCACACCCAGGAGGGATTCGCGTAAGAGAGACCGCGTGGAGCGTCTTTCAAGTTACTCGAACTTGAGGGACACTATGCATGAGTTAAAAATTACACTTTTATAAATGTCATTCAATTCAATGTATATTAATGTATTCTACATGAAACTTAATGTAACAACGTGCATTAAAAGTAGCTTAATACATTTGTACATTACATTTAATGCCTATGTTAAAATCAGTGTAGGTTTAATGTACAGGTTCTCCTGTTTCCCCTGCCTCTCATCATTCGTATCGTATATTGCCAGTGCATCAAGAACAATCCTTTCTTCCAGATATGACCATAAAGCGTTCACTCTTGCGTACTAATGTACCGTCGTTGGTACAAAAATGGGCGTTGTCCTGAAACGAACTTTACCAATTTTCGTACCCCTGCCTCGCCCTGCGGGATCGAGCTGAACAATACGCTTTAACTTGATTTCAGAGAGGTGGAACTATTAATCCTGAACATTACAAAATGGCGGCTGTCGCAAATTATATTTTTGAAAAAAAAAAAATTGAAAATAAACTTTAAAGAAACAAACAGTTTTACATTAATTGTATAATTGTATTGTATTAATTGTAATATATATATATATATATATATATATATATATATATAAGCATGCAATTTCCCAGTAAAAACACATTTTAAAACAATAATAATACGCGGCTTTTGCAAAAAAATAATACTCGACAGGGAGTAATAAGACCCATATTTACATTTCATCTTAGATGACAGTAATATTTAATATACAATGCAAATAATTTGCTACAGTGACCTGTCTAGTTATTTTATTAGAAAAAAACACAATGTCCTCAAATTCATTATTCATTCATGTTTGGTGGCACTCCGGAGATATTTAATACGCACGTAGGTTTCGAAGCCCCTAAGAACGAGAAATGTACGCTATCGCTATTGCCTTCGCGAGCAGATCTTGACTTGACAATACATATTGCATGACTTCTAGGCTGTCCGGGTGACGCCGAGTCGTAGGCAGAGATGCCGACGTTTCGCCTGTCATATCGCTGGCTTCTACAGGATAGTGACTACCCAGAAGGGGTAGTGGCTACCCGACTACTTTGGTCACTACCCTGAAGAAGCCTGCGATATGACAGGCGAAACGTCGGCCTCTCTGCCAACGATGCGGCGTCACCCGGACAGCCTAGAAGTCATGCAATATGTATTGTCAAGACAAGATCTGCTCGCGAAGGGGATAAAACACACTAATTTTTCGTTACAATATATTAAATTTTTACAAACAAGAATTGTTTTTGGTATATGAATTGAAGAAATACATATTTATATTCCAAGACAAGTTTCCATAGCTTTTAAGAAAACAGTTTATAAAGATTTCATTTTTATTTTTTTCTCATCTTCAACAAGTATAATCCGTGGCAACGTTCTCGAGTCATTTTTTTTATTATATTGCTACCGCTTACGCAGTAGGGAGAAAGTTATGTAATGTTGTGCGAAAAAGCGGCTAATTTTCGCCAGAATTTAAATTATAGGGCCCTGGTACCGAGCAAGTGGATAAAACCAGTTGTTTTAGAAACAAAATTCTCTAACACGTAGTGTAGCCATTATCCATTTTTTGTGAGTCCTTTTTGTGATACCGAAAAATCGAATGACGTCAAAATGCCTTTGTCCGCTCGTCTGTGAACAATGCTAGCAGCTGAACCATTCAGCCCATTTTCCCCAAGATTGATATTCCACAGTCGATCTAGCTGATGACGCGGGCCCTGGAATTTGAAACCGTTATTTTAGGTTTGGGGGTAATTTACATGAAGCCCCTGGGACATTTTCAAAAAGTGTGTTGTCGTTTGTGATTGCATTTTGTCGTTGGATAGTGTAAAGGACGTTTAAGAGAATGGTGCAGGTCTCATGGTAGTTGATTCTTCGAAAATGCTAAAATTTCAATACTTTTTCGGTGTCTTCCTTCAACTACAATTATGAAGAGAGATTTGTTCCTTTAATGAAATATGTTCCTTGAAAATATATATTGAAATAAGGGCATGTACAGTTTTTCGAAAATTTGAATACTTTCGCGTAAATACGTGAATTTACGGAAGAGAAAGTACGTGCTGTTTTAGCACCACTAGTTTATCTTTATCAGGTTTCTACTGAACGAACGTTGGTGAATGATGGCTCTGAAGTTTGAACTACAAGGAGCGGTGCATAGAAGAGCAAGACGAACTGCCTTTGAATTAATATTACGAGAGTTAATTTAAAACTAGTGGTGCTACAAAATTGTACAGCCTTTCTTATAGTTACGGATAGTTTCCTAATCTCTTTTGACTGAGCAAACTTTTAGGTTTTTCCTCACCGTCTTCCCAGCTACCTATCGGTGCCTCAGATATATTTCCACATTTTCTCAATTTTTGCGTACTCGAATAGTTGAATTAAAGTAGTGGTGCTACAACACATACTTTCTCGCATTATTGGAAACGGCTACATAATAGTGAAATATTGCAATTTCTGCGCTACTAACACCTCAGCTTTTACTTGAAAACGTCCAATTTAATGAATTGAAACAAAGCGCTTGTGATGCATATCTGCATTCATTCCGATAGTCAAGAGCAGCAATCATTTCTTACTTTTACAAATGAAACAAAAAGGAATACATTTGACTGTTGCCAGTACTGCGTTGTCAAAACTATGTGCAATTCGTTTGGCATACATGCTTGGTGATTATTTTCTTATCGATTCATGGCAAAAACGCTTATTTTCCTCTGAATTCAGATTTCAACTTATTTGTGGGTTAGTCGTAGTACATCACACACAGTTGATAAATAACTAACGCTAATACAAATAAACTAATTAAATTACCAATTTTCTACGATTTGTAATATTAAGTTAATTTCTTAACGCCTTATTATATTTTGACACTACCTCAAACGAAGCACAGAAAAATAAAACTTTAAAGTTTACAATAATGTGATTCAATGTTTTTATTTCAAACACTTTTATAAACTAGTGTTTGTGGCCAAACTTATCTAATATAATAAACATTTCAAATAGTAAAATGGACCGTTAACGTTCTCTAGCCGACAAACAGCAACGTGTGTATTATGAGAAATAAGATATACTTGGATACGCGAAACCGCATGGAGCAGTGAGCTAAGGTACGTCAAGATACTGGGGCACTGGAGGCGAGGCGGTTTGAAGGTCACGGAACAGCGACAAAACCCTGGTGTAACCAACGTCTCGTTATCCTGCAGGCGAATTCAACTAAAAAAATGGGAATTCTATTATTATTTAAAACTCAAGTAGGATCATGTAATGCAATAATCGTACTAGGAAGGACTTCTTACTATTCAAAAGTTACTTCATAATAGTTGAATCAATCAGTCTTTCTTTCGTAATGAAAAATTGAAATCCCAATATTGTATTATTTTATGCTATAATTGAAAAGGTCTGCAGAAAGCTTAGTCAGTGAAAATTACAGTGACTGTTAGCTTAGGATTGTTGTTTCTTACAGGAAGATTTCATTGAAATGTTATGTGTGTGTATTATGTATTTGTAAAGGTGCCAGGAAGGTTAAAAAGAGATTATAATATATTTTGTTTGCAGGGATTACTCGTTTGATTTGAATGAGCGTGGGAGTCCTGTTACCATAGAGAATCCACATCCCTGATATTCCAGAAAGGTTAAAATATAAATTTGTACGTATTCAAAGAGATATGGTTATAATACATTGATAATATAATTGTAAAATAAAGTAAAATTAAAATTAATATTGGCATTTTCATTAGTTAATTATAATTAAAACTAAACTATTTATTTTTTCAACTAATTTGGATACATTCCTGGTCTCCGAGGATTTTTCTCGGGTTGAGGGAACACCTTTTACATATTTCATTAATATCAGGCAGAAATTTCGCGAAAACTACTTTTTTTAACATGTACATGTCCTTTTTTAATGAGCTGCTTTTTAAAACATTTTTGTTTAAGACAAAAATCTCCATCTTCCATTTTGTATTTTCCAAATGTTAAGTTTCTGCAATTTTCTAAAATAGAGTTCAACGAAAATTAGACTTGCGCTATTATTTTAAGCGAACCTTCTTCTATCCGTGGAATTTTGAATTTGGAGCGATTTTGGACAAAATAATTTTTTTAGAAATTGCATAAATTTGAAAAGCAAATTACGCAACAACTACTCTTTTTTTCAAAAACATGTATATGATATTTTTTAAAGAGCTGGGTTTTTTACAAGCTGTCGGAGGAATAATCTCTATCTTCAATTTTGTAGTTTTGAAATGTTAACTTTTTGTCATTTTCGAACAACCGAGCAATACCCGAAAATGGGACTAACACCGTATTTTTTACCGTCTCTTATTGCATATGAGGAGACAATTTAAAGAAAAAAATTGGAGCGAATTTTGATAAAAAAATTAATTGGCTATATTACAGGCAAAATTAAACGAAAAACTACTCATATTTTCGAAAAGTTGAACATTACCTTATTTTACTGTTTTAAGGAACATTTCTTTTAAGAAAAAAATATGTCTTCATAATTGTAGTTGAAAGATTTCCAAAAAAAGGGTTTTTCAACTAACATGAAACCTGCACCATTCTCTTAAACGTCTTTTACACAATCCAACAACAAAATTTAATGAAAAACGATGAATTTTGAATGAATTTTTAAATGAAAAATGAAAATTTAATGAAAAACTTTTTTAAACAATTTGAAAATGTCCGAGCAGCTTCATGTAAAGTTCTCCCTCAAATTAAAATATCCGTTTCGAATTCAAGGGCCTACGACGTGAAAAAAATTTTTTTTAAATACACTTGTGTATTTTAAAAAAATTCATCGTAATGGCGTTTATATCATATTAATGAATTTATTTTTCACTGTCTACACAAAAAGTTTAAAGAAAGAATTTAGAGCCTTTTTGAGAAAATCTTGTTTCTAATAAGGCTTACAGTTCATGAAAATTATGCGAAAACTACAAGTGCGATATAATATTATCAATTTTATAATACAATATTATCAAAGAAATGTAAATGGCATTAATTAAAGAAGTAATTAAGGAGAATAAATTGCATTCGAAGAGAAAAATCTCCTTCAATTCGCATTTTTTTGCTGCAGCTTTACATTACTTTCTGTAAACCTTGTGAGTAGTATGCGAGAAAGTAAAAGTGTGACAAGCATACTTGTGGTAAAGAGAATAGAGGTTCGAAGATTTAGGGGTAAAGTACATGCCCTTCTGCCCCTCCCCTCAGTTATACCATTGTAAAGAATAATGATAAAAAAACTGAGGAAGGACAGTAAACTCATAAAAAACACATTTTAAAATTCCATACAAATATTTATTTAAATATATGTTACAAAGTTTTTTTACCGAGCGAAGTAACTGCATAGCGCGCTGCCTTCGAATTCGGGAGGCCCGAGTTCAAGCCCATGCCAGCCACCCTGCCCGCACAATTTTCGTGCTTTCCCTTCAGTCATTCAGGCGAATGTGGGGATGGTTCTACTGAAAGGTAATCGCGAAACCGGCGTCGCTAGCCGAAGTCACGAAAGTTGCGAATTTGAGGCCTTGAGGGTTCGTGGATGGGTGACCGACTTGGGTGGGACCCGGGGATCTAAAGGCGCGGTGGCCAAATTGTCCATTACAAGACACATAGTACATATAATGGATAGACACAAGTACAAAAATACAAATACGAGGTTTTTATGCTTGTAAAATATTTATTTATCTTTGATACTTTTGCTAGTCGCCTGGAGTTTCAAAAATAAATAAATAAATAAATACACAAATTAATACATAAATACACAAATTAATACATAAATACACAAATAAATACATAAATACACAAATACATACATACATGATTTTTTTTAAATCACACAGTAGTTTGAATGTATTAAACATTTTCTAAAAGAACATATTTTAAACAATATACAGAATGAAAAAATCTTAATTTGCAATGAAAAAACTATATTCAGAACAATACAAGAACAATATCAAACTGCATGTACTTATGCAGAAGAATTTACTTCATGAAAGAAATATTTGGTAGATCCAAAACGGAGATGACAATCAGATTTGAATAATAGTTATCTACCACTTATCAGTCTTTATCGACTTCGTGTTTTTTCTCCACAATTCTGCTCTTTTCGTTTTGAAAATTTTGAATTCCATTTGTTCCTTGCAGATTATTATTTCCATGATCAAATGAAACCATTTCTAAGTCCTCGTTCGTTCCATTGGCCTGTTCCTTACATTTTGAAACTACTGGATTTTCAGTTCTCCTTCTACATTTTGTTTTGTAAAGGCAGAATCCAACAAGTCCCACGAAGATTGTCGATAGTATTGTGCCAATGAAAACTTCAATGTATAAAAATTTAGTACTTTGGTCAATAGTTGTAGTAGTGGTATTACATAAGGAATCTACACATTGAGAATATATGGTCGTCAAATCGCCTTGAAATGATGAATCTTCATCATTGGTGGGTATAAGGTTGTCGTTAGGAATCATAGAAGCGGTCCTGAAACATTTTGGGGCATTTAATGGCAGGAGAAAACATTCAAACAACTTGAGATAGTGTACTTCGATTCATCCACCACAAAATGCATCAGAAGTCAACATTTTTCGTAGTAGTTTTCCGTAAAGAAATGTGTATAATCACGGTTTCGCTACACTATCACCTGACAAAAAAACAAAATACAAACTAAAAACATACTGGTCAACTGACATCACTACTCAATAGGAACCAGAACCTCCCACACAATACTGCAATAAAATTACAGAATACAACAACCACACCGATACTTCTCTATACCTGCCATATATGGATTAATGCTTCAAAAACAAACTTCAGCAAAATTCAAATAGTACAGAACCAATCCCTACACACCATCACTAATGCATCCAGGTTCATATCAAATTCCAATTATGTAAATAATTTACCCTCTTTCCCATCATACATCACATTGCTTACTTGTCCCATAACTTCCCGAATATTCACTACAACCAAAGTCAATCTTTAAAAAAAAAACTCATTCATCCTATCTTTTCTAACCTAGAAGAGAATCTATGAGGCGCCATCATGGATTTCTCAACCTTTGTATTAGTGTAAATTTAGGTTGAATTATAATTGTTAAGCCACTATTTACAATAAAATTAAATAAATAAATAAGTTAATAAATAAATAAAACATATGTGTACACAGCAACGCAAATACAGGAAAAACCGAAGTAAAAAAAGTGTTCCCAAACACACCGGGTAAAATCGTCATCATACAACGGGTAATGTGATGTCATAAATATTCAATTTGCGACTAGATTTTATAACTAAAAATATCATTTTCTGTTGAAAACTATATTTATCTTACAAACAATTTGGTAATTATAGTTAATTCATAACACGCAAAATAAAGTCATATCGTAAGTAATAATCGAGTAAAATACTATTTTTTACGAATATACGAGTAAAATCTGCGCAATGGAGCAGTCGTAACACATTGTTTGTAAATACTTCAATAAGCAAGAACAAAGTTTTGCTTCCATAATGGAAAGTTTTGCTTTCATAACGGACATTTTTACGTCCAAGTGAAGCGCTAACCCATGTCGATGCAAATAGCAAAAACGCAGTGCTAGTGTAATTCATTAGAGTAATGTTTGATGGTGATGGCTAGTACAGGAAAATTAGTATTGTGGGGTAGTTTATATTTTATAAAGTTATAAGTCTATATCCGTGTTGATTTTGACAACTGTGTAATGAATTTGGATATTTTTGATGGATAATGTCTGACAAGAAAAAAACAATATAAATGTACAGTGTAATGTATTGTGATCATTGTTGCGCACAGATATCAGATTTTCACAAATTTGGATTTCACAAAATATTTTCTTACGCACGTTTGATGCACCAGTTCTTCATAGTTCTTTTTTCAATTTTTGAAAAATCGGTAAGAGAAAAAAAAAGAGAAAACAGTGCTAGTAGAGTTTATTATAATAATGTTTTACTGTCATTGTTGGTAATGAACAATGTATACTGAGTAGTTTATGTTTTATGGAGTTTTGTGTTCCTCGACCCATGCTTCTTTTTTTACACCGGTGTAATGAATTTAGAATTTTAGGTAATGCCAGAAGCGAAAAATAAAAAAAAAGAATATAGTAGTTGTAGAGCGTAATGTATTGTGGTCACTGCTTCGCAAAGAGAACATATTTGCTAGATATTTTCCCTTCCCTGAGGTGTTTTCTTACGCGTTTGTAATGCACCAGGCATTAATGCACCGACTACACCGTTTGTAATGCACCGACTACAAAAAGTGTTGTTGTTTTTTTTTTTTTTTTTTTCAATTTTCGAAAATACTAAATAATTCTGATCCTGAAAATTAATTCATGGTCATGTCTACTTTAATGCTGATTTCAATAGTCTCTTCGTATCTAACACGGCATATTACTACGTATCTCTACTATATCTCTACGACATATTATTTGCCTCATAATTCCTCATTGCTGAGCGAAAACTGCATTTCGATGTAGTGAACTGTTTAGAAGTTGGCTCGTAGTCGATGAGACATTCTCTGTAATAATAAATCTCTAGCTTCATGAATTGTTTCATAAAGAAAACACGAAAAAATCACAAACTGCTCACAAACAACTCACTCTACTTTCCCACAACGTCAGTTGATGAGATGAATTTGCTTGGTCGGGATGTAGACGTGCATCACGGCAAAGTTTACACATGCTGGAAGTCTAGGCTCCCTGTCCAGTGAGTGAGAGAAGGGAGACTGTGCGCTCCCTATGGGGCGCACGGGCGGCAGAGCCAACCGGTGCATCCACTGGCTGTCTCTCCGTCCAGCTAACGGCCTTTCATTTCGTCGCGCGTAAGCGGGGAAGAGCAGTCCAAAACAATATTCTTCAACGATTCAGTAAAAATATATCGAAAAATGGCACACAAAACGACAAATTTTGTTGAAAAATAAGTTGGGTATGCTAAGGCTCCCAGATTACACTTTAGCTTCACCCCTGATGTTAAGATAGTGTCAGCAAAGTTATCGATTTTGTAGAACATCCGTTTGACAAAATAAATAAATTTAAAAAAAAGGCAAAAGGAATTGTGGTTAGAGAGAATATGGGTTTTGCTGAAGTTGCTTTGCCAACTTAACGGACGTCTAGGCCGAATGATTAGACTGTACTCTTTGTATCATGTAAACACGTATCTCAAAACATAATATTTTAACACCACCAAAAAAAACTTAACTTTTATGCATATGCGGCCGTTAATGTGCTTTTTAAAATCTATCTATGCATTCTCATGACTGTCGCCATTCGTTTCTATAGAAACAGTGTAAACGAAGTTTCTTATTAACATTAAGATCTTTAAGTTTCTAAAATAATTAGAATGGAAAAAAAAACTTCAGAAAGGGATTCGAGATAGGTTTTGAAGAAACGGAAAGATTTTGCTGAGATTGCAAATAATATTGAAATAAGTTAGCTGCCTGAAAAATCAACACAATACACCTCAGCGTACAATAAACTTAAAGGGGGTGCAATGAAAGAAAAAACACTTGAAGATACACTAGCAATTTATGTGTGTATATGATCTGTCGAAGAATTCATGTCCGTCTACATTCTGAGCTCGTTCCTGTTAAAAGCCACCATTAATATTAATGAGAACGTTGATATCGGTTATTAAAAAAATTATGCAAGCAATTACTCAAGTACAGGAATATAAATTAAATATTAAATAACTTGAGAATACGTTATGCATAACCCAAAATATTTATTGTAAGTAGCCAACCTATTACATTTCTCTATATCTTTTCAGAATTATCATTAATAACAAAATTAACCGAACAATTTCAGCATTCATTTCCGAATCACTTTCTGAAGTCATATTTTACCTTACTTGTACAAAAGTAAATGAATTCCAGTAATTGTCTTAACACTGTTGTTTATAAATAATAAAGACGTCGTCAAGAAGAAAGACAATTGCGATTCGTTACACACATCACGAACACTTCGCAACGTTTCGCACACGGAAAACATGCCCGAGAAATTGCGCTTCGCGCACGTCATGTTAAAAAAGTTACCAACCCTCAAGCCCCAATGTGCTGATCTCGCGTTCGTAGCTGAATGAGAGCGCGTCAGCTGTCTGAGAGTGAGTCAGCGTCTGGCGGCGCCATTGGCAAGCCTGGAGCGCCACGACCGGCGCGCGAGCGGCGCGACAGCGGCCCAGCGAACCGCGGAGCACGTGCGCAAATGGAGGATGCATCACACTTCCCCCTTCACACCGAGGCGTTGCTGGCTGCAAAACACTTTTTCCAATTGTACTAATTTAAACTTACATTAAAGTAATACGTGAAGAGCGAGGAAATGTAGCCAGCATTTTATGCGCTGGAGATACGCGTGAGAACCATATCACTTTGAAAAAACTTATAGTAAGGTAAATTTCTATCACACATTCCTTCTCCCGTAAAATTATATCCAGCTCGAATAGTATACTTGTAGTTTTCGTTCGCAATGGATGGATCGAAGTACACAATAGGTGACAACAGACTGACAATCACCATACACCGGGTTTGAAGGCATTATTTACACGCGCACGTTTTCTTGACACACTAAATACCTACCCCCACTCCTTTGCTCTATTGCCTTTACGAATAAATTATAGCAGCGAACGTTGTAGGCTTAATCTGATAATCAGAAATGCTAGATCCTGTGCAATAGAAACTATTTCGCATCGGAAAACAAACAACAAATTTGATAAAATATTCCTGGAAGTGAAAATAACCAAACTTAACTCCTCTCGCATCTAGCGAAGCACGGGCTCAAGAAAACGTGCGAGAATAAAAATGGGAATAAAAAGATGTACAAGTTTTCTAGAGATGCATACTAACGTCATGTTTCTTCAGATGTTGCACTTGTTAGCGTTGTTTGGTAGTGACTTCTTTGATGGTGGGAAAACCCCAGAAACAACTGCACTTCTCTCCGCACTTGTTGACTCACGCCTCGTTTAGGAAAGACTGCGGCAGCGATGTAGTCGCGTGGAACTCGTCGTGAGGTGGAGGGGGAACTCCCCCTCCACCTCACAACGCTCAGTGATGACGTCACCACACGTCGCACCGTGGCCAATGAGAGAGACATGCCAGGGCGCGGGATGCTGTTTAGAGCGTGACGTTTAGGGCCCCTTCCCACATCGCGACGGCGGCGCGTTTCCGAGCGCCGCGGCGCGTAGCAGAGCATTGGTTTGAATGGAAACCTTTCCACGTGCAGCGGGCGGGCGCTGCTGCGGCAAGCAGCGGAGAACTCTTGCTACGCGAAGCAGAGGAGGGGGTACGCTGGAGTTACGCACCACCGCTGGCAGAACAGAGCTTTAAAGCCTTCCCATTGTGCCGCCGCTTGCTGCGAGATACACTTGAGACAATTCAGAATAGAGTTCTGAAACTCATAGCTCGCCCTCCGTTTCGGAAACGACTGAAAGAACTGAGGAAGGAACTTGATATCGAGTCCTTCACTCAATGCCTGAGACGGCTATCATTCAATGAAGCCTACCAAGCCTTTCAATCAGACGAAGCTCCGGCTACGCTAAAAATAATCAGAAACATGTTCCTACCATAGGGCATAGACGACAAGCTCTCCCCTCAGACATACTAAGGGCATAGAGCGAAACACACTCTAAAATGACATAGTCACAAACATGACCAAACAAATCGCCTAACTGGCAAACGACTAAGGTCCGTCGCGAACCTACACAAACAATTTACACCTAGCAGTAAAACGCAAAAGGCGGGTGCACTGCAATTGCGATCAAGTATCCTCTGATCAATACGATCATGAGTAGTGAGTGTTTTCTACCGTATTCATTTATGGAATATAGTCTATGGAAATAAGAATGTATTTGTATTAAACGATATTTTTGCCTGGAAGTTCTACTCTTTGTATATACTTGTGGCTACATACTCGATGCGGAGGTTATGTTTACATTTCGTGCTTTTTCTGTTAGTGTTTGCATGAATAACGTGATTTCGTTTAGTTGAGTTGATTATATTTTATTACTACATAACATCCACCGTTTCAACGTGGCTACGCCGTTTTGCTGCATCAAGCATTAACTTCGATTAGAAGAGCTCTGTAAGTATTATATTGTATATACCCACTGCATCTATTTTAAGTTATTTTGTGATTGATTACGCTTCTTTCGCAGTAAATAATGTTGTATGTCGTGGCGAGAGTGTTCATTACTTCTATGTTTACTTTCGTTACAGATTGCAAATATAGGGAGATGTTGCAGTGTGTTTGGTTGCAAGAGTAATTATAGGTCCCAGGAAGAAAAGGTGTCTGCTTTCTTGTTGCCTCATCCAATTAAGAAGAAGGAATTAAAAGAAAAATGATTGAGGAAATTTCCCACAGATTTAAAAAATGTGAAAAACCCACGGGTGTACATTAAACATTTTGCTGGAGAACTATATAATTAGAACAGAAAAAATCGTAGTTACTGGAGAAGTGAAAATATGTGAACGAACGTATCCAAACCTAACAAGTGGCGCGGTTCCTTCAGTATTCCCTGACCTTCCTGGCCGCTTTTCTGATAAACCTTCATCTAGCAGGAAGTTATGCAATGTAGAGGAAGAAGGTTTTGAACAAGTTGTAGCAGAGAGCTTGCGTCAGCTACAAAAGTACGAAGAAAGAAATACGGTTAAAGATTTTTCTGATATATTGGAACATTTTAATATCTGTAAAAATGATTTTAACTTTCAGTGGACTTCTGTGATAGGTGAATAAAACTTAAGTGTTCTGTGTTATCAATATTACACAAGACATTCCTTATGTGAGCGTTTCTGTCACCATTGGGAATGATTTGAAAGCTTCAGTGTCCATTGATATGTGCCTCAAAAAAAAATTGCCTAAACATCTCCGCACAATAAGCACTAAAATTGAATTTGAAGAAATTCTTAGGTTCTTTGAAATATTATGTAGCAATAAAGAATCACAACAGATATGTGCAGTGAAGCAAGCTGTAAATTTGTTAACAGAGTTGTTGTCACAATTTATGTTGTGATGAAAGCACACATTTACCGTTTTTAATTGAACAGATTAAGTTCCTTGTAATTCCACGCCATAATCGAAAGTATAGTGCAAGTACCTTAATTTTAGCTGCAGTTTTGTATATGCATTCACCGACTGCATACTTAATACAATGCATCGTACAAAGGTGGAAATATATATATATATATACCACCATTCTAGAACTTTGCGAAAATTAATTTGTAAATTTGTAGTTTTTATGTAGATGGTAGTTTATTGTATTTAGATAGTAAGAAGAAATTTTTAAATGAAAATGACCTCATTATAAATCTTGTTTTGGATGAAGTGTATATTGATCCCCAGTTACATTTTACAGGTGCAACAGTGTATGGAATGAACAAATAAAGATAATCCAACAGGAAATTTAGAAGTTGCTAAGACAGCATAGGTATTCATGATCTCTAGTGAATTCTCTCAATACAGAGATGTTGTAAACATAATTCCGGTCTGGAATTTGTCTTCACACTATTTAAAGGTCGCGATACTTAAAATCATAAAAGTGTTGGAGGAAATTGGGTTTGTTGTTCTGTCTCTTGTGTCTGACAATAATAAAGTCAATAAAAAAAGCTTTTGAGCTTTTGACTCCTGACAGAATTTTACATCCTTCAATTCAACATCCAGCTGATACAAATTAAAAATATTCTTGTTTGATACTGTTCATTTATTGAAAAGTATACGGAATAACTGGATAAAGAAATGAGTTTTGAATTACCCCAATTTTGAGAACTTTAATGAAATTGAAAGTGCAGAATTTAAGTTTTAGAAATATATGAGAAAGATAAAGCACTTTGGCAACACATTCTGACATGTTTCTTTGTGGCAAAAAGCAATTGTCAATACTCTTCAAATTATCATGTAGAATGGTAGAGAAGTGCAATTTTGAAAATATTAATTTAGATAACATGTGTACTTGTAAGCGAAGTGCCAATACACTTCTAGAAAATATATGTATCAGGGCCTGCAGAGTTTTCATTAACAACCTAGTCAAAAAAAAAATGATGACAGTGTCCAAAAGAAATGTAACAGACAGTTGAAGTTAAAAGGATAAAGGAATGATTTGTATACTTTAGTCAGTTGTTTCTGTACCTATTTACATATTACAAGAATATTGAATAATGCAAGTAATGCGCTTCCTTTAAAAATGGACTTGAATATTATTCATAACTATCTCATGTTGAAAAGTAAGGAAATGTATATAATGTTTGTAAATATGTTTCTTGAATTATATCGTAATGAATTCTTGTAAGTTATAAAAAAATACTGATTACTACTTTGTATTGAGTTCAAGTCATTGTTTTGTGAATTTAGTTACTATCGTTGTTTCATTTCATTATCACCTGAAGAGCAAAATTTTTATAGATTTAAGGAATTGAAGTTTTTTTAGTTCACTTTTGTGTGTGTGTGTGTGTGTGTGTGTGAGTGTGTGTGTGCGTGTGTGTGTGCGTGTGTGTGAGTGTGTGCGTGTGTGTGAGTGTGTGTGTGTGTGTGTCAATAAATGTGTTTTGGTTCAACTGAACTTTGAATCTTTTTATTCAATTTCCTAAGCAAAATTATCCTAGAAACTCACTGCACTCGCCCCGCGCACTCGCCCGCCTTGCCCGGCGCTCGCCCTGGTCACCCGACCGTCCCTTAGGCGCGACGAGCCGCCCGTTGCGGCGCTGCCAGAGCTTGTTAAGGTCTGGAGAGTTCGCCGGTCGACGGGACGACGGCGCAAGGATTACTCCATTCCATCCGAATCATTCCGCTCCGAGCATCGGTACAAGAAGGTTATCTCTCGTGCTCCGCTCGTCGTTATCACTAGCAGCCGTGTTATAAGCGCCAAACCGCAGCGGACGGACGACAACCGGCCGACGGGCGCGGCTCACGGCCGCTACCGCCGCATTGCGGCAAATCTATTCAACGAGTGTTGTGTCAGTGTTTATAGTTGAAGAGTCAAATTCATAGCCGAACTTGGTGTTAGACAAAGTGAGAACTCCATATTCGAACTGCGCCATGGCAGAATCCTCATATATTTTTCAACAATCAAGTATCGGAAGTAGTATCCAGTCCGCTCAGAGACCTGTACCAATTTCACGAAAATCCTCCCACACATCTACTACAAGAGGTTTATCAGCAGCCGTATGTCGAACCAATGGAACACATCAACTACATTAATGAACACGTCAACAATCCCAAACAGTCAAGTACGCAAGAGCAACAACCTGACAAGCGTCCCCGCCTGAATCATCCCCTACACCCAAATCTTACACTCCATTCCCAACATCCCTGTAAGCAACCGTTTCGAAGCCCTAAGCACCCAAGATACACCTGTAAATCCCGCCTCCACAGATCGAACAAAAATCAAAAGACCTCATATACTCTACTTTACAACGATAGAACCGAAACAATTTGAGTAAATTGCTTAGAATTTAATCAGTGAGGACAATCTGGTAGTTCAAGAAACACGAGAGTTTGAAGTAGAGTAACGACCCGGCGAAACTCGCGTCATATTCTCGAAATGCACGTGTCTGCGCGACATTATTCGTGTTCATATGGCAGCTTCATGTGTAAAACAACACTTTTGCTGCTTCACAGATACACGTTACCTTCCAATACCTTCCCTTTCCAAATTGGTGGCAATATGTTGGTAAGAATGTTCGTTTTTCTTAGAACATGAATAGGTCCAGTTCCGTAATGGCTTAGTGGAATAAGTTTAGTTTCAAGATAACACTTATCTGCACACTCGACAAACTCCGTTTATATCTCATTTAACACGGAATACAATCAAGGGAATCAAAGCTCCCGAGTATCTTGTATTGTCATATATCAACACAGCAATTACAGCCAGATTACTTGTCACGCATACATCTTTCTGTATAGAAAGTTTGTGCTAATCTCGCTCCCACGAGTAACCACGCAGTCGCGCCTCCGTAAGGAAGATAAGTGACTACTTTCAATGAATCGCACGAATCAAATTCAAGATGAAACTAATACGCGTTCTGTTTATATGATTGTCGGGAGAAAGATGATATTACGCTGGACATCATTTACGGACTCACTCTTAATTTGGATCCCAGCAGTGATTCGTGAGAGGGCAGGGGTTCATCATTAGATTTTGAATAAGGTAAATTCTAGGCTTAACTAATCATCCAAGAAAAACGATCGCGATCGTGTTTTCGTTTTAAAGCAAAATGTTTTCTATCGCGTAGCTAGTAGTACGGCAACGGCCGCGTTGTCCTCCCCAGCGCCGCTCAGTTTATGGCAGGAGGCCTACGTCAGCAGCCAGTGCCGGGGTCGGAGACCTCAGTCAAGGATAGCAGCCATGACGCGTCGTGACCTTGGCCTCCCAGCTGAACGCGCGCCCTACTCCCAGCTGGCGCTCGCGCGGCTCCGTCGAATGTCATAGCGGAACGCGATGAAGAATGACCCAAAACACTCCACTCCAATACAGTTGCTACGTAACGCAATCTCCAACCAGGATACGTTGTAATGTAATTTTATTTTTTCCAAAAGAGATAATTAAATATATTTCTTATGTATAGGGTCCAGAAGTCACGGCATTTATTTTATCTCAAATAGGAAAACAAATGGGTATTCATTGTTACTAAAATAAGCATTCAAAAAGGCATTCACGGTTGCTTAAGTCTAGTGCAAGAACACTAAATTATATTAGTACTTATGGGCAAGGAAACTATAATTTCTGTGTGCTTGTATTACACATTACCACATGGTAGGGTGACTACGAAGTTGTTTTTCTCTACGAAAAGCTTTTGTGAACTCGCCTCGCCTCGCCTTGCCGCGCCACGACGCGCGCCTCGCGCCCCGCCAGCCTGGCGCAGCGCGCCTCCCGCCCCGCAGGCCCCGCGCCATGCGGCCCGCGCCCTGCCTGCCTGGCGCCGGGCGCCTCGCGCCCCTCGCGCCCCGCGCCACGCGCCACGCCACCCTCGCGCCGCCCACCTCGCGCCCCGCCCCTCGCGCCACGCCTGCGTGGCGCCGCGCGCCTCCCGCCCCGCTCGCGTCGCACCGGGAGCCTCGCGCCCCGACTGCCTGGCGCCGCGCGTCTCGCGCCCCGTCTGCATCACGCCTCGCGCCACGCCTGCCTGGCGCCACGCCGCCCGCCCGCCACGCCTGCCTGGCGACGCGCGCCTCCCTCCCCGCTCGCCCCGCGCCACGTCCTCCTCGCGCCCGGCCTGCCTGGCGCCGCGCGTCTCGCGCCAAGCCTGCTTCGCGCCGCGCGCCTCGACCCAAGCCTGCCTGACGCCGCACTGCCCGCCCGCCACGCCTGCCTGGCCCCGCGCGCCTCCCGCCCGAGTGTGTCGCGCTGCGAGCATCGCGCCCCGCCCGCATTGCGCCGCGCGTTTCGCGGCTTGAGTGCCTGGCGCCATGCCGCCCGCCCGCCACGCCTGCCTGGCCCCGCGCGCCTCCCGCCCGAGTGTGTCGCGCTGCGAGCATCGCGCCCCGGCCGCATTGCGCCGCGCGTTTCGCGGCTTGAGTGCCTGGCGCCATGCCGCCCGCCCGCCTCGCCTGCCTGGCCCCGCGCGCCTCCCGCCCGAGTGTGTCGCGCTGCGAGCATCGCGCCCCGCCCGCAGAGCGCCGCGCGTTTCGCGGCTTGAGTGCCTGGCGCCATGCCGCCAGCCCACCACGCCTGTCTGGCCCCGCGCGCCTCCCGCCCGAGTGTGTCGCGCTGCGAGCATCGCGCCCCGGCCGCATTGCGCCGCGCGTTTCGCGGCTTGAGTGCCTGGCGCCATGCCGCCCGCCCGCCACGCCTGCCTGGCCCCGCGCGCCTCCCGCCCGACTGTGTCGCGCTGCGAGCATGTAGCGCTGCCAGCAGTGCGCCGCGCGTTTCGCGGCTTGAGTGCCTGGCGCCATGCTGCCCGCCCGCCACGCCTGCCTGGCCCCGCGCGCCTCCCGCCCGACTGTGTCGCGCTGCGAGCATCGCGCGCTGCCCGCAGTGCGCCGCGCGTTTCGCGGCCTGAGTGCCTGGCGCCATGCCGCCCGCCCGCCACGCCTGCCTGGCCCCGCGCGCCTCCCGCCCGAGTGTGTCGCGCTGCGAGCATCGCGCGCTGCCCGCATTGCGCCGCGCGTTTCGCGGCCTGAGTGCCTGGCGCCATGCCGCCCGTCCGCCACGCCTGCCTGGCCCCGCGCGCCTCCCGCCCGAGTGTGTCGCGCTGCGAGCATCGCGCGCTGCCCGCAGAGCGCCGCGCGTTTCGCGGCTTGAGTGCCTGGCGCCATGCCGCCAGCCCACCACGCCTGTCTGGCCCCGCGCGCCTCCCGCCCGAGTGTGTCGCGCTGCGAGCATCGCGCCCCGGCCGCATTGCGCCGCGCGTTTCGCGGCTTGAGTGCCTGGCGCCATGCCGCCCGCCCGCCACGCCTGCCTGGCCCCGCGCGCCTCCCGCCCGAGTGTGTCGCGCTGCGAGCATCGCGCCCCGACCGCATTGCGCCGCGCGTTTCGCGGCTTGAGTGCCTGGCGCCATGCCGCCCGCCCGCCACGCCTGCCTGGCCCCGCGCGCCTCCCGCCCGAGTGTGTCGCGCTGCGAGCATCGCGCGCTGCCCGCAGAGCGCCGCGCGTTTCGCGGCTTGAGTGCCTGGCGCCATGCCGCCCGCCCGCCACGCCTGTCTGGCCCCGCGCGCCTCCCGCCCGAGTGTGTCGCGCTGCGAGCATCGCGCCCCGGCCGCATTGCGCCGCGCGTTTCGCGGCTTGAGTGCCTGGCGCCATGCCGCCCGCCCGCCACGCCGGCCTGGCCCCGCGCGCCTCCCGCCCGAGTGTGTCGCGCTGCGAGCATCGCGCGCTGCCCGCATTGCGCCGCGCGTTTCGCGGCTTGAGTGCCTGGCGCCATGCCGCCCGCCCGCCACGCCTGTCTGGCCCCGCGCGCCTCCCGCCCGAGTGTGTCGCGCTGCGAGCATCGCGCCCCGGCCGCATTGCGCCGCGCGTTTCGCGGCTTGAGTGCCTGGCGCCATGCCGCCCGCCCGCCACGCCTGCCTGGCCCCGCGCGCCTCCCGCCCGAGTGTGTCGCGCTGCGAGCATCGCGCGCTGCCCGCATTGCGCCGCGCGTTTCGCGGCTTGAGTGCCTGGCGCCATGCCGCCCGCCCGCCACGCCTGCCTGGCCCCGCGCGCCTCCCGCCCGAGTGTGTCGCGCTGCGAGCATCGCGCCCCGCCCGCATTGCGCCGCGCGTTTCGCGGCTTGAGTGCCTGGCGCCATGCCGCCCGCCCGCCACGCCTGCCTGGCCCCGCGCGCCTCCCGCCCGAGTGTGTCGCGCTGCGAGCATCGCGCCCCGGCCGCATTGCGCCGCGCGTTTCGCGGCTTGAGTGCCTGGCGCCATGCCGCCCGCCCGCCTCGCCTGCCTGGCCCCGCGCGCCTCCCGCCCGAGTGTGTCGCGCTGCGAGCATCGCGCCCCGCCCGCAGAGCGCCGCGCGTTTCGCGGCTTGAGTGCCTGGCGCCATGCCGCCAGCCCACCACGCCTGTCTGGCCCCGCGCGCCTCCCGCCCGAGTGTGTCGCGCTGCGAGCATCGCGCCCCGGCCGCATTGCGCCGCGCGTTTCGCGGCTTGAGTGCCTGGCGCCATGCCGCCCGCCCGCCACGCCTGCCTGGCCCCGCGCGCCTCCCGCCCGAGTGTGTCGCGCTGCGAGCATCGCGCCCCGACCGCATTGCGCCGCGCGTTTCGCGGCTTGAGTGCCTGGCGCCATGCCGCCCGCCCGCCACGCCTGCCTGGCCCCGCGCGCCTCCCGCCCGACTGTGTCGCGCTGCGAGCATGTAGCGCTGCCAGCAGTGCGCCGCGCGTTTCGCGGCTTGAGTGCCTGGCGCCATGCTGCCCGCCCGCCACGCCTGCCTGGCCCCGCGCGCCTCCCGCCCGACTGTGTCGCGCTGCGAGCATCGCGCGCTGCCCGCAGTGCGCCGCGCGTTTCGCGGCCTGAGTGCCTGGCGCCATGCCGCCCGCCCGCCACGCCTGCCTGGCCCCGCGCGCCTCCCGCCCGAGTGTGTCGCGCTGCGAGCATCGCGCGCTGCCCGCATTGCGCCGCGCGTTTCGCGGCCTGAGTGCCTGGCGCCATGCCGCCCGTCCGCCACGCCTGCCTGGCCCCGCGCGCCTCCCGCCCGAGTGTGTCGCGCTGCGAGCATCGCGCGCTGCCCGCAGAGCGCCGCGCGTTTCGCGGCTTGAGTGCCTGGCGCCATGCCGCCAGCCCACCACGCCTGTCTGGCCCCGCGCGCCTCCCGCCCGAGTGTGTCGCGCTGCGAGCATCGCGCCCCGGCCGCATTGCGCCGCGCGTTTCGCGGCTTGAGTGCCTGGCGCCATGCCGCCCGCCCGCCACGCCTGCCTGGCCCCGCGCGCCTCCCGCCCGAGTGTGTCGCGCTGCGAGCATCGCGCCCCGACCGCATTGCGCCGCGCGTTTCGCGGCTTGAGTGCCTGGCGCCATGCCGCCCGCCCGCCACGCCTGCCTGGCCCCGCGCGCCTCCCGCCCGAGTGTGTCGCGCTGCGAGCATCGCGCGCTGCCCGCAGAGCGCCGCGCGTTTCGCGGCTTGAGTGCCTGGCGCCATGCCGCCCGCCCGCCACGCCTGTCTGGCCCCGCGCGCCTCCCGCCCGAGTGTGTCGCGCTGCGAGCATCGCGCCCCGGCCGCATTGCGCCGCGCGTTTCGCGGCTTGAGTGCCTGGCGCCATGCCGCCCGCCCGCCACGCCGGCCTGGCCCCGCGCGCCTCCCGCCCGAGTGTGTCGCGCTGCGAGCATCGCGCGCTGCCCGCATTGCGCCGCGCGTTTCGCGGCTTGAGTGCCTGGCGCCATGCCGCCCGCCCGCCACGCCTGTCTGGCCCCGCGCGCCTCCCGCCCGAGTGTGTCGCGCTGCGAGCATCGCGCCCCGGCCGCATTGCGCCGCGCGTTTCGCGGCTTGAGTGCCTGGCGCCATGCCGCCCGCCCGCCACGCCTGCCTGGCCCCGCGCGCCTCCCGCCCGAGTGTGTCGCGCTGCGAGCATCGCGCGCTGCCCGCATTGCGCCGCGCGTTTCGCGGCTTGAGTGCCTGGCGCCATGCCGCCCGCCCGCCACGCCTGCCTGGCCCCGCGCGCCTCCCGCCCGAGTGTGTCGCGCTGCGAGCATCGCGCGCTGCCCGCATTGCGCCGCGCGTTTCGCGGCTTGAGTGCCTGGCGCCATGCCGCCCGCCCGCCACGCCTGCCTGGCCCCGCGCGCCTCCCGCCCGAGTGTGTCGCGCTGCGAGCATCGCGCCCCGGCCGCATTGCGCCGCGCGTTTCGTGGCTTGAGTGCCTGGCGCCATGCCGCCCGCCCGCCACGCCTGCCTGGCCCCGCGCGCCTCCCGCCCGAGTGTGTCGCGCTTCGAGCATCGCGCCCCGGCCGCATTGCGCCGCGCGTTTCGCGGCTTGAGTGCCTGGCGCCATGTCGCCCACCCGCCACGCCTGCCTGGCCCCGCGCGCCTCCCGCCCGAGTGTGTCGCGCTGCGAGCATCGCGCCCCGGCCGCATTGCGCCGCGCGTTTCGCGGCTTGAGTGCCTGGCGCCATGCCGCCCGCCCGCCACGCCGGCCTGGCCCCGCGCGCCTCCCGCCCGAGTGTGTCGCGCTGCGAGCATCGCGCGCTGCCCGCATTGCGCCGCGCGTTTCGCGGCTTGAGTGCTTGGCGCCATGCCGCCCGCCCGCCACGCCTGCCTGGCCCCGCGCGCCTCCCGCCCGAGTGTGTCGCGCTGCGAGCATCGCGCGCTGCCCGCATTGCGTCGCGCGTTTCGCGGCTTGAGTGCCTGGCGCCATGCCGCCCGCCCGCCACGCCTGCCTGGCCCCGCGCGCCTCCCGCCCGAGTGTGTCGCGCTGCGTGCATCGCGCCCCGGCCGCATTGCGCCGCGCGTTTCGCGGCTTGAGTGCCTGGCGCCATGCCGCCCGCCCGCCACGCCTGCCTGGCCCCGCGCGCCTCCCGCCCGAGTGTCTCGTGCTGCGAGCATCGAACGCTGCCCGCAGTGCGCCGCGCGTTTCGCGGCTTGAGTGCCTGGCGCCATGCCGCCCGCCCGCCACGCCTGCCTGGCCCCGCGCGCCTCCCGCCCGAGTGTGTCGCGCTGCGAGCATCGCGCGCTGCCCGCAGAGCGCCGCGCGTTTCGCGGCTTGAGTGCCTGGCGCCATGCCGCCCGCCCGCCACGCCTGCCTGGCCCCGCGCGCCTCCCGCCCGAGTGTCTCGTGCTGCGAGCATCGAACGCTGCCCGCAGTGCGCCGCGCGTTTCGCGGCTTGAGTGCCTGGCGCCATGCCGCCCGCCCGCCACGCCTGTCTGGCCCCGCGCGCCTCCCGCCCGAGTGTGTCGCGCTGCGAGCATCGCGCCCCGGCCGCATTGCGCCGCGCGTTTCGCGGCTTGAGTGCCTGGCGCCATGCCGCCCGCCCGCCACGCCGGCCTGGCCCCGCGCGCCTCCCGCCCGAGTGTGTCGCGCTGCGAGCATCGCGCGCTGCCCGCAGAGCGCCGCGCGTTTCGCGGCTTGAGTGCCTGGCGCCATGCCGCCCGCCCGCCACGCCTGCCTGGCCCCGCGCGCCTCCCGCCCGAGTGTGGCGCTGCGAGCATCGCGCGCTGCCCGCATTGCGCCGCGCGTTTCGCGGCTTGAGTGCCTGGCGCCATGCCGCCCGCCCGCCACGCCTGCCTGGCCCCGCGCGTCTCCCGCCCGAGTGTGTCGCGCTGCGAGCATCGCGCCCCGGCCGCATTGCGCCGCGCGTTTCGCGGCTTGAGTGCCTGGCGCCATGCCGCCCGCCCGCCACGCCTGCCTGGCCCCGCGCGCCTCCCGCCCGAGTGTGTCGCGCTGCGAGCATCGCGCGCTGCCCGCATTGCGCCGCGCGTTTCGCGGCTTGAGTGCCTGGCGCCATGCCGCCCGCCCGCCACGCCTGCCTGGCCCCGCGCGCCTCCCGCCCGAGTGTGTCGCGCTGCGAGCATCGCGCCCCGCCCGCATTGCGCCGCGCGTTTCGCGGCTTGAGTGCCTGGCGCCATGCCGCCCGCCCGCCACGCCTGCCTGGCCTCGCGCGCCTCCCGCCCGAGTGTGTCGCGCTGCGAGCATCGCGCGCTGCCCGCATTGCGCCGCGCGTTTCGCGGCTTGAGTGCCTGGCGCCATGCCGCCCGCCCGCCACGCCTGCCTGGCCCCGCGCGCCTCCCGCCCGAGTGTGTCGCGCTGCGAGCATCGCGCCCCGGCCGCATTGCGCCGCGCGTTTCGCGGCTTGAGTGCCTGGCGCCATGCCGCCCGCCCGCCACGCCTGCCTGGCCCCGCGCGCCTCCCGCCTCGCGCGCCACGCGCCTCGCCTGTCCCGCCTCTCGCCACCCCTCGCCCCGCCTAGTCGTTTCGCTTTCTCTCACTTTGTGTGTGTGTGTGTGTGTTGTGTGATTGTGTGTGTGTGTGTGTGTGTTATGTTCTCCCCGAACAGCAAGAGAACGGAAGTTGTACGATTGCCTCTGGAAATACTCCCCTGAGCTTCAGTCGTCCACCTTAATATTGCTTATTTAGAAGCAGTTAAGGCGTAATCTGAATTTTGAATTTTTTGTCCAGCTATAACGCTGGAATATTTGTTCAGTGCGACTCATTTCCAGGACGCTGATCCTATCTCTCCCATTTTAACGCTTCCACACTCTCACTCATTTTCTCTGCCATCCAATCTCACTCTCTGTCACTCCGTCTCGGTCTCATTTTGTTGGGAATGGATCAAGATTAGACGATTAGATACATTTAGAGAAATGTAAGGTTTTCCTTTAGTCCACATCCAATTCTAGGGCCGCCGCATGACGCAGCATGTGTCGCTGCAGAGCATGCGCTTTGCGCAAAGCGCGACGTTTTTTGCCATCTCGCTCACAGATTCGTTCACAGGTGTGTGTTGCCAACTTCATGCAAAATAAATTACTGCACCCCACTGAATGTATCGTCATTATCAAACTGTAAATACTTACAAGCTCTCCGATACTGATAAAAGAAACAGTAAAGCTCAAAGTAGTAAGTAAAAGTCACTGAAAAATATATATGCATGACAAAAAATGATTATCGATTGCAGGTAAAAAAAAAAAAAAAAAAAAAAAGGCAAATCAAAGCATTCAGCTGTAGCAAATTACTACAAGTGATTTCATAGAAGACGAAAATGTATACGAAATTGGTCTGTTAGTTTTGACCTAATCACGAAAATATTTCTTTTTCTTCTTTTTGTTCAAGGGGTGCGCCATGCCAATAAGCGGAGATTTAAATGAGTAGAAACATAATTCGATAGTAGTGGCTCTGAAATTTCCTTAAACTGGGTAATCAGGGCGACCTAAGAGGCTATCACAATGGTTTCTGAATGAAATTACAAACATTATATTCATAACCATGGCTTCTTTCAAACAACCAAAAATATCTTCCCCGTCAACACATTGTAAGAACAGGATCTCAAGAAACAGTACGCAGTGTGTACTACTTCACCCTTACATGTAACATACAGCTTTTTACTGTTTTCCGTCGTTAAATAAATAAACTTAATATCATTAATATCACATGTCAAAGTTCTTTGTACCTGGCACAAAACAATGTCGACAAACTCGACAAAGCACTGACAATGTCATAGCATTTACGCCCTTCCTATGTCCTCGTATTTCCAATACGCGAATTCAAGCTGTTGTATGAAAACATTAGTGTGTACAACAAAAGAGTTCGATATAGATCAAAGTCGATCCAAACCAGGGCCAATGAACGCGAACGTCAAATTCTGGGCCTCTTTCAATTGTGACTTTGATCCATTAGTGATTACAGGCTTGCCAACTGACGAGGCCATTGGTTGCGTACGCGTAGTGCATCTTTCCAAGCGTAGCAAGTGGTGTTAGACCTCCTACCCTTCGGTTTGAGGGTTGTTCCCCAACCAGGTATCTCTCACCTGCGGCGACCCCTCCTCCCCCAGGAATGGGAAGGAAAGATTGCGCGGTCCGTGGCCCGTTTGTTAGGGTACTGCGCGGTCATTCGCCTAGTTATCATCGGAGAAACCGCAGAACTACCAATTAGGGCAGCCGGTCGCTAGAATTCTCCTTCAGACAGCGGCTGAAATCGGCCTAGCTACAAAGCTAGCGTCGAAAATCTTGCCCCCGTCGGGTCTCCAATCCCAGGACCTCACGTTTAGAGGCACTGCAGTGACATCAATTGATGCCCTGAGCCAGTATTGCCGATAACTCGAGAATGATGTTCACATATTCCGGATCGTCCGCACATTGTTGTAATCAACATGAACAAAATTTTCTCCTGCCATGAAGATCGTGACTTGGTTGACTCGCTGGTACATTTTCTTGGCAGATTGGTAGAATTGTAATTTGTCTCAACACATAATATGTATTATTGAGCTGCAAATATAAATTAACGTAAAGGGAAGTTAATGAAAATCGATGGAATGACGATAATGAACAGTAAAGTATCAATAAACATACAAGAAGCAATGTCAAGTTTCGTCTACATTCAGGTGAACAAGATTTTTAATTGCATGAATCTTACACACAAGGCAATTCTGCAATATCTCCTTCATTTGTTCGCTCTGTGTTAGCGGGAACAAGGAGTAAATTATGATCTCAGACACTGCTGCTTTTAGTGGATGTTAGGGTAGGTAGTTCAGGTCATCACATCAAATTTCATGCGTTCAACACCAAGACGTATACACGCAGTGTTCGACGCGTTACACGACAGTTTTAAGAAACGTGACAGTGTTACGTGTTACATTTGAATCATACCGTGACACTTTGTTCGAAACTTTGTTCATCGTAAATGATTTCCTGTATAATGAACGGAACACTGGAAAAAATTAGAGTGAACATCGTACGTAATAATCGCAGAATAAGGAAAACTGCGTCTGGCAGCCTCTGCTACTCCCCTCCCTCTACACCCATTCCCCGCCGCCCCGGCCGCGCGGTGATTGTGGCCGTAGAGGGGGGAGCTGTGATCGCAGCTCCTGCCCCCCCTCCCCCTGTCGCGGCAGGAAGCACAGCGCCGCGCCGCGCCGCGCCGCGCGTAAACATCATTGCATTTTCTCGGACAATGTCATTTTCTTGAGCCCTACTCCGCAGATCTGACGATAGCATCGAAAACTAATGAATTACATGAAATCTTTGGTGAAGACATTACCTTGAATTAATTGCACAATTACAAAAATACGTCACCAGCAAAACGATGACTTGAAAGGAGGAGATACTTATTTTCGGAATGAAGAGTCCAAGTTGAGAGGTGCCTTCGCGTCCACTACCAAGAAAAATCGAAGCTCTTTATCACGCGTTACCCGGTCGCAAGCAGTCTGGCCACGTTGCCACATTGTCAGAACCCGGCACGCTTTCGCCGTAATTCACCGTCATGTATTACAAACATGACTAACTACTACTCTCTTTTATATTTTACTTATAATGACTAGGGAGCGGATTTTAATGAAAAGTCATTATGTTTTTTCACTTTATATCAATACCTTTTTGTATGTGATCAACACTTTTTTTAATTTTATGTGGATAAAAGGAAATGACCCAATTTATGTCTTTTTTTTAATATCATTTTATTGGTACTTGCTTCAAAAAATATATACGAGATGCAACAAATTCTCCACAGAATTCCTGACTAGCCTACTTGATTTATTCTCTCATAAATTATAATGTCAGCTGTTGTAAATATGTAATATAAGGTTCCTGTGACGCCTATCAGCGTCACTGACTGTTCGGCGGATTTCGCGGTCACTAAAGCTGGCGATTTCCTGGTGACGAACAGTCCATTCGCAATGTTTCAGGGCATTAAAATACGCTTCCCAATACTAACCAGCTATTATGCATCCGAACATTTGATTGCAGTATGGAGCCCTATGGATTATTGCTCTCTCTTTCTATCCAATACAATTTTACATGACTCTCTCTTTCCGCAAGGTGTGTTGCCAATTCACAAGGCTCCGGGTTATTCGGCTCGTCCATCTTGTTTCACGCGCAAGTATTCAACATGTTTACGCAACATGATACCTTCACTTGTGTTAACCTTAGACAACTGAATATTTTTACCAGTTATTCCCAGAACTCTTATGAATGTGATGATTATTTTATAATGTCAGTTCAATAAATATCAGTTTGATGGTTTAATTTCGAAAAAAATAATTACAAATTATAGCGAAGTGTTTACTTCTAAATTTTGATGCCCTTAAATTTTCACCATACGAGAAAAATTTTTATTATTGAAGAAAAGCACAAACATCTAGAGAATAAAATGACACCCTAATTTGGGTGCGAAGCCCAAATTTTAAAATGAGACAAATGACATTTCTGTATGAATCATGGTTAGAGGTAATTAAAACAATATTTAGTGCGGTCATAACGAACATCTCTTCTCGTTTATTGAAATTGCATTCTTCCCATCGATTCTCAACTGACGATGTAGATGGAAAGTTAGAGTATTTGTAATGTGAGCTGTTAAGTATGTAATCTAAGGTTCCTGTGAAGCCTATCTGCGCGGTTCGGCCGATTTCGCAGTCACTAAAAACTGTGACTTCCTTGCGAAGGACAGTCCAGAGGCGATGTTTTAGGTCATCCAAATCCGCCCCCTAATAATTACAATCTAGAATAATCAGATCAGTCCGCCTCCTCACATGTACGAGCTCGACCGCTGACCTTGCGGATGGCGGCACGGCGCAGCCACGCAACGCAGCCGTCCGGCAGTCGGCGGTGGTGTGAGGTGGACGTTTCTGTTCACGCGTTATGCCTGCAGCGCCACCACCATCCACGATCCGTGCCTTTTTTTCGATGCCCTAGGGCCTCACCGGCTGCGTTTAGCTCTGAGCCATCATCGCTGTTGTCTCGGCAGCGATTCTCGCCGGGAGGGTGTTAGGTTCGAGTCCGGTCAGAGACTGGCGCTCGACACTAGCTGACTTCAGTCGCTGTCTAGACGAAAATTCTAGCGGTCGGCGGCACTGATCGGCAGTCTCCGAGGTTTTTACGATCAAAATCAGGCAATTGCCGGAGCCATGCGCCCCTCCAGGTATCAGAAAAACTCTTGGCTCCCAACTGGACTCCCGACATGTATGGTGATGTAGGGTATGTCCATACGTGCATGTCGTGTCTGCAATGCCGACACATTTGTTACATTCAGGTAATAAAGGAAATTGAGTATTGGACAGAGGAAAATGCAGGGATTCTCAGCTGCAATTAATTTACATTTAATTATTAACATTTAATCAATGAGAGAAACCTTTGCTAGGATACACATAACAGCATCCGACACTGACCATGTTGATTCTTGTGGTTTGTTATCTTTCATAAGAAATTCGTTTTAGTGGTTGTAGGCGGGCAATCGTCACAGCGATCTTGAAGTCAACGTTGGAGCTGAAGTTGTCAGATTCGTGAAGACGTATTTTGTAATATCTTACAGCCGTTTATTACAAATACTAGAAACGAATGTGATTACTTCGGTCGAGGAAGAGAGAAGAGAACGTGTACATCTGTCGCGACAAGCTGAGCGACACAGGAAACCGCAGAATGCGTCGATAAAAAAACAGCGCGCATTATCGCCGTGCAACGGACGAAACGTGTGACGAGGGTTATGGAATTTTACTTCCTGGGTTTGAAGACCCAATTGTGCAGTTTCAAAAGCGCCTGAAGAGTGATTGTTTTTCAAAGTGGCAGGATATCCTGTGTGCTCTACCGCGATTGCACGTTAAAATGAACACCAAGCGAAATAAAATCCTACAATTCTCGTTTTAATCAGTTCCCATATTCACTCAGCCAGGGCACTAGTCGCGGATACATGAAACTAGATCAATTGTGTTAGTATCATATACATTTGGCAAAATCTGCGATGGTAGCGATCAGCGACGATATGACATGCTCCCTGGCATCGAACATTGCAATCGAATACAATGGTTCGGCGCCCATGAAGTGCAAAATTTGAAAATGCCGCGCACTACAGCCTGAGTCCCGTGAGCAATGGGCCAGTTTACAGACCCCGGGCATAAGACAACATGATTAAATGTCGTAATGATCATTAAACTTCGAAGTAGCTGTGCTTCATTCTTGCTTAAACGTACCTCAACATACAAAATACATAGATTCACTCTTTTTCTACAGAAAGATGTTTTCCTCAACAAAAACCTTAGATACATGTATTCCTACAATAAGCGAAGCCTCATCAAGACAAGTACAATTTCGACCAAGAAAGGCAATATCCGATTTCGACATTTACTTGCAAACCGCTGTAGTTACAACATGCGTCATCCGGGAAGGCGGGCGCCTTTCGAGCTGTTCTGCGCATCTAGCCATGCGCTTTCAACAAAGCAACAACACAACACAACAACGCGGTTCAACAAATTATGATGCGTGCAATAGGTGATGACATTATTCAATTGTTTGTGCCATGCTGTTTCAGAAGTGCGTTCTGGGCCTTCAAAGGGAGCTAAAGCTTCCGTCATAGTGGTACTGTCCCAAATACATCCACTCCGAAACATACTGATGGGTATATTTTGTTCAGTTAATATGTTACGTTAATTGTAAACTATGAAATGATAAAATCGAAATCAGATGTAATGGAAAATATTGGGGAGGGGGTGCCCCTCCCGCTAGCGACGGGTGAGCAATGAAAACAGCGGCGGGGCAGACCCGCGGGCGTCGGGCGAGCGACGAGAATAGCGTCCCGTAGCGGGTGGCGTGACCCGGTAGCGCCGGCGGAAGGCACTGCAATTGGGCGAGGCGCCTCCGCGCCACTTCCAGCGCCCCGTCGCCCAGGGGCCGCTGCGTGCCTTTCTTTGTTGTAGGAAGGGACGAGCAGAAGCGTGTCCAAGCAACGGCGCGAGGAACAAAAGAGCTTTAGGGCCAGATTTTACCGAGCGCTTAACGTCAGGAAGATGTATTCTCCCTTATAAAGCGTAGCATATATATATATATATATATATATATATATATATATATATATATATATGAGGTGCACTTTCTGGCATTATTTCCAAATTTTTAATTATCAAAAATTCAGAGTTCAACGGAAATGAGATCTATGCCAGTGTTTTAAACGCCTCTTCTTCTATCCATGGAAAAAAGTGAGAAGAAAATATTTGCAGCGGTTACGTACACAACCTGAACACAAATTCAACCATGCCTAAGGTGGGACACACCCACGATCCTTTGGCCCGAGATCACCACGACACTACTGCCTTAGCGATCTCGGCCACCGGATCGACACAAAAACTTTGTAATACTTTTCAATATTTTTTTGCATTAATGAAGAAAAGGGGCCCTATTGTTGCGCAATTTACGCTTATCATAAGGCATGTGGGAGAAAGTTGCTTTCGATGTTCTAATATTCGAGCGATTGTCGATAACAACCATGTTATTATTAATCATTCTCTTACTATAACACATTTTATATTATTATTATTATTATTATTATTATTATTATTATTATTATTATTATTATTATTATTATTATTATTATTATATTTTCGCCGACCTGGATCTCCCAGCTGGCTAAGAGCGTATACTCAGCGCTTCGGTTTGAAGGGGCGCGGGCTCGAGTACCGGCTTGGGCATGGTAGATTGTCCCTTGTCTTTCATGTACGTGTTGTCGCGGAGGGCCATGCGTTCGGCCACCTCTTATCAGGGGAGCCTGTAAGTGTGTTTGTGTCTAATGTAGGTGCGAATATGCGTCCCATCACGACGTGAAGGGGAACCGGCAGTCTGCTGGCCTTCTCCTTGCTCTTCTTTGCCATAGCCCGATTGCTATGGCCGAACTCGTCACAGGTCATCAGTGCTTCCAATCCCGCTCTTTCGCTTCTACATCTCAAGAACATGATTAAGAATTTAACAAACAACAACAACAAATGCCCCTTGTTTCTTTTGTACTACTCTTGTAGGATAGGTATCTCTTACTCTTGTAAGATATGTAACATAGGGTAAAGAAGACTTTTTATTTTGGAATTCAACTCTATCAAACTTTCTTAATTCATTGAAACCGATTTTTATTATACTGAGGACTGTTCCAAGTAGGAGAGAAAACGGAGCCATGGTCTTCCCTTAAAATTTGCAGAATTAAATTAATTATTTTTTTAATTTCATACACAGTTCTGAAGATTCTGACACAATCACCTGGTTCGAGGTTTCATCTTCCGAACCTGTGATGTGAAGCCCGTTTTTGTCACCCTGCATGTCGTCCGAGGTCACTGAGTGAGTTACCCTGTCGACGGGGAGGCTGACAGCGGCGGCGCGGCGTACGAATGACGGCCGCAGGTCCAGAGGCACGCGGCGATTTCCGCGAATCGGCAGGCGGCAGGTCATCAAAGGTATGAATACTGTCACAAAAACACTTCTTGCAACGCACCATAGCGCATAAAAACGTATACTCATATGTTTTGAAGGTGATGAAAATGCTGATAAAATGTCATGTGTCCGAGTGTTCAGTACGGCCAGTGTTTCGTATTAGGTAGCCGAAAGTTGAAGACCGTTAACAGGGAAGCGGATGTGATGGGAACCTGACCGCGGGACGTAGTTTGTGGATTCTGTCAGCGAGGCAGCACTGCCCGACCCGGCACTACCATGAGGGCACCGGTGGCGATCTGCGTCTTCACACACTCCAACTCTAACACGCAATACCGACAGCGCTGGATACTCTGTGCAAGCGGTACCATAATGGAGATACTAAAAGGAAAATGTGTCCGAAAAGTTTTACTTTCTCGTACGCCATTCCTACAATTAGCCGAAAGTGAATCGATTCAGCAACACTCGGCCTTGTAAGGCACGATGAGTATACTAGAGAGCGAAAAATCAATATTCGTGAAGGTTATAAACGTGTAACGAAGATCATTGTATTGTCTTACGAAATTCAATGTTGGAATTGGGAAAGAAGTATACGAGAACCTACAATAGTACTTTCCCTCACAAATACTATTCGTTGTAGCTTGTAATTATGTGTCTTACTTGCCAGTTAGTAAAGTTGCAATTATCCAAAAATACACGTGAAATGGGGAAAAAACTGGCGAATGTTCCTCGCTCTCGTTAACAATATTCTTTACACTCCCCTTTTAATGAGTGGAAAACATTCTGAAAGGTTTTTTACGAAACTTTCTATACATTATATTAGAAAATAAGTAGGTAGTATCTATTTCCGTTCAAGAAACAATATTCCTCTCTCAAGTGAAGATAATATTTACATGAGCAATGTTTTTTCTATTTGGGAGTTCTTTATACATTGCATAACACTTCGCTAAATCCCTTACCACTCTCGGTATCTGTTGAAATCCACCAGATTTACGTAAAATCGCTTTTAGAAACCACCATCATTGTAAGTCCGCGTGAAATACTATATCTAATCTGAAAACTGGAATCATTGCGAAAGCAAGCCTAGGAATCTGTTCGTTATTCTGCCCCATGTGACGGGCGGCGATCTGGGGAAAACCCGTTAGCGCAGCAGCGAAGGCCGGAAAGGGGAAGGGGGGGGGGGGGCGCAGGCGAGGTGGGACGGACAGACGGACGGTCGCGGTGAATCGGCAACGCGGAGGCGATAGGTCGGCGGCGGGCGAGGACACGTGGAGGGGTGAACGGACGGACGGACGGCGCGTAGGCGCCGTGGGTCGAAGACGCGGCGTTGGGGGTGGGGGGGGGGGCGCGGAGGGGGCGGCTCGAAGCGGGGAACAGCGCGAGACGGAGCCGGCGCGGCGCGGTCTCGCTTCTGTTTGCACCTGATATGCCTAAAACTACATTAGGCGTAACGTCGGATTTCATATGTCACAAATAATTTTTAAAATAATTTTGTATTGTGTTTGTACAAAAAGAAAACAGGATACCTGAGTGTTACATTATTAATATTATGCATATTAATTATTAATTAATATGCATAATATTATGTATATGATACATAATTAATATTAGATTTTGTAATATATTATGTAATTAAATTATGAATATAATGCATTGCAAAACACTTCGCTAGATCTCTTCACAATTTTGAATATCTGTTGAAATCCACCAGATTTACATAAAATCGTTTTTAGAAACCACCATCCTTGTACGTTTGGTGTCAAATACTAGTGTATCTAAACTGAAAACATGGAATCATTACAAAAGCAAGCTTTGATATCCGTTCGTTACACTGTTCCATATAACTAGTGGCGATCTGGGGAAAACCCGGTAGCGCAGCGCGCTGGGAGGACACGCAAGGGGGGGTGGGGTGGAGGGCGCGCAGATGCAGTGGCGCGGAGGGGCGACGGCATGGCTGGGCGGTGGGGCGTGAGGGCCCGCGTAGGAGCGGACGGAAGGCCCATCGGCGCGGGGAGGCCCTGGTTCGGAATGGGAGCGGGGGGGGGGGGGGGACCGCACGGCGGAGAGAGGCACGTGCGCGGCGCAGCGGCGGCGCGTACGAGAGGGGCGCGGAGGCGGCGATCGGCGGCGAGGTCACGCGGAGGGGCGGGCAAACGGAGGAACTAGCGCAGCGGGGCGGCGGCGTGGGTTGGCGGCGCGATTCTGGAATGTTCACTAGGTAGGGCTGGACGCAGGCGGAAGAGGAAAGTGCACAGCTGCGAGCGTGTTTCCTCCGACGCCCTTTTGTGGAGCCAGTATCATTACTTTTCTCTAAACGAAATATTCAACCTCCCATTTTGACACTCCTAGACCCCATTTACAAACTTGTTGTGATAGTATATTTCGGGAACTTTAGGTTAATTAACGTCGTGTAACGTCGTCTTTCCCCCCTCTCTCTTTCCCCTCTCTCTTCCCGCCTCTGACTTTCTCTCTCTCTCTCTCTCTTTCTCTCTCTCATTTTATGTATGTTATATTTTAAAATGTATGGTAAGTATCACACATTTTAATATATAACGTACAAGCGTTTAATTTAAATGAAAGTCAGAATTAGTTGGCGGACTACACCTAACAATAAGATTAGGGGCAATTTCTGAATGAAGGGAGGAGGCATAGGTACGAAAACTTCTGACATCTTCTTACAACACAAGCCGTTGTGAATGTACGGGCGAGTGTCTCCTGTGCCAATTTAATTGGATTCTAGAACGTAGATCACTTTTGAATAATTTCTTATTAATCTAACAGATTCAATGAATATACTTTTGATGAAACAATAATTCTATTTTTGTAACATTTTAATTTATTTACGTACTATTTAAATGTTAAATTCTTAATATTTTAATATTTTAGTATAAGGCTGAATAAAAAATATTTGAGAAAAAGTTTAATCAATTCAAAAAATAATTATCAGAGTTACATAACACTGAACTAACACTCCTGCCCCTATGTAACGCAGCGTAACTATAGTGTGTGCGCTAAAATTCCCGAAATCGTTGTTGAAAAGGAATCATGTATGTCGCTTATAACTGCTCAGATATATCGTGCGAACACCCTTTTGTGAAGTAAACTCACGTCAGTTAATTCACAGGGACATAAGTACCTGCAGCAAATCTCAGAATCAGACGGCAATCGAGCTCTATTCCTTAAATTTACAAGGTAGGTAGTAGCATCCCCTTCCCGATTAGGAACCAGCGAAAGATGAAATAGTAAATTCTCACTGAAGTAAATTATAGAGAAAATTGGGGCGACGAGAATGTATAAAAATGTTTGTCATAGTTCTGTGTGTAGTGGAACCATTCGATTCTTCTCACCTATACAGACGTTAATACTCTACATTTGCATAGCTGCATTGCCAAACACATTACAGAGAGATAACAGAATATTAATATCGGTTGTTGGTGGATAGGTGATTCTCGTCAGTCACAGTTGGAATTCCCCTGACAAGTGGACGAAAAGGCTGTATCGGTGAAATCTAATTCTTGTAGGAAAATGAGAGTCCGTGGCAGCAGTGTGTGCAACGGTGTCGAGGGAGGCGGCGGTGGGGAGGGAATTGCCGTGTGCCACGTGGCCACTGTAATATTGATTCTGAACCGCACTACTGACATTAACTCGCATATGAGGGACACACAGACTTTTCTTTGGACAATCGTCTCAAACAGTTTGACTACAGTTGACTGCAGACATCGCTCAAGGATTATTATATGTATCTAAAATCTGACTAATATACTAATTTCTCAACTTGGTTTTCCTAAAGTTAATTTTCTGTTAAAATTATTATTCACAATGTTTGTAATTAATTTTTAATCGTAATGTGTGCTTGCTTGATTTGATGTATTGTGAATTAGTGCGGGTTGATTGAAACGGAGGAGGAAACGAGATCGTCCCCACTGCAATATAATTTGCAAATTGAAGGTTCGAGTTTGTGGTATTAACGAGAAGGGGTGGATTAATTAAATTATAAATCGTAGCATGACTGCAATGCTACAAAGCATTGAAAAAGAAAATTGTGAAATTTCATAGTCTATCTTAAAAATAAATAGCTCTTATATTGTTAGATATATACTGCTAAACTTTTGAAGGTGTTGCAACTGTTGAAAAGAGTTCATCAGTTGCATCATCTTCAGTGAAATTCGCCTAAAAGCGACATGGCCTTCGCTTAAAAGCCTTCCCCGCCCCTTCCCATGTATCCTACCACAATGCCTGCTACGCCTCTTCCACTGTGCCCTCCCGCCCACGAGCTTCCCGCCGTTTCCGCTCGCCTCGCCTGTCCTTGCCACGTCTGTAGCCCCTTTCGCCTGTCCCCAACCGCCACACTTGCCTCCGCCCGCTCACTGATGTCCGTAATTGTCCGCATGTCATTTACCTCCTGACGTCAGCATATAGATCGTTGGTCTGAAAGCATAGCACATGAGCTTGGGAGCTGTGGTTGGCAAATCGTAAGAGATGGTGCGGTGGGAAATCCGTTTTCTTCTTCGTTTTTTTCTTCCCCCCCCCCCCTAAAAATTGAAGAGCGACTCTTTGTATGTGCGCAATTTATTTCTGACAACTTCAACCATTAAGATTATGAAAATGAATTTTTTGAATAGTATGTGTGTGATAGAGGTTTTGTCATTGGCGGCTCGTGGCCATGTCATTAGGATGTGCAACGTCTCTCTTCTCTCTCCCTTCCTCCCCTCCCTATACATATATTTATTAACATAAATAATGACAATTAAACACAGAGCATCTTATGAAGTCTGAACGGTATCTTTCATCAGCAATGAGGATTGCCCACATTTCTTTTCACAACACCTGCTTCGATTTCGCTCGACAAGAATCCCTCCAAAATATTTACTACTAGAGTCGGATTACCACGTATCTTCTCAGCACGTTCCAGAACAGTTTTTCCCGGGGTGTCAAAGAGTTCTATTGTATACGTCGATTCAAAACTCGCACTTTTGCTATAGAGTATTTTCCATAAGCTTGCTGTACATATTATAGCCTAAATGTACAAGTTACCGAATACTCAAATCAATCTAGATATCTTTCCGTCTTCACAGCGTGACGAAACACAAAGTCAATTCAATGCTGTTTCTTTTCAGCAAATTTTTCTTCACGCTTTACAGAAAAACGATCTCTTAACTTCGGTTTTTCAAAACGCGTTAAAAAGTAACCAACTACATATGTTTACGAAACGCATTTGGGTTTACATTAATTCGAAATGGATTTGTAATTGAAACTCTTCAAAATAAAAAAAGAATGTGCATATAATATTCAATTACCACAATTGTTACGAATGCAATACTGCAATACAGCAATGTGGTCACGTTTCGCGCGATAGCGAAGAACTGCTTTTTTGGAAAGGCCGAAAGCTCATTTTAGTGGAGAGATATCTCACACTTTGTTCAATATCACACTAATTTTACAAACGTGTGCTAGCTGAGTGTTATATCTGCAAGACATGTCAAGGCTCTGTGAGGCGCTTTCCTTGTTCGGATTTCCGGAGTGTGCTCCGGCTGGCAGTCACGAACAGCACTGGCGGCGGACCGTTAATCGCAGCTGTGAATGAATGGGAAGAATGAATGGTTATGTATATAATGAGAATAGTATGAATGATGTGTGAATGTAGAAAAAAATAATAATACTAATAATAATAACAATGTACCATTATATAAAAACAATTTACGTATAAAATAGAATTACAAAAAATGATTTTAGTGTAAGTTAGTAATGCCAAAGTGCAATTAAGATAACTTTAAGTCTAGATTGTAAGTTAGTTGTAAGAAAAAGCCCCGCCTGTAGCTGCTTAAGCCGCAAGGAGCAGCGTAATGAAAAAATTTATAGATAATAAATTCCCCTCCTTCACAGGGTTACTGTGGAGGGGACAAAAGAAAAAAAAAAAATTAATCGCAGCTTCCGAACGGCGCGTTTTGAAATACCGTTTCGGAAACGCGCTGAGAGGACTTGTATTCCCCTCTTGTTAAGAGATCTTTAAGGGAAAATGCACCGAATGAATTTGGGTGTGCAAATGCGAACGTGCGAATACCCATGAGCCTCCACTAGGTTATGTAAAAAGAGCAGTGCACTTGTAGCGATGGACCCGGAAGGCCAAGGTGGCTAGGGCGTGTGCCAGCGCAGCGCCTGAGGCGGAAGGGCCCCGGGATTGAACCCCGTCGTGGGCATGGTTGTCATTACGTAGCATGTGTGTTGTCGCGGAAGGCCTTGTGAGTCTCAGACCGAAGAGCCTGCAAGTGTGTAAGTGCTAGTGTAAAGGTTAATATTTAACCCCACGAGGGACATAGTGGGTAACCGTCGCTATACTCGAAAAATCGTCATCCCCTGTAACTGGAAAAAGCCCCCGAAAAAAAGTGCAATATAGAGATGAAACCTGAATATTTTACTTATTTATTAAAAAGATGTCAACTTCAGAATACCATCTATACTAATCAACGCGAATTCAACGCCATGTAAACGGCATCGATAATACAAAACATAACGTATGAATAGATTCGATGTTCTGACAGGTTCTTCAGAACTGTCGCACTGTCATTTCAAAGATTGATCAAGATTAGGACAATGCAAATGCGGAAAATAAATAATTTAAATAATATATTAATAGATGCATACGATCATTATTTTTCCCTGTCGCTAAGAGCAGAATAGTTCCTAATAAGAGCAAATTAGTTCTCCCCCGACAGAGACCAGTAGAAGTGAGGCAGAAATAATCTAATAGATTCGCTAGAGGCCAGTAGCAAAGATAAACAGGCTCAGGCACGCGCGGCACGCTTGCTGACGGATTGGAGCTAACAGCTGCTTCGTCGCGAGCTGAGCACCACTCAAGGTCCCGCTCTTGGCTGCAACGCGAGCCTCGCCCCCTTCCACGTCACACTCTCGCTGTTCACTACGCGACACCGGGAAGCGAGAGTGGGGACGAGTACTAAGCGCGCGGTTCTAATGACGTCACACTGTGACGTAATGGGCGCAGTGGTGGTGGGAGGTTGGCGGTGCAGCGAGGAGCGGGACCTTGCGTGGGGCTCGGATCGTGAAGCCGAAGCAGCGATTAACTTCTGCCCGCCCGCAAGCGTGCCGCGCGTGACTGTGGCCGAGCGGGAAGCGAGAGTGGGGACGCGAACTGAGCGCGCGGTTGTCATGACGTCACAGTGTGACGTAATGAGCGCAGTGGAGGTGGGAGGTTGGCGGTGCAGCGAGGAGCGTGACCTTGCGTGGGGCTCGGCCCGTGACGGCGAAGCAGCTCCCGCAAGCGAGTCGCGCGAGAATGTGGCCGAGCGGGAAGCGAGAGAAAAAGGACCCCAAACCCTGGACGGTCGAGACTCCACGGCGGCGTATTTGTGGTTCAATGTCTGGAATTACTGAAGTAGAAAACACGGTATAACTTATAGAATTCAACGTGTATACCAGCGGCCAGAGAATGGCGAGGCAGGGGTTGGGGAAGCGGCGAGTGGGGACGACGGCAAACCCTTTTCATTGGTTTAGAGGTTATAATCGCCGGAAATAAACTGCACGCTTACAGATGGCTAGTGTCGGACTTCAATTTTCAGGACACACAATAAAACACTGATTTCGCAAAACACGTCTCGCTCTCCAGCCACAGCTCACGTGATGTGCTTCTTGCTCATCGCATTGCATACGCCGTGAGGGGGAAATGACGCGCGAGTGAGCGGGCGATGGCGATGAGATCGGGGGAAGGGGCGTGAGGAGGACAGGCGAGGGAAGGCGGCGGGACACTCGCTGGGGACGTTGCAGGCATCGTGGGAGGCTTCTTAGGAAGGGGCGAGACTGTGAAGGTGAGCGGAAATGGCGGGCGGGCGAAAGCACGCGTGCCGTGTTGCGCAGGGCAGGGGGGCTGGCGGGCTGGATGGTACAGAGGAATAGGCGGGGTGAGGCGGAAGAAAAGCTGGCAGGAGCAGGCGGGTTGACGGGGGGGGGGGGGGGGTACAGAGGAACGATTGGGATAGGCGTAGAGTACATAGGCGGCGCTGGCGAGGCGAGCGGACACGACCGGAAACTCGCCGAGTGGCGGGGTGGGGGAGAAGGTGGTGGTAGTTTTGCGGGAGAGGATCGTAGGGGAAGGGGCTAGACAGGCGGAGTGAGCGGAGATGGTGAAAAACTCCCGGGGGGGGGGGGACGCGAGCAGTTACTGAGGGAAACTGGCGCGCTGTCGGAGGCAATCGCCCCGTGAGGGAGCAGGGGACGGCGCGAGGCGGGAGGCGTGGTGGGAGGGAATAGATGATGTGGCGGGGCAGGCAAGCGAGTGGTGCCGGGGAAACCTCTGTGCGGGCGGAGGCTGGTGTGGTGGGAGGATCCAGGGTTGAGGGGCGGGTTAGGCTTGGCGAGTGCAGATGCTGGAAATCTCAGGGGCGGAGAAACAGGCGTGGCGGAAAGATACAGGGGAAGGGGTGAAAGCAAGGCGGCGGGCGCGCTGGAAGAGGCAGGTGTTGCTGGAGAGTTCCGTGTAGAAGACGAAGCCCTTCCGGCCCCATTCGCGATCAAAGATGCCTTGACTATTGACCCAAAATAATTGTAATCATGTAAATAAATTGTGCGTATTTTCGCAGGAAATCACTACACAGTTAATTGCTAAGTAAAAATTCAAAACCTAAGTGTGCTAATTGCTGCTCATACTAAAGTGCTCTATATGAAAGAAATACTAATAAAGTAAACAGTAGAAACCACATCCAAGAAAACACATCCGCTCCTCCCAATAACTCAACAACTCAGTTTCCATACCTGCTAACCACTCAACCCCTTTACAATTTTACTCCCAATAACAATGTCCAACCTCCAAATCAGAGAAACGTTTGACATCATGTGTTGGGCACACATTTGTATTTTAACAAATTCATTCTAAATATATTCTTTTAATGATGAGAACACAGTATTATGCATCATATGTATTCACAGTATATTATATCATACATATTCTGAATCATCTTATTTTATAATTTGCTTATTCTCATATATATATATATATATATATATATATATATATATATATATATATATATATATATATATATATATATATCGCAAAATATATCTGTCCGGCAGTGAACGACGCTAGCAGCTAAACCATTCTGCCGATTTCCTCCAAAATTGATATTCCCCAATTGATTCGGCTGATATTGTGATATTCAGGCCTCTTGAATTTGAAACCGATATTTTAATTTTGGGGGGTACTTCACATGAAGCGACATTCTCAAATTTTTTTAAAAAAATGGCCTCATCGTTTTTGATTAAATTTTATTATTGGATAGTGTAAAGGGCGTTTAAGAGAACGGTGCTGGTCTCGTTTTCGTTAAAAAGCCTGATTTTTCGAAAATTACAAAAAATTCAAAATTTTTTTTGAGTTCTCCTAAAGTTAAAATATTGATGATAGGTTTTTTTCCTTTCTGAAATCTGTTCCTTAAAGATAGGTTTTAAAATAAGTTCATGTACAATTTTTCGAAAAGTTCTTTTCGTGTAATTTTGCGTGAAAGTACGGGTAAGAAAGTATATTCTGTTTTAGCACCTCTAGTTCGTGTTTAGAATGGATACGAATAGTAATTCTGTTCAATATTTAAAAATTGTAAAATTTAGAAGCTTAACTCTTCAAGAAGTGAGATATAAATGCTTGAGATAGACCTACACCGGTACTGAACATATTTCAAATCATTTTCTATTTTTACATGCAGCCCCCAGTTCTTAAGGTGCCAGCCGCCACTAGATTAACCCCAAATTCGCATTAAGTGTGATTAATGTCATGTTAGTGTACAAGGTTTAAAATAATTTTGTATGAACATCTGTGCCTGCATCAAATCCTCCTGCTTAGTGCACCTACGTTACTTGAGGCACTAAGCCACTGTCTTGAATTTGTTGCAGACTGTCATGATGATTCGTTTTGAAATGAGTGTGATGGAGAATGGATTTTTATTCATGTTGTAGCACGCAACGTTGCATACACAAAAAATAGTACTCATCTACATCGTTTGAAGACTAAAGTCAGATCGTCCCCATGTCCAGGTCTAGTTTCATAACAAAGGAGGCATGATATGCCCTTGTAACATAATTTGTGATGTCTTCTTTAGCTAACCACAAAATTCCCACTAATATAAAAAATGTCAGGGTTATTCCCTTTCTCTTTTTTTCTCAAAAAAGCCTGTCGTCCTAATACAGTTACCACTGAGAAAAATAACTGCTCCCATCTGAAGAGTAATAGCATACTCAACAAGAATTGATTCGCAAGCAAAAGAAGCATTGATGTGTGCTACAGTTGTATTATTTTCAAAAATAATTGTAAAATAAATATTTTACAAATGATAATTTTAATTAATTTAAATAATTTTAAAATAAAATAATTATTTTCAAAAATAATGATTTCAGCAAAGGACTTGGTTTTTTTCTTCTTCTTCAAGGAAGTGAAACATATAAATATGTCTAATATATTGGGCATAAAATTAGTACTTTAGTTTGGTAAAAAGAGTTGCAATTTCCAAATCGGGATTATGTAATTTAAAAACCGACTTATTTTGCTGAAAACCCCAAAAACATGCATATGAGTGAACGTACGGAATTTTCAGGCACCTATAACAGCAAACCCATCGGCTCTCTCAAAATCATTTGGACATTTACGGTTATAATTTGTCTCCCGAACAGTTCCCGAAATACTTTTATTTGCATTTCCAGAACATACTGAGTCACTGAACGATGATGTCTTTTGAATTTAACGTGAATGAAGGAAACGATATTGAACAATGATTTCAAATAGAGGTAAAGAGAGTCGGATGTCGTGAGGCACTCTCAAGTGGCTAAAATACCTATTGATTTAGGAGAGTGGTCTGTAGAACGTGGGTCCAAATACAACGCGACACAACGTGGTAATATGATGTAGTGCCTTATGATACGATATCAAGAGCGTCTTACATTTTGCTATCAGACTGTTCAATATATCTTCGAAAGATACGTTACGTAATAACAGAAAAGAAACGATATGTTGCCTACGTCACAGATTTTGGAGAAGAAGTAATGCGTGGACAGTCGAGATAAAGAAAACATCCGCTCCCTTCTTATCTACTCCAGAAACAAGTTGACATAAACAAGTTGCACAGCTGCGCGTCATATGGACTATAACCATATTTGGTCCATTCCTCACGGTCCTCTTTCTAGAATGGCACTGCTGTCAGAACGAAATCTCCGAGGTACACTTCGAACGTAATTGCGCTTATTGCCTAAGGTCAAAGTATTTGGTGCTCTAAATAAATAAAATTCTCAAAACGTTTTTATCAAACACATTAGAACTTTGTTACCCTCAGAAAGACGTCTTCTAAGAACTAGTCGGTCGTCGAAACCACCAATAACGAACTTCATGCAGTTGCCCAACAATGGCGCCGAGATTACCCAAGAATGGTTTCCTACGCAAAATTGATGTGCCAATCATTTGCGAACGCCCCAAGTAATGTCTCGCTTGAGCGAAAGTGCTGCATATTCAGACAGCGGTTATAGTCAACAGCGTAACGTACCTGGAGCTGCTGCATGTACAAATACGACAGATTTTCCCATGCGACAGAGTGAGGTCGATAGCACGTCTTCGAAATAGTGATGCGGCATCGATAACAAAACAAAACATCGTTACCAAACATCGATGTTAATAATGTATACCATCGTTTCTAAATATCGTTTTTTCTAAAGCTGGTTTGATTATTGTGCGCAACAAATCATTTGACAGTGGCCACCTGTATTAATTTAAAATTAAGATTTCACTGACATGGTCATCTGAGAGATCTCAATTCGCCGAAGGGTACGTGGTAGAAAGCGACGAGACCCTCTGCACATGACGCACGCGTGGGTCGCCCCTCCATGAGCGAAAAACCAGGAAAGACTGGAAATACTCGCAGGACTTCCAGGAAAACCTCTGGCGGGAGATAGTCTGCACAATGAAGGTCGTCCACATTGTATTCCTTTGGTTCGAACACATTAACTGACATTGATACCATCAGTTATTTCATATTTTAACTTTTACAAAATTGTAATTATAGGAACTTTCCATTAAAAAAAAAAAAATCGAAAACGTAAAAATACTGAGTACGAAACATCGATGTTAAAACCATCGGGTTCAATATATTGATATTTCAAAATCGATGTTTGAAAATATCGACCAGGATGTCGCACCCTTACTTCGAAACAAATAATAATCCTTAGAACTTAACTTTTGTTGAACCAACAAGTGATATTTCCTCTCAGACAAAGGGTCCAGCACGGCGAGTGTTGCGTGCCAGATCCCCTTCCTTCTCTTCGCTGTTCCCGTGTGTCCAGGGAGTGCGAGAAGAAGACCAATGCAACGTCCAGAAAGTAAGGAGGTATGTCGAAGTAATGAAGCTGAGGTGAAAAACGGTCAAATATCGGCTCACGAGGTTAGGACAAAAGCGAGAAAGGGCAGATAGCACGGGGTCCCTGTTCCCTCCGGTATTCGCTTGGTATAAGGAAAACTACCAAGCGGAGCAGCCGTTTGTTAGATTACTGCTCTGGAATCCGCCTGGTTTGAAGAAATTACGTTGAACGTCTGAGCAGAGCATTCGCGCGCTAGAATGCTCCTCCAGACAGCCACTGAATTCGAACCAGTTATTATAACTAGTGTCTAAAATGTACTATCATCGGGTTTCCAACTCTTCTACCTCCCAGTAAGAAAAAAAGCCACTGCAGAGGCAACGGTCTGAACAAACTAGGACGGTAGAACATTTGAGTTAGTCTCTTCCTAACTTATACTCGTATGTGATTGAATCTGTGCTTTAGTGAATGATGTTGACTCATTGACCCATTAACGCCAGACATATTTTTGGGCGCACACCGCTCGCGCATTGTGGCGTCTGTAACCGCTGCGACGCGACGTGGCCAGGTTGACGACTTGCCAGCAGAGCGCGTACCTAACGACACTCCATCAACGCAGCACACGCCAGGTAAATTTGACGGATCAGACACGGATTGGTTCAAGCTGTTCATTTAGTGTTATTATGAAGACACGATTTCATATACTTGCTGGAGTCCGGGGTATTTGGCTTGGACAGTGATATTGTTTGTTGAGGCTACGAAATATTGCTAAGATGAATTGGAAGAGCATTAGCAGAAACTGCAACGTGAAGTTTTATGCATCGCCTTCTGTGTTTTCATCATTCGACAGAATGATGAAAAAAACGACACATATTTGGAAAAGATTATTACTTTGCCGTAAGAATCAATGAGTATTGAAGGACGAAAATAGACGTTTTCCTTACGAATTTCACGTCATTCATGCTTTCTTCTTTCTCGCTCCGCGTCTCAGAGCACTGAATCAAAGAAACTACACGATAATTGCATATTGTCAATGCACCCCATTTGCGTATTGCTTAGCTCCTCGGCTCGATCACTACAAACATCGTCGCGGCTCCTCTGATTTTCAAACAATGCGAGCTCGTCGCGTCTGATGTGCAAAAATTGGATTCCGGGATATCTGACAATGGACAACACTTACGACGCCGCCGCCCAGGTCATGCAACATATTAGTGATTTTTCGAAGCAGTTGACAATCGATTTCAAAGAGCTTTGTACAAAAATGAGTATTTGGTCAATTGGGAAATAATATCCAGAGCGGGAAGTTTAAAATGTGTGATAGTTTCTTCTTAAATGCCTTCAAAGAAGAGCGAAACTGATATGTTCGAAGCGTGGCGCGAAATTTGAATTAATTTGGCGGTTCATGTACCAAAACTGTTGTTGTTCTTGATTGTAAGGGGAGGGTGTGTGTAAGCGGAGAGGATAGGACAAGAAAGAGAAAGGAAAGAGAGCCTATGCTCCTTGGTCGTCCTGAAACCACGGAAAACTACCAAGCAGAGCAGCCGGATTCTAGAATTCTCCTTCAGGGCTGAATTCGACCTAGCTATATACACAGCTAGTGTAGAAAATTCGCCAACACCGGCACTGGCACCCAAGTTGTTACAGGGACAACGGATTATCGGACGGAGATGATCGGAGGAAGATTGTCTCAAGTCACTCATCTAACGTTGTTAAGAAGTTGGTATGCGGTTTCTTATGGTTTGCTGGAGAATGCAAGGGGAGTGTGCATGTGAGGGAGTAGAAAGGAAAGATCACGCGGTGCCGTGGTCGTTTGTTAGGCTAGAATTCTCATCCTGACAGCGGCTATATTGGACCTCCCCTTCTAGCTAGCGTCGAAAATACTGCCACCGTCGGGACTCGAAAGATAGGACCTCCCAGCACAAATGTCACTGCAGACACAACGGTCTGAGCAAACTCAGTCTACTAGACAACAGTTAGTGTCTTCCTCACTTTTATGTGATTGAATCTGTGTCTTAATAGTGTGTAAATAATTATACCCCATTAAAGAGGGTGGTTGAGAAAAAAAATTAAAATCCATTAAATTTTAGTTGTATTTTACTCTTGTACCAAGATTTGAAGAAAAACAAACAAAAACATTGACAGGGAAGAATGTCGGACTTTTTGTCGGAGGAATGCAGTGTCTGTGGGAGTAGTAAAGGAAAGCAGCGGGCAGGACCAAGCCCCTAGAGAGAAGCTTCAGGCAACAAGTGGCCGCCCCTGCGACGTGACAACGTCGGAAGGGGGCTTTGGCGGCTTGCCAGCGCAGAGCCCGCCGACCGACACTCCATCAACGCAGCACGCCCCGGGCAAATTACTTTAAACGCTTAGTTGGCTCCTGAAAGATCGGAGGAAGATTCACTCAAGTTGCTCATCTACCGCTATTAAGAAGGCGCTACGCGGTTTTATATAGTCCTTGGAGGCTCAAATATTTCACTTGCACAACAATACAGGCACACACACAGCCAAAAAAAGTTGTCACACCCACGTTTCTCTTTGTACTTCGACGACCTTAATCCGTATCAGAAGCCAAAATTGCGCCACACCCTCCAGTTTAAAAAAAAAAATTGTGGAAAACCACCGTGAAATTATAGATTGTAAATTTCACGGTGTTTTTTTTTTTCTATTTAAAAAAACTGGTGGGTGGTGGCGCAATTCTGGCTTCAGTTAGAGTCTTTGGGTCTGAGAACTTTCTTTTCTGTGTTCCTGTGAAGTTGTTTGTTGTTATTGTTGTTGATTTCTGCAATGTTTTTAACTCTCAGAAACTTATTTCTTATTCTTTCTTATAAAAGAAGATGAATTCAGTTATATTTGGGATATGGAGGTATTAAATTGGCCATTACAAGGAAATTCTCCTAAATAATACTCTGTTAAGCTCGGTAATAAAAGTAAGCGTATCACTCTACATACAAATTAACTATCATTGCACTATGTAAAAAGAGTATTACTGGTACATATGGCGGGATTTGCACTTGCTATGCGTAAGTGCCAATCATTATACTTACGTAGTAAACAATAATAAAATATAGGAAGTATTTTGTAATTTTTTGCATTATCGTCAAAGAAATGCGTAGATCTTATTACGAAAAGGGGTACGCGAGATTGTTTTTACGACCTTGTCAAATATTAAAATGAATACAACCACAAAATCTATGACTTTCTTAACAACACCCAGGTTGAATAATTTCCCAATGACCCCACCAAGAAGTGCCTTTGCCACCTTAAGCAAGAACTGAATAATTCATAAACCGTGTTTCCGTATCCCAAACAATACATACCATCTAACCCTTCTTCTTCTAGACTCTTTGGCTTTCCTAAATTACAAAAAGAAAATACTAAAATCGGACCCGTAGGCTCTTACACGAACACATTAACACACAAACTCACCCATAAATTAAATAGCCTCTTCCGTAAACACATTCAGTTCAAACCTTCATGTACTGTAAAAAACAGTCTCGATCTAGTAGAGAAAATTCAAAACATTCCCTTCCCATCCTCTGCTAAATTAGTTTCATTCGATTAAAGAATCACTTTCCTAGTACTCCGTCTTCTGACTGTAAATTACTTCTACGTAATTTACTGGACAAATCATTATGTCCCATACTCGTTCCTGATGAACTCCAGAATCACTTCACTTATGCATGGACCAAAATTACTTCACTTTCGACAACAAAATTTACAGACAAACTTCAGAAATACCTATGGGCACACCTCTCTCTCCTCTCCTTGCAGATATATTTATAGACGCTTTCAAACAGACCATCTTCCTTTCAAACCATCCACTTCTCAAGAACATTACATATTGGAACCGTTACGTAGGCGACATCCTTGCTCTCTGAGCCGGTACGACTAGACAAATTGACCTGTTTACTGACTTCATCAACAACATACATCCTGCTATTCAATTCACCACAGAACTACAGAAAGAAGACAAATCAATCAATTCCCTAGACCTGATTATCAGCATATCTGGAAGCAAACATACGTTCAATATTTTCAGAGAATCAACGTACACAGTCACTGTCATCCACAACTCTTCAGAGCATCCTATTCAACATAAACATTCTGTCTTCCACTACATAATCCACAGATTGCTAAGCCTACCCCTGACAAAATCTCATTTTGTGGAAGAACTGAACACAATACAATACATTGCTATGTCAAACGTTTACAGAACAGATTAACAGAACTCATTAACAGCAAAATACACATTCAGAAACAATAAATGTTCACTACACTCTCTACAATAACACAAACACCAGACGAGATCACTTGCTTACCTTATTTTTGAACCCTTTCAGAAAAAGTCGCACACAATAGACACAAAGCATATATCAAAGTTTCATTCAAATCTCAAAATTCCCTGAGAAAAATGATATCCCCCAACATTTAGAAAAAAGCGGCGTCCATTAATGACATTGCCATGACTGCGAAGCCAAATATAATCTCACTTTGCCCATCATTTACCCCAGACAGGCCATATATTCAATCCACACATAGATATTCGTATACTGGAAATAGAATAACTAATATCATACCTGATTAACTTTGGAAAACCTCCATATTCATTTAAATAATAACTTTCTGAAAGAAAACATAAAGCATAACCTCTCTCATCTACTAAAGTTATTATTAGACACCACACCATTAGCCTCCTCCACCCAACAGCCGAGTACTTATGCCCCGTGGCTCGCCGCTCGCCCGAGCCTGTGTAGTCGTTTTGTGGCTTCCTTACAGCAGGCAGGAAACGGCTCAACTTACTTTTCATGTTTTCTGTTTCAAAAATTTCACATGTTCAAATTAAATTTCATTCGCTTTCTTGCAATATTAAATGATTTAACATCGCCCCTCTTTCTTCCAGTTCTTAAAATGTTAATTCTATTTTCTAAATTTTAAATTATTAGTAATCTATTTATGCTAATGTTTTTTTACTCACGTTTTTTATGTTTTTCTTGTACTTGAAAATTGATGATGATGACTAAGCCATCGAAAACAGCTCTTATAATAAACACTACTATTGGCAATGACGACTCATAATTATTTCGTTTTTAGGCCTGCTTTTCTCTAAAGAGAGAAATGAAAAAGTCACATTGCGATGACACGTCCAATTTCCTGCCAAAGTACTTCAAATGTGCTAAATGGTTAAAGACAGTTCATAATGTGGCTAAAAAGAACTCATAAATTACTCTTAAATGATGTTTTTTGATCAACTACATTAATATTAAAGTTTTATTAACAACTAGTCGAACCGGCAATGCTTTGCTATTGCAGTATCGCTCTTACACATCACACACTACTGGTCACGTGACTGTTAAGCTACGCTCTGCAAAAATTGTACAAGAAGAAATACTTTCTCGTAAGAATGGGTTTTTTCTATCCTGATTGGGACATTGTTATCAAATATCCCTTTATTAAAACGTTCAAATTTGGGCATGCGTTCCCAACGACGCTATCTTGGAGAAATTTGATTTACTTGTCCGTGATCTAAGTACTAATTCCGGACGATGTTTTACAATCACAGGGGCAGACTATTTGACGCCCTTAATCCTTGACTCTACGGCGGGTTGTATAGAGTACAGTTGCGTTGAGTCGTTACAAACGAATAAATCATCATCCACAACGCCTCACGTGTCCGATTGAATTGAAACCACTATTTAAAGACCCCAATTACCATTATGAACAAAGTGTGAAAATTCCAGCGAAATCGGTAGAGTAGTTTTTGTGTCTGTGTGCGACACACATACGCACATTCCCTTTTATTTTTATATAGGTTAGAATAGACAACGGACTACAAAGCAATTGACTTACAACGAATCAAAATGCAAAAACATGAAAAATTATAGAAACACGGAATAGACATTATGTTTTGTGAAATAAAACTTTTCCTCTCAATTTCGAAACAATTAAGCTCTAGAACTTTGATAGCTATAATATGAACGCTTTTAGTATCTTTTGATATTCAGCATTTTCGCATTGGAATTGGTCGGTTCAGTATAGGCAACGGATCGCAAGCAAGATGAGATCAGGGGAAGAGAAGAAATAATTTGTAGAGAAGGGTCGATACTTAGGACCATTCATGCAGGAACTATACCTTTCGCGGTGTTACAATTTGATATTACGTCAGCGATAAGAAGTATCAACATATTTTGCTACGAAGTTCCATGCATGAAAGCAGCAGAGTTTCTGGTATATCCATAACGTCCCATTATATTCTCAACGAAATGGGTCTTCTTCAATTTGACTGGAGAACGTAGTATTAACGCACCTAAATCACAAACAGGAAAGAATCAAGAATGGGGAATGGACATTCTAGGTACTAACACTTGTTTTCCGTTGAGCAAAACGTCATGGAGAATGCTCATGATTAGTTTCAAGCATTTGGAGTAAAGTAGACATTTGTCCAAATATTTGACGTCTTCCCATCAATGTTGCTAGTTAACAAATACAATATTTAAATAAGTATTTGCTCTGAGGGTAAGATTTCTCAACGGTACATGTCGTAAGTTGCAATAATTAACAATTTTTGTTAATTATATTGATAAAAAGAGAATCTTTCTTGGATTATTAATAATTCCAGGAAACAATCTTTATTTTACCCTCTTAATCTTATCATTTCTAACCAAATTACATTCTACCCGACTGTATATATTTATATCAATTTCACAATGTATATGAACATACATGAACGCATATATAATGTATGATTATTGTGTAGTTGATTTTTTTCAGAAATAAAATACAAATTCTAATCAATGAGTCTCTCTTCCAGAATAAGTTTATTTCATACTATGGGTATGAAAATAGAAGGAATACTAATACAATCGTAAAATTCTACATTGCACAAATTGGTACATTAATAAAAAACAATTGCATTGAGTACATAATTATTTGGTACGTATACTAAAACAAACATACATACGACACATAATACACGTACTGGAAGGGAGGAGCTCTCAGTGCACTATTGGTAATGGATCTACAGCTACTGCAAGAAAGAAAAATCAAACGACACGTGAAGGGATTTCCAAGTACTAAGTGAGGTTTTGAAAGTTCTAAAAATCAGATACCAACACTTGGAATTAGAAAACAAAATGGAAATTTGCTTCAAAGCAAAAGTGTTACTGATCTGGCTTTAAGATAAAATTATTCTGCCTCCACAAATCTTGTAGTGAAAGAACGAGTATATCAAAAATGCTTTCTTTTCTAAAAATGGTTTCTTTCCATTTCTTTGATATCAAAGTTGCAAAAATAGGAGAATAAAAAAAAATATGATTAAGGAAACAATTTACCTTAATATTTTTAGAGACATTAAAGCAAAGCGTGATTACTGATCGTTAACCAAGAGTATTTTCATATTGAAAAGTCATTAACAAGTCTTCAAGATGCATGCGAGAAAAAATTGTACACATTAATAGAACATTTGAGCATTCTGTTAGAGATCTCCAAAACGTACTGGTCTCAAATGAGTTAGCAACTAAGAGCTCAAAAAAGAGTGAAATTATTAAATGAAATTCTTTGAATATGACTTCCAGCTTTCATCAAAGGAGGCTAGTGTGCTTACTTAGTGCTGAGCTTTCTTTTATGTTTTGTCGAGACTTTTTAAATGATCAAGATATGAAAATACGAGAAAGAATAAACCATTTTTTATTATCGTCAGTTTAGGATAACTGACCAATTTCTAGTACGGCTCGCGTTACATTCAAAAGCTATCCTCACTAAATAGGACTCGAAATAGTCCACATCTTCTATTACCTTCCATAAACTGTAGTAATATTATATTGTTTACGTTCCTAAGTATTTAATAGGATTTTTTTTATTGTGTAATGCTTTATATTTCTTATTCCATTATTATCCATTATTTCGATTTTAAACATACTAATAAATCAATGTATATGTTCTCGTTCTAGAAAGACGAACCAAACTACAAGACATTTACGAAAGAGAAAGCACAAATCACGGTAGCCTATTCTGTTCAACAGAACTTTTCTATTAATATCCGCTGAAAGAATATTTATCATTCCAAAACTGCCAAATCCAAACAGCGCAATCGCTGGCTTGTGTTTCCATATGAAAGATAATTTGACCAACACTTTATTAAATCTATTATCTTATAGTTATTCTCTCTGATTCTACCCCATAGTCAGCAAAGAGCTGTTAGTGAACACGCAAGTACATAGGGGTGGCTACCTGAATCATGCACTACGACTCAACACCAAACATCAAGAGCAACACCAACACACACGAAGGGGGCGCCACCTACCGCCTACGCCCATGACGATGGGGCCCGCGTAGGAAAGGTTGTTGAGGTGGAAGGTGCGGCTTTCGTTCTTGACCGGGACGGTCGCGTTGCCGCGCACCTCCTGCCCCACCGACAGCTGCTCGGCGTAGTAGCCTGCGGCCCCGAGAGCACAGTGAGAGCGCTGCCGTCGCAACAAACATGGAGAATCACTGCACACGGGGCCACCGACTAAGTTCGAATACAAATCGGTTTTTGTTCCGAGAAAACAAATGTTGGAGACAAACAGGGCCGGACTAACCATCCTTTATTTTTGGCCGGTGCATAAGGTGGCGGCAAAGAGGAAAATTATAAATTACATTTAATATATTTTCACTTATTTAAAAAATAACAACAAAATATATTATTTCATTTAGTAGGTTTAGCATTTAAAACAAGCTGACTCTGATTTTCACTCTAGTGACATGTGAAATAAAGTATCCGGTTTTCAAATTTATCACATTCCAAAATCTGAGCTGTGGTACACAAAATCAATTCATGTGTTGGAAAGTGTTTAAAATGGAATGAAAAAGAAAAAAATAGAAAATTTCGATTTTGAGAAAAAGAGAAAATGAAAAAAATTAAAATTATCGTAAACAGATGAAATTAACAAAATCGCCACATGTTAATTACATTTCATTTTAATATTAATTTTCCAAATTAATTCTGATAAGCTTTCAGTTTCTCCTAAATAAGTTTTGGGGGATTGCGTTATTGAAAAGCCATGGGAATTTCAATCCTAGTCCGGCCCTGGAAGCAAATGAGAAATGAAGCCCAAATTTAAAGTCATGGGGCAACAAACAAATTGAGGAATCATATCTTGTTTGTTTAGTTATTCAGTTGTTGCTGTAACAAATACACAATCATACATTTAATTTCAGTACTTGTAAAAAGTAATACTTTGGAGTTAGTATTGCACAAGGACTTTTATTGCGATGCCACATACCTAGCTTTTGTTAAACTGTGGCATATCGGTTTCCTGTCCCAAGCCCCTCAATTCTATTTATTAACTATAATCAATAATGTTCTACCGTTAAGGCAGTAGGGGAGACCGGGCCCTGTTGACACCAGTTGGCGTTTTATTTGTTTTGTTTTGTTGTGTTTGGTTGACATTTTAGTTTTGACTCCGTTTTAGTTTTGATAAATTTGATTGTGTCAATTGAAACTACATTTATTAGACTGCCTTATGATATATTTTTTATTCTTGATAATTTGATTGATGATCTTTAAAAATCGTTAAAAATTATCAAGCCCAGATGTGCCAGCCAATCCCACTTGTAGGGTTGATTTGCACAGGCCTTTGTGTACGTTGGCAGGCTACTTCTGTGAGACCGTGTAGACTAATGAATCAAGGCCAAAATAAATCATTTGCAATGTTGTTTTACACAAATAAAAGGAAACAAGTTTTATTTACAGTTTGATCTTTTGGTCTCACATTGGCAACTACAGCAGACTCGGTAGTTTAATTTTTTCTTTTAATTCAGTCTTCAATTTGATTTAATTACTTCTTGACTGTAATTACCTTTAATTCTTTTGCCTCTTTTTAATAAAAGTGCTTCTTGTCTTTTTTCGAACTTTGAGTAGGTAACCTCATTTAATTTTTTCATATTCCACGCAAAAGAGAACTCAAACATGCGAAAGACGGGCAAGGAAAAGTTGCGGGTTTATGACATGAAGAAAGAGAAATCTTAAAAAAGAAAACAACGAATAACTCTTTAGAAAACATCGGCTGATAACAAAAAATAATCCCCCAAAAGATCCCTTTTATGTCTGTCGTGTACGAGTCGTCCTAATCGTAAGAGACATGACAGGAGAGGAATTTCCTCTGAAATGAGTTCTCGCCGCCTCACCGCGACGTCGATCCGTCCGACGGCGCGCTGTTGTAGCTACTATACGAAATGTGTAGTCCGCCTCATGTGCCGCCTGCCCATACCGTCCTACGAACAACGGGAAAACCCACACAGTGAGTGCACTGTGTTACCAAGCACTGGGCTGTAACGCAGGCCCATAGCACAGTACCTAACTAGGGGCCGGTTTCACCAAACAAAGAGTAAGAGTTTACTTTGGAGTAAATCATGTTTACTCGAGAATAACTTCTTGGAGCGTTTCACCAACACTTTACTCGAGTGTAAATCGCTTACACGAGAGTAAATTCGAGAGTAACTTTACACTGCGAAAATCCGTTGGGTAAAGTAGGAGTAAATTCAGTTTTCAATGTGCATGTACCTCCGGGCTCGACGATTACGGATGATAGTATTTGAAGACGATTCCAGCAAAGATTCGGAATATTATACATTAGTGCAAAGACAAAGGGGGCAAGAGAGAATGGATTGGTTTTAATTATGACGATCCAGATTTTGTCACGAAGTTATGTTTGACCAAATAAGCTGTTAACTTCATCAGATACATTGTAGAGATACTTGTAGAGAACTTGTAAATTTATTTTTCGCCAATGTGGATACGAAAGAAAGGTATTACGTACCGTATACGATAACAAAAGGAAAAATAATAACTACAGGGACTACAAGTACTAAGAAATATTTATTTATTTAGGAAAAACTGTATGTGACGTATGGGGGAGATCATTTTCGCACGTTTTCTTGAGTTCCAGAATCCCTTTCCAACATTTTAACTATAAATAGGTCAAAGTTGAATACAAGTTAAAAATAATAATAACAATAATAATAATAATAATAATAATAATAATAATAATAATAATAATAATAATAATAAAATTTAGAAAAACGCGAGATCAGAAACATTTAAAAAAACTAAACATTTTCCTTCCCGAGTTATAGAAAATTTATTTGCATCGCCATCGGTAAACGAACTGCAAATTTGATTTTTCTGCATTTCTAACAAAATAGTAACTCATCTCCAGAGAAGAAAAATGAATATTTATTAAGAAATAAAGATAAAAAAACTAAGAAATAAACTATGCCAACTCAAATCACGATAACACTGCACACGATAATAACGCCAAGAACTCCGAAACTGAAATGAATGATAGAATATAAGGAATTAATCAAAGGTTCGCGTTGGTTCGCAGTGGTTCCCAGCGTCTCTCGCCCACAGCCTCTTGAATCGCCCTCAAATATTGCGCGTTCAGCTGATTAGCGGAGTAAATCGGAGAGTATGTACCCTAGAGTAAAATAACCCTGTAGAAGCATGGTGAAACGCTTATATTCTACTCGAGAGTTACTATCTTAGAGTAAATGCTTACTCTCGGGTAACTACTCACAACTTTACTCGGCTGGTGGTGAAACCGGCCCTAGAAATATCATAAAAACATAGGTGGTTTTTACAAAAGTATGATTCAGCTTTTGAAAACATGACAGAAATGACAAGAATTTTCATTTAACAAAACGATAAGTAACTACACATGGCAGTTCAAGAACAAAAATTGTCAAATAAGAATTTAAGGCTTCCCCAAGGCTTCAAACATACAGAACTTGAAGCATACGACTTCTAATGATGAAGTTCATAACGCAGATAATTAATTTTTTATCAGTTATTTTGTATTTAAATAATATGTTGAAAACAATATTGCCATTGCAATAATGTGACATAAAGGGTACTGTCTCGGAGTTTAGGTCTCAGGCAAGTTCAGGAGTTGAATATCAATTGGCCAATCCCGAGTCAACTTTCTGACCACTACTAACTTTTGAAATGTTTAAGTGAAACTAGTGGAACAAAATCGGAAGTTTGGAAATATATTAATGTATTAATGGTGCTTAAGAATAGTCTAAACTTTCCTATACTAGTTCATTTCCCTATCTCTTTTTATTTTGGACTAATTTTTCAGTTTTGCACGACCCATCTCCCAACTGCTATCTGTATGTACCCAAAAGACATTTCTTTTTACATTTCTCATAATATTCCGTCCCTTTAGTATAGTTGAAATACAATTTTCAGTATATTTTAGAAGAGTAAAACCTGGTCGTACATGGACACTTTCATTTTCAACAATTAGCTGTTCTGAAACGCAACAATTTTGAGATCCTTTACACAAATACGTTTAAGTGTTAAAGAAACTTCATCTGAAATCATTTGAAGCACTTTACCTGAATAAAACAATAATATAAAAGAAAGCATATAATATAAATAATAACGACGTGAGAGATATTAAGGTAAGATTTCATCCAGAAAATGAGAAAAACATCGAATTCTATTTTTTTAATCTTAAAATAATCTCTGAAGTTTTTTGAACAGTTTGGTATATTATTTATTGAAAACAATGTGTTTTTTTTTAATTTTATTGTATTTTGAATGTGCATTAGCACAAACTGGCAGACTTTTCAGAAGTTCCAGGTTACACATAAATAGTCATAGTTCTGAAACTATTTACTCTCGAAGGCTGTCATAGACTGGGATGCGTGCGGAAGGAGAGAGTTCTGAGTTTTCGTGATTCGAGAGGCAGGGCCGCTAATAGAGATCGAGATATCCTCACGGAGAGCGCCCTGAATTCGAGATGAGAAGAGATGGAGGTGGAGACTCACTAGAAGAGTGTCTCGAGTTCACAGATTAAAGACCGAAGAGCCTCCAGTTCCGACATTTAACGTGAGGGCCCCAACGACAAGGTCACTTGAACTTCGGAAACGATCTCGTCGTCGAGAGAGCCTCTAAATTACCACTACGTTCGTGAGGGCCTCCGGCACTCACGCGATAGCCACGGTGGGCACGATCGCCGCCTTGCCTTCGCCGGGTAATGTGTCCGGGACACCGTCGCCACCGAGGACGGCGCCGATGGGCCTGGACCTGCTGGAGGCCGCAAGGGCGCCAAGATGGCCTGCCGGACGGCGTGAATCAGCTGGCAACCACCGTCTCCAACACCTGCGGCGTCGAGTGCTGCGGGACGGATCAGCTATTCAACAAAGCGGAGAGGATATAACCGGTGGCATTAGTTGGGTCAACGCCCGCCCTTTTCCCCGCAAAGACCGCGGGCGAGACTGTAAATGAAGAGTATAGTTTCAATAGGGCGGCGAGTAATTTTTTGCGACAGGAATAGTGCGTGTAGGTTTAGACGCAAAGGAACTTACACGTACTTATTTAGTCATAAAAGGAGCGACGTTTTGAGGCGAGAACCCCAATTGAGAAAAAAGTTTACTGATAAAGTGAGTGAGGAAGATAGGTTATTTCCAATTGTAACAAGGCAGAGGGAGGTTGGGCAACACGGAACGGGATACAATAGATTCAACTAGGCTCCGTGGCAGGGCGGGAATAGATGTTATTGTGACTATTCCACTCGTGAAATTAAACCCAATAGTGCTTACCTATACATACAAAATGCCTCGATCAGGACAGTGTATCTCAAAACGTTTATCGCGTTTTCTATCCGATTGTTCTTACTGCTTCTACCTACTGGCCTATCATAAACTGTGACTCATCTATCTTAGGAGATGTTATTGTACACCGATCGCTCTGTCGACGTCCAATAAACCACGTATGTACACGGTATAAGAAATATCTTACACCATGATATGTACTATAACATATTTGATTATAACATAGCTTTCAGTTATTTTCAATATTTGGCGCATTTTGGAACTCTGCTGCACATAATTTCACTCGTGGAATAGTCCTATTAAATATCTGTCATGCTTTGGAAATTTTCAGATAAATTCCAAAGCACTCGTAATATTACTTATGATAAATATCCAGGCAACGCGGGATACTTATGCTCGTACCGTCTATAAAGTCTTATGTTCCTACCCCAGCTGCACTCATGCAGCTCCAAACTATCATACTACTACCATGTGACTGAAGGAAGCATATTCTTTTCTTTCAGTTCTAAATTCTTCTGCCTCCACACTTTTTTGGCATGTTCTTGAAAAATTGTGAATTTACTTTCATCAGCAAATAAAACTTTATTGCAGAACTCTATTGAACAATTCACGTAATTGCGTACTCTAACCTTTTCCTCCTCTTTACCAGACTAATAAATGGTTTGCTCCTGGCATTTCCACAATAATATTACTACAATGCAAACATTTTTGAACAGTAGATGCACTGATATTAAGATTGAAATCAGATTGCAGTTCAACACTAATGTTTGCTGAACTTATTATAGGGTTTCTTTAATTTATCTGAGGACTCGTCGTTTCACATGCTCGTTCAATTTAACAAGACGTCCATATTTCTTCAAATTCTGCACCGATTTTCTACTACCATACCTGTCAATAATACTCTGAATAGTGGATCTTGATCTTCCTACCATTTTCGATATTTGAGAGAGCGATAAACAAGAATTGTGAGCTCGAACTATGACATCGACGACTCTGACTCAACTCCTAGTTTAGCGCAGTAGTATAAAAATGAATAGTCAACTAATAGATGCGCTTGAACGAATACATTACACGCGCTGAAGATGAAGCTCTCTTCATTACGCTGTCTCTGAATGGCTTCCCTTTTTGTACCTCTGTTTTAAGGGAAAATAGTCGAAGGAGAACATCCTGGCGTCCTATTAGAGGCGTTTTGTAAAAGCGCCATGCTGCACATTATAAGAAATACTATACCTCATATAATACTAAATTACTTTATAAGAAGGTGTATGAATACTTTTTCCCATGACTGGACATATTTTATACATGCATATTTTGATTATTTTATTACAATAAATTCCGTTCCCTAGTTATTACATCTATAAACATTATTTCATTCCTAGTTATAACATGCTTCGCTGAATTTCTGAATGAAGCTGCCTAACGTCTCTTCTATCCTCCAGCGCACGATCCAAGGCTAAACGTGAGTCAATCGATGCGAAAGGATAATTTAGTCGTGCACTTGGCCGCGTGGGTCGCTGGCGCGCGACAGAGGCTCGTGCGTGTGCGGGCCAATAGAAAGCGTGGCGCCGCGCCGCGCCGGTGGGTGTGGAGCCGGCGGGGGCGGTGGGAGGGGGCTAGCATGCGCTTGGCCGTCGCCCCGACGCGAGGCCTTCCTAAAGTCTGACGCAAGCTATTATAAGATAAGAGAGGTTGGCTGATCGATCAGCTGGGAAAACAATTTTTCTCTGCCGCTTCGATGTATACCTTTGTAACCGTTTCCGATTTGTGTAACAATACCTGCAGTGTGAATTACGCAGATGAAAATAATCTGACTTATAATAATGCCTTCCCATTGCTGAAATCTTTAAAAAGGATTTTTTTCGTATGATGCCCTTCAGATAATAAATATTGTCCAGAACAGCGAATATCCACTTTTATATATCTATTCAACTTCTGCAAATGTTCGAGGACAAGGTTTTGGCGACTATTTTAGCGAGAATATAATAAATATTATAACTATATAATCATAAACTAAATAAATAGCAACACCACGCAGAGGCTGAAGAGAGTGCTTCAACTACTCTTATTCGGTTTTATCGGGGCTGACGATCTGCCAAGGAAACAGTGGAGGACTCTAGATCATCCCTTTGCGTCACCAAGGAGTAAATAAAATAAGTTTTTTTTTGTTTTTTTTTACTTGATATATTATTTTCTTGTTTTTGTCTAACTTAAATATGATATTCTCGCTGTATTGTTGATTCAACGACGCTAGACAAATTTAATGTAGTACTACGTTCTTTGTAATTTAGTACAATCAGTCCAATTTTGATATGAAGATATGTAATTTAGTTTCAATAAATTAATTCAATTTTGAATCTAGGGGTAGAGCAAGTATTCTGAACTACACCATCTTTGTACATGTTTATTGTATACCGAATATTAAAATAAAATAAATGGATAAATTTAAGCAACCTTGATATTACTATAAAATCATTTTGGCATTTAAATAATTAAAATTATATCTAAGCTCTGTCGTTGGGAAGGTGTCATGTCCCCAACTGTAATTAGGCTGTAGACTTTACAGCAAAAGAACATATCACTGACTTCTTTGCTTTTAAAATATGTACATTATTTACATTATTAAGCACATTAGGTTATTTACATTATTAAGGTACATTATTATATACCTACTACGTTCATTGACTACTATGTAAACATATTTGCACAATGGTTTGTGCCCACAGAATCTTCTTCGGAACGGACGACCAGCAACAACATCCCATGGAAAGAGAGAGAAGAGCCACGGCCGATGGATCGCCAACACTCGGGAAAGATCTAAGCGGCAGTCAACCCACCAGCACTGCACCCACACCTACCAACCAACTAGGGACTGCAATCCAGCACTGTTTTCAATTTCGCGGGATTTTTGCTGGATTGACTTCCATCCAGCGGGATCCCGCATAGGTTAATGTTTTTTCTGGAATAAAAAAAACTATTTTCTATGGTGATAATCAAATATTTATTACAAATTTTAAAATTAGCATCACCTTACTGTACCTAATTGACTCACGAGAACAATGCCCTGATCTTGTTTCCCAGCAGCGTCGGAGGGAGGTGTGCGTGAGTTTGTGCGAGTTGGCACGAGGGCAAGGGGCCGGCAATTCTTTGTTATGACTAGCGAGACGTATAGTTGGTATCAGGGTAGAGCGGTGCTCCGCCCAGGGAACATTGATCGTATGTTGCGGTGTGGTAGCAATTCTGTAAATTATCTCTCCTAGCAGTGGGTTCTATTTATTTAGTTAATTGTAAGCAGTGTAATTTGTTAATTGTGACTGCGATCTAGATTGTGAATAAATCTACTGGTTTTTACAAACAACTCTCGTCTGTGTTATGATTACACCCGTATGACGCCACAGAGGGCTGCAAGATGTCAATTACGTTTCGATTTTGTACTATTCTTCTTCCTAAAATTTTATGTCAGATGCTATGTCGATTCACACTTTGAGACTAAAATCTTTGTAACATATCGAGCAAGGCGTTCCAGCGATCTTTTTCGTATGCTTGCAAATACGTATTATTAGTTGGCGACCTCCGAAAATCTTTACCACTTTTCGAACTTTTTAATAACAACATTATAGTCTGGAATTACTTCAGCGGATTGTCTATCAATAGTTACGCTCAAACCTTGCTCATCATTTATTTCTGCCATATCTTCGTCATCATCTATATCCAAATCAGTCAACGTCTTTTCTGTAAGTTCTACATCTCTTTCAACTTTTTGTTTGTGTAAAATATCGACGACAGCTAACTGTATGCTTTGTGCGAAATACAGTTATTAATATCAAGTTTGCCAACTTTTACCATGACACTTGTCATGGTAACACCACACACTGTCAGTTGTCATGCCGATAATATCGGTTTCAAAGTCAAGATCAAAATTCACCAAACGTTCTTTGATTAATTCAATGCAATGTTCAACAGTACATAAACCATGTATTCGAATCAGACCAAGATTAAAATGGATGTCTTTATGATGACAATTTACATTCAAATATCAGCGATTTTTGCCAGCCAATATCTTTGCGATTGTTTCTTGAGATGGGAAAATTCGATTATTATGTCAGCTTTAACTATATATCAAAAAAAAACTGTAGATCTAATTGCATTAAGAGAGTTCAGAAGTTGAAATCCACTCTTCGAAAAGAAATATCTTAAATCTGAAGACGTACCAAATGAATTAAGACTAAAACTATCCTTGCAAACCACGTTAGAAATAATATTTCGCATAGAATTTTCTTTATGAAGTAGTTATTAATAGTTTTATCACTTTTATTTTTGGAAATTTTTTCCTCTACAATATTTTGTGATGTTGTGGATGATTTACGTAATAACTCTGTTTTGTTGACGTGATTGACTTATTGTACAGGTTTTTTTTTTTTTTTTTTTTGGCAAGTGGGTTTTCAAGCCAGTGATAGAACTTGGCTAATTTTCAATAAATTATAGCTTATAAGACCTTTTGCATTCCCTCCATCTTCAGACGGTTTGAAATAATCCCACAAGCTTTTCTCACTTTCTCACCAAAAACTTTAAACAATAATTCCTGTTAATTTTCGTCCTGTTTCTTCACCAGTCATAATATTATTTCCGTGTGAATATTTTTAACTATGTCAATTGTTTTTTTAAGTTAACATGTTTAATTAGTTGTTATAACTTTTAATACCCACCTCTAATATCTAGTAGTTAGAACAAATACTTGACAACTGAAATATCAAAAATCTTATTCAAATCAGTTAACGTCATCTACCTCCCTGCTTAACCTACCCTTCGTAAATTACTGAATTAAAGAAACATTATGTTTTAAAAAGTACTTTAACACAATAAAATTAGCTTGAAATAAGGATTAAAAACAGTCATTCGAGGACAACTTAGCAAACATTATACTTTTTTTGCGAATCGACTTCAAAACAAAACCACACAATAATTATTGACGAGTAACGTCAAATGACCGTCATTGATTAGTGGCGCGGAGCAGGCTGTGTAATGTACATGTGTGCGTGCAATTAAGAGGCAAAACAAACGACAGAACGGCGTCGCGTCGATGCTGATCCGAAAGCTGTTGTGGGATCCCGCAGGGCTTAAAATCACGGTTACTTTGAATGTTTTATAGAATTTCTTATAACAACGTAAGGCCTTATGTTACAAACAGAAATGTCAAAAATAGGGGAGTTTCTATGCGAAAATTATTAGGGTTTAGTATTTAGGACACGAAACTCATATCTGACGTATGTAACGTTCACATAAGCTTTGTCCGTCCGTCCGATGAAGGTGAATAACACTAGCATCTAAACTATGAGTACGATTTTTTTCTAAACTGAATAAACTTCCATCTGGACAGGGTCAAATCTCTGAGATTTTGAAAAACATTTTTAAAAATTTTGAGATACTGTACATGAGGCCCCCAGGACGTTTTCAAACTTTTCTCAGAAATGACCTCAAATTTTTCTTAAGTTTCTTGTAAGAAGAGAGTAAATACAGTTATAAAAAGGCATATGTCAAGCTTTCACTATTAACTCTAAATTTTCGATAATTGCAAAAGTTTGAATTTTTTCGGGATTTTCCCGCAACTACAAAATTGAAGATAGTGATTTTTCCTTCATAATTGTTCTCCATAATTAGTTCTTTTAATATGGTCATGTGTATTTTAAAAAAAGTAGTTCTCGCACAATATTGTGTGCAATATGTTGAAGAAATAACAAAAACAAGGGTTCCTCAAAAAAGGCTCCAAATTTTTTCTTTAAACTTTTGGTAAAGATAGTGACAAATGTACTCAATGAAATGACATAGTTGACTATTGCTCTATTCTTTTTTTTTCAAAAATTACAAATATGTAATTTTTTACTGGTGTCTCACGTCGTTAATATTTACATTAGCGGCGATATATTCACATTATTGCATGTACGAGTACAAGTGCTTTAAATTATGTCTTATAAAGTTTCTCAAAAACTCAAAATTTTTCTCTGAAAACAAACTCAAAATTACGGATTTTCAGAAACGCTCAAACGAATTTTTCTCGAAAACAACTCCACATTTTTTATTCAAACTTTTCGTACGGATAGTGTTAATTGCAATGTTTAAAATGATATAATATTATTTTTCTGTATTCTTTTATTTTTTTAAATTACACAAATGTTTGAAATATCTCTCAAGCCTTTAAAATGCATATTTTCAGCGATTTATGTGAATATTGTATTTGTGAGTGAAAATTCTTCAGTTAACTTCAAATGAGGGTTTTCAAAAACTAAAAAAAAATATTTTTTGTTGAAAAGATCTTCTAATTTCGCATTTACAGTAACGCTTAAACGTCATTTTTCTTTAAATCGGCTCCAATGTTTTCAACGGAAATATCTTTATAGAACAAGGTTTTACTGTTCTATAATAATGTTCTAAACGTAATATTTCAGTTCTACCATTGAGAAACCGAATAATTGAGAATTGTTTTTAAACGTACTTTGGGCGGCGATAGATGGTAGCTGGCAAGAGCGTAAAGTGAGGCCATACTAAAGAAATTAGAAAACTAACTAGTTCGAGAAAGTCTGTACCATTCTGTAGCACCACTAACTTTGTAGCCTTGTTTTTATTTTTTTGTTCAAATAACAGGTAGGGAGAGATAGAATTGTGGAAAAGGAAAAAGCACGAGAAGAAATCATTATTAGATCCCTTTATTATTATATAATTCGTATTCTAATTAAAAAATAATTTTTCTTCTGATTTAAGAAGTGTTCTAATGACCCATGGCCTCATGATAACTATTCTCATAGTGACTCATGGCCTCCTGATAACTACTCTCCGGAGAGGTTTCACAGAATGAATAGTCAAATGTATATAAAAAGTATAGTTCATGGAAATTTTTAAAAAGTGTATAAAACGCTCTACAATATTTGTACCATAATATTTTTATTGCATTTTCGATCTCAGCCTAATGCCCCCGTTTGATAATTCTTGTATTATAATAGGATGTCTCGTAACTAATTTAATTAATTAACACTAACTAATTATATTACTAATTAATTAAAAAACTCCTCCAAAATAACTAAACAACTCCTGAAAGAATTTATTAAAAGAAGGCGGGAAATTCGAATTTAAGTATTGCCTAAGTTTCACGTAAAATTGCAAAAATCTACTCTTATTTTCTAGAATTTGAACGGGGCTGTATTTGAAGATTGTTCATCAAAAATAGATTTCATAAGGGAAAAAATCTATCTCCATTATTGAAATCGAAGGATGACGCCGAAGGAATTTTGAACTGTGCCAATTTTCGAATATTCAGAGTACAACGAAAATGTGACCTACGTCATTCAGACCTACGCGATATTTTGTCCTATTACGAATAGAGAAAAAAAATTGGAGACATTTTGAGATAATTTCGAAAATTTTGAGGACCCCCAAAATCAAAATATTAATTTCAAATTCAAGGGATCACGACTGCTTACGGTTTAGCTACTCGCGTCGTTCACGAGGGACCGACGCATGAACGGGCCGACGCGACGTTTGATGAACAATCGGACCAACCAAACGAGGATTCTGATTTCACAACGTTTTAGAGGAAGTAATTTACTCCTTACAGAAAACATATTTATCCATTTTCCGTTACCACTTTAGCTCATTTAAACATATACCATTTATATACCTTAAACATCAACACAAATTCAACAAATCTAGACTCCCGGAAAACCGCCCAACATTGAGAAGTTTCACATTTTTCTTTGCATATATTTCTTAACTTATTATAAATTTCAAACGTTTCTTTATAAATACTCTTGATGAAAAAATATGAAAAGGAATAAGTTTTACAATGTAGCAACTGATTGAAAGTATGAGAATTATGCCCAAAACTCCTCAAAAATAATATAGATACATGTATTTTATTTTTTGGGGTTAGATTTTTGTTTAATAATTTTTAGTTATAAGGAGAGTGAAGTTTTGAGGCAAGAAACCCAATTAAAAAAAAAAAAATATAAATATTTTTAATGATAAAGTGACTGAAGTGGCTGAGGAACATCGGTTATTTCCAAGTGAGAGCAAGGCAAAGAGAGGTTGGGCAAGACAAAGCGGGGATACAATGGAATAGAAACAAGTAGGCTCCGCGGCAGGGCGGGAATAGATGGAATACCTCTTCCTGTCTAATAAATTATTGTGACTATTCCACTCGTGAAGTTAAAAACAACAGTGTTTAACTATACATACAAAATGCCCCAAGCAGGGTGGTATATCTCAAAACGTGTATAGCTTTTTCTATCCAATTTTTCTTATCGCCTCTTCCTACTGGCTAATCATGAACTGTAACTGATCTTAGGGGGCGGTATATATCGATCGCAGTGTCGATGTCCAATAAACAGTGTATGTACTTTAAGATACCCTCTTTAATTTTAACATCGCTTTCAGTTATTTTCAATATTTGACTCATTTTGGAACTCGGCTGGACATAATTTCACTCGTGGAATAGTCCTATTAAAAACCACTCATGCTTTGGAAATTCTCAGATAAATCCCCTCCTCACTTAGTGAGTGGGGAATTTATCGACAATTTCCAAACCCCTAGTGGTATTACCTATGATAATTTCAACCTGCCATGTCGCGGCGTTCCCATTGAAAACTGAAAAATTCTACCAAAATAAATGCAATAAATATGAATCTGGAATTTAGAAAATTTGCAAAAATTCTGCGAAACTGTTTATATAAAAGAAATACATTACCCTGTCTAAAGATTTAATTTCGAAGAACACATTTTATGAAGTCAAAAAATCTGTTCCTTCAATTTTGTACTTTTGCAATGTTAAATTGTTTGCAATTTTTGAAAATACAGAGTTCACCGAAAATTGGACCAGCTCTACTTTTTAGTCTCTTTAGTCTTTTTAGAAGAAAATTTAAAACAAATTAGAACATGACATTTCTGACACGAGAGGCTGTTATACCGTATAGTGATAGTTATATAGCTGTAGGTCGAATGTCGTAAAATATAGCGATTGTCGCTGATCCGGTCCCCTGATTAACTATGTCCACGCTCATCATTTGTAATACCGAGCGCTGTTCGGAGTCTATGTTCGGAGTCGGAGTTCGGATTCTATGATGCCAAATATAATTACAACTAATATATGGAAGAAAATTCAATTAACATATATTGAATTATATATTTAAAAATATCTACAGCAAATAACTAGAAGTAACAGAAAAAAATAATTTCCTGCACGTGCTTTTTAACCTTTTGTGAACGCACTGAAAGCCGGTCGAGAAAAAAGCTAGGAAGCGAGGTCCAAGAGGACAAGGAATATCTGTAATTTCATTCTCTGTCGGAGTCGGAGGTGGCGATCCAGAGAAGTGGCAACGCGGCTACCAAAGCTTGTGCCCCGACACGTCTGCCTAAGTCACAAGGTCAGCACTGCTTCCAGGACTAGCGATGAGGCGCACGGCGGGTTATCTCTGTGGCCCTGAGTTCTATTCTGGGGTTGGAAAAAGATTTTGCTGGTTGGAAACACTTTTGATGGTTCATATAGTAGTATAATATAGCGAAGCCCTTGCAAATAATGCGAGAAAGTATGTGATGTAGCACCGCTAATTAGAATACTGTCTAGCGTGGTGCGACGGTGTTAGTGGTAATAATAATAATAATAATAATAATAATAATAATAATAATAATAATAATAATAATAATAATAATAATAATAATAATAATAATAATAATAATAAGTTTTACTAATGGCATAGCCGAGCTTGAAGCGAGGCTGAAGAGCCGTGGCTGCCTTGCATCTGAAGGATCGCGAAGAGTCCCGCCCGGGGTATGGATGTTTGTGTGTATCTACATGTTTGTAATCGTCCAGTCATTCATCATTTCATACCTCATCCCCCAGGGCTAACAAGGGGCGGATCCAGCCAATATTTAAGGAGGGCGGGAAGCATGTAGGTTTTTGTTAAATAGTAAACACATTTGTTATGATATAGTATATTATTTATGTACTGTGGATATGATATTATACAATATGATGATTTAAATAATTACATAATTCGAGTGTAAATGAATATGTAAATCAATTTTGCGAAATAAAGTAAGGGCTGTGGGCTTTTTGAGGGAGGTCATGGCCCCCATGGCTCCCATAACCGTCCTATAGATCTTCCAGAGGGGCTAACAATCTAGGATGTCAAAAAATATCAGCATGGAAATGCACATACCTCCAAAAAGGTCACCTGCACTTACCCCCGGTAAAAATATAACTGGCTTCGTTGGGTAAAGTTGCACGTTCGTATGGTTTTATGAAGACTAATTCACGACCAAAAAAATTGCTATTTAACAAAGTCAATTTGAATGGTGTAAGGAAACGAAAGCGTAATTTGAGCATGGCTTGATCTGACTACCAGAAGACCTTTGACAGAGAACCACACGAATGGATCTTGAAGACCATCGAGATCTATCGCTTTCATCCTAGACTTTTATGTTTTGCAAGGTTAGTATAAAGTCTTGGAGTGCCAGGTTACTAATATACAACGGAAAGGAAGTAGAAAGAAGAAGTATTCAGCTTAACAGGGGAAATTTTCAAGGAGATTCGCTATCCACTCTGCTGTTTTGACTTACTTTGGTTCCACTATCGAGACACTTGCCACACACTGGCTTTAACTACACTGATCGACATATATTCATTACAGGGAACAACAAGGAATAGTTTATCCTTAATTGGAGTCTTCTAGAAGAGCTGAACCACGTGGTATTGACCGTTTTGTACCGGAACCTCTTTCTATCTTGGAGATACTGCAACCTGATTAAAGTTCAAAGCCAATCGAGTCAGCTGAATTATCTGGTGCACCGAAGACAAACCCAAGCCTTTGACACAAAATTAACAGAACAAGTTGGCCAGATATTTAAATATCTTGAAGGATCCTTCTGACGTTCTAGCTATACGGCTGAAAGAAAACGTATGTTAGTTCACAGTCATCGGCCTAGGCCGAAAGACATAGCACAGGTTTTTTTTAATCAGGAAGGCTCTCTAATATATTGTTCTCACATTCCAAGTCTTATGACGGAGGAGCAGATTATAAAACAGTTAATGCAGATTTTTCATTGTTTAAGCAAGAGTAGTTTGAAATATGTATTTCTACGTAACGGTAACATTTTACCATCTGTCCCAGTTGCACCATCTTAAGCACACATATGTCATTCTTGAACTGCTACTTGAAAAAGTAAATTATAAGGAACATAAATGGATTATCTGCGGTGGTTTAAAGGTTTTGGGCGTTAGAACAACAACAGGGTTAAACCAAGTACCCATGTAACATTCGTGAATGGGTCAGCTTAGATAGAAAGAATCGTAGAACAACACGAGAGGCCCGAGACACCGCTTTTCGAGAACATTATGAGAAACGGCGAAGTAGGTCCTAACAAAATTCTTTTATTTCCCTTACATATTAAATTGGGGTTATTGAAGCGATTTACCAAGCATTGGAAAAAATTAAAAATTGGTTTAAGTACCTAACCAACAAGTTTGCGGCGCTCCCAGAAGAAAAAGTCAAAAACGGTATCTTCATGGGGCGGAGGATAAGGGAACTAACGAAAGACGAACATGTGTAAGACCTCCAGTGAGGGAAGCATGAATTAGGGACAAAGTAGCTCATAAGTTCTTGGGAAATTGTAAACAATGAGCGTCATATAAATAATATACTGAAAAAAAATATGAAGCGTTAGGATGTAACACGGTTCTGAATGTCCATTTCCGTCATTCCCTTTTAGGCTGCTTTCCAACATCCTGCTAGGAGCAGAGAGAGAACTACAAGGAGAGAGGTTTCATCAAGATATTAAGGACACTGAAAGGCGATAATTGAGGTAATGGTGTTCGTCCATGATGGCCGACTACTTTTTTACCGCCACGAAGTGATCCTGCTGGGTGCCCAAGACAATACGCGGCGCATAAGGTTTTTTTATGTAAACGACTCCGGTTCCATTAACTGATGATACGTGTGAATAAAAACAGTCATTTTAATGCCTTTTTCTTTCAAATTTATTAGTTACAATATGTTTTCAGTTGATATGTTTAAATTTCATATTCTTGTCTGTTTTAAAGAGACAAACAAATCCAAACTGTACTTGTATTTTATTTGATTGGTCAAATGGCGTTTGCAGATTTTCAAGTCAAATAATATTATAAAGATTTTTAAATGTAATTATTTTAAAACCCTGATCTGAGACGGAAAAAAGACAATAGTTTCTGTAATCCTTGCACTTTAAAAATAAGAAAATAGTTGGATCTGAAAAGGTGTGATTTATTTTGAAGACCAATGTTATCTATTATGTATCTTCTGAATTAAATACTTTGTATTGCTTAATTTGTAATATTTTAAAAAATAATTATTAATTATTGCAAGATTTTAATATATTGATCAATAATTAGGATTCAGTAGCAAGCATACGTACGCATGCTTATTTTAAATACTTATTGAAATTTTTTAATATCCATTATTTCTTCAGCTAGTCTTTTTATTTTTTTGTAAATTGAGTGCTTAACCCTAAGTAGATTGCATAAATATCTAGCAATATAGGAACATTGCGTAACATGCTACTAATTTGCCACAAGATGTCACTTTGCTATTTCCATCATACTGATTCCAAATTTCCACAAAGACTTTCCGTTTTCGTGGATATAAAGCTGTAAGAAATGAAAATATGAACGTTTGTGGTGAAAAAAGAGCATTTGTGCATTGAAAATACTATTTATATTACGTAAGATACAGAGCTTGCAGATATATTCTGAAAATTACGAATGTGCTTAATGGGTGCGCCGGAATAATTCAGGATCCAAGTGGTTACGTATAAAATTTGCAACAAACCTCGTAAAACCTCTCCACAAACTAAGCTTACACATGCGGGGAGTTACCTCTGGAAAATTTTCGTAAAACAAAAAAGCTAACCGGGCAAGAAAGGCGCGCGCTCTTACCTATGGTGGCCATGGCGCAGCCCACCATCATGAGGAGCAGCCCCACCGTGAGGGCCTTGCACGCGTTCCACAGGCACCTGGCCGTCACCTTGCCGCGCGGCGCCCCGCCCGCCGCCGCCAGCGCCGCCGCCGCCGCCGCCGCCGCCGGCCCGCCCCCGTACTGCGAGCGCCGCGCGGCCGCCGCCGCCGCCGCCTTCCGCCGCGCCGCCCCGAGGAGCGCGCCCTGGTGCATGCTGCGCACACCACACCGCCAACTGGAAAATAGCCTCTGACGCCATTGATTGATGGGTTAGGGATTCCGGGCGCGTTCACTGCTAAGGTCATTACTCCCATAAGCGTAGTGCGTACGCTTTCCTCAGGAGGTGGCGGTGATCTTCCCCCGCTGGATGATGAGATCCGGCGCAGACCTACCGACGGCTAGCGGGGTTTTCCCCAACCGGGTATCTCCCACCAGTGGGGCACCACCCCAGCCGGGACAAGCTCTAAGGTCCCGACCGGTCTCCCGGTAAACGTGGTAGTGTAGTGAACATTAGTATAAGTGTGTGTACATAAGGGGGGAGGATAGCACAAGGAAGAGATACGAAAGATCGCGCTCGATCTGTGGCCCGTTTGTTAGGGTTCTTCTCCGGCCTTCGCCTGGGTATGATCGGAGAAACCACGGAAGACTACCGGCCGCTAGAATTCTCCTCCAGACAGCAATTGAATTCAACCTAGTTATCTAGCCTTTGCCGAAAATTCTGCCAGTTGACACCATTAAGTCACCAGCTGAGGTGGCTCAGGGCATGAATCGATGTCTTGACAGTGTCTACGGGGAGACCTACATTGAGTCCCGACTGTGGTAGAATTTCCGACATCTATCAGATAGCAGCCGGTCGCTAGAATTCTCCTCCAGACAATGGCTGAATTCGGCTGCTCTGAGCCGTAATTTTCCGTGGATTCTCCAAGCAACAGCAGGCGAAAGCCGGGGCAGTACCCTAACGTGTCCTTGTGGTGGGAAGTGCACTACACTGACGGAACTGATGACATTAGCAGTTGACGCGTCCAGGAAAACGGAATAATCAACCATTAGGTTGATAAACAGCAAATAACAAAGCGCATCTGTAGGTCGTGCGTCCTGAATAGTTTTACGTAAACCATCTTCTTGCAAGAAGTACCATTTCTTGCAACAATATAGTGTACTCATACGCCAACATTACGTAGAAATCACTTACTTCGATTGTTTTTAACGAGCGCCGGTCTTTGAGTGGCTTTTCGTTTTTTGTTTGATCGCATTAAGACGAGAAAACACTACAAAATTACGAAAAGTAGTGGTGCTACAGACTGGCACAGACTTTCTCGTATTATTTGGTTTTCTAATTTCTTTGGTCTGGGCTAGTTTTTCGCTCTTTCTCCATCCTATTGCCAGACCATCTGTCGCCGCCCAAAATATTAATACATTTTTTAAAACCATTTTATCAGTTTTTCGGTTTCCTTCTGGTAAATTCGAAAAATTACTTTTACAATCATAAAAAGGAGTAAATCTTCGTCGTGTATGGAAATTTTCATTGAAAAATATGGAAACGTTTTTAAGAAACAATCGGTTCAGCTCTAAGGTGAATGCAGAATTTGAAGCTCTTTTTCAACGAACACTTTTGAGTTCTCGAAATACTTCACGGAACTAATGACACTAGCAGTTTCTGAAAATCCGGAATTTTGAGCACATTTTCACACAAAAAATTTTTCGAAAAACTTTATAAGACATTATTCAAAATAAAGTACTCTTAAATCATTTAAGAGTACTTTATTTTAAATTACAAACTTACATTTTTTGTAATTTTTGAAAATCAAAGAACACAGCAATATGGTGTTTATGACATCTTATATTGCACATTTAGCACTTTCCCTATCAAAAGTTTAAATAAAAAATTGGAGCCGTTTTCGAGAAAATCTTGCTTTTGTCACTTTTTAATATTGCACATACTGTATTTTTTAAAATTTTCAAAAAACTGTACATGACCTTAATGAAAGAACGAAATATGGAGAACAAATTTTACTTGAAAGAAAAATCTATGTTCAATTTTGAAGCCGAAAAGAATTCAAACTTGATTGCGCCCCCGCAGTGAGCGTAGGTACACTTCAATAATTAGTGGTGTGGTTCGAAGGTAGTGTCCGCAATAAAGCCAGAAACTTTGCAAAATTACTTTTGAGCTTATAGTCTTGTTTCCTGGAGCCCTGAGAGTGTTGATTAAACAAAATGTCTAGGGAGGACCTCGCATTAGATGTGGATAATAAAATCATTGTAACCACAACACGCAGAACAAATCAATTCTGCGATATTGTTGGAGAAGAAAGAGTATAAAAGTTCAATAAAATTAAGCAGAAAACACCACTTTGGGTAAACGTAATCGGGCTTTCCTCAGGAAAATAAACGTCAATTCTGCCCGAAGAATGACATATTCATCCATTCGAGGTTTGAACACTCTTATAGGAGGTGAAAGAAATAAGGACATAATTTGTCAGGCGAACACTTCTTCAGGCATTTGTAAGATGTAAAGAAGCAGCAGTGAGTATTTTTCCTAGAGACGTCCACGGAAGTATGTTCTTCAGGGCATATTCTAGTGTAAAAATACATTCAATTTTAAGAACTACTGTGCGTTCTGACGTTTGTGTCAAAAGATGTTTCACAAATCATGCTTTTCCTCATGATATGAAAGTGATTCGGACGACGAAAATATATTTTTTTGTGTAAAATATTTAGACTTATTGAATGACTAAAACTTAATAAACATGCTGTAACAAGCCAATTGCGTTTAAAAATGCTATTTGACTTTGTTGGGCTTTTTACAATCCATTTTTCAAGTTCTCACGATAGTCTTGAAAGTGCCCATCACTATATTGTCTACCTTATTGTACCTTCACGTTTTATGAAATGTAAAGTGTAATGTTAAAGTATTTAACTTGTTAGCCTCATTTGTCAATTATGGAATTTCTATTGTTAAAATAACAATTATACATTGCATAAAAAATACGAGATATTGTCTTTCAAGTGCCCATCACTGTCTGCTCTACCCTGTATACGAGAATGTATTTCCGTCATGCGATTTTGCTACTTCGTTAGGGACCTCCTCTGAGACGGTACCCCGAGAAGCATCAAATAAAAGCTGGGCAGTTTGTTAGACTAGAGGGATCTTATGGTCTAATTCGATAAGAAAAATTTCTCGAGACCTTTGGAGAGGCAGCCCTTTGATGTTCCAACGTACAAAATAAAGTTATTCAAGTTGCTTTTCAACTCGAAGGAACAAATTGTCGAAGACGTTGGAGGCTTCTTTCATTAAAGCTAGATGAAGATACATGCTACCTCCAGGAGCCACTGTCATTGACAGTGTGATAGTGCCTAACGATGCGCCCCAACAACGGGGTGTGCAACTCCATCGAATATCAGGAATGGAATTTGCAAAATTTAGAACACTAATATATAATATAACACAAGAAAATCATGTACATTTATTATCACTTAATTTAATAAAAATCTATATTCAAACTTGGAGGAGTTTGGAAGAAAGCAGGAGCCAATGTTATAACTTAATGATCTGAAGCAATGACAATATTTTCACAGGATAATAATTTCTTTGGAGCCTGTCAGATTTTAGAGAAGAGCAAGTAACCACAAAGGTACAATGATTACCAAAATGAATCAACCATAGATGAATCAATACCGAGATGCCACTAAGAATCAATGCTCTCGTATGTTATCGACGAGACTATCTCCACGTTGTTCACTATATTAATAGTAGATCTCAGAATTTTAGACATAAAAAAGTGATTTAATGCTCTTAAAGACCGACGCGGAAGATCCGCAGCCTACCGGGAAAATGGCCGCAGCGGATGTTTCGCGTCACGTGTTGCCTTATGAGCACGTTCAGACCCGCGCCAGGCGAACGCCGCTGCAGCCGATTGGCAGCGATTAATCCGCGGCTGATTTTGTAACGAAATCGAACTCAATTTCGAGGAAGTCGTGAGTCCCCTCTGGCTCGAGCTCCCTTGCCTTCGCGCAGAACTGTGCCGCCCGAGTTTCGAGCAGTGACGCATGAGATGTCTGAGGCAAAGACGCATGAGATGTCGAAACTTTTCAGCTCGACAGTGAATCGGATACGACTGAACAGTTATTATGTTCAGTAATTTAATTAATTTTAAATAACATTAAACTCCGATTTTTTATTTTGTTTGTCGTCAAACTTTTGTTCATTGTAGTATTTTTTTCATGTCGTTAACAGTCACTGGTCATTCTAGTAAATATAAAAGCGTTTCTTGCCCTTTGTGGCGCCAAGGTATGAAATTCTCTGTACTTTTTCTTTCCAAGGTCAAAATCATGGACCCTTTTCTTCGTTTCCTACAGAGATATGAAATATTTAATGGAAAATTACAGATAAAGAAGGTAAAAGCAGCGTACTGCATGTGCTCAGAAAACGAACTTTGAGTTTTGACATTTTCTATCTCGTGCAGGAATAGAAGCGAGCGCGTTTTCTTTATCGGGCGAGGAAAGCTATCACCAAACGCTGAGTCATAATTGAGGCTCCGTTGCGAACGGATCCGCGGATTTCGTCGCTGCGTCTTGCGCGCGGAACTTTCCGCGCCGCACTCGCTGCAGAAGTTCCGCGCCGCGCCCATTAGGAGCCTTTGAGCACCTAAAATAGGTAACAAAATTATGAAAATAGGCACGATTTGGCATGAAGAGTGACGTTTCAGGCACTTAAAATAGGTTAGAAAATTACTAAACCAGACATTTAAAAACATTAGACAATAAAAGACAAGTTTCTGGCATCCAAAACCGAACACAAAAGGATAAAATTAGGCATATTTTATTATTCGGGAAAGTAAAGTATTTTTACATTTATGACAGTGACTATCAGCATATTATTTTATTAGCCACTTTCATTTCTTTAATTCTCTCTCACTTTCCATTCCTTACTTGTTAACAGAGTAGCTGCACAGGGAATGAGTGCAATTGCCTAAGAAGTGCGTGGCGATCGGGGACCAGCGTGAAACATCCTATTTATATCGACTTGCGGAGTCCTTATGTCCGGTGTCTTGGATGTATTCGGTTAAACATCTGCAATTATTTTTCACAATCTCATAAAGGAACTAAATAGGCATTTGTCCTAAAATCCGACGTTTAGTAATTATTATTATTTGGAAATCCTCGCACCACGTGACGTCTTGCCTCCGCACGTCATCTCACGCTGGCGCACGCTGGCTCTAAGTTTTTTTAGCGACGTTGAAATTCAAAGCCAGCATGAGAGTTGATCGTATTCTGAATTGCAGAACCTTGCGCATGCTCGCAAATGGCTGAGTTCTGGCAAAATTCTACTCTAAGGTTTATTTACAAACAACTGATACTGTTTGGGTCTCCCCAAAACAATCCGCTTCTGTCTCAGATGAGGCAGTTGTGTGAACAGAGGTAACCGAGGATCACACGGATGATAAGATTATTTTGTGATCTTACTGACCATGTAGAGCCTTACAAGCATATCAATACTCTGGTTATCCTAATATAAAAACCCGTAATTGCAGACGTTTACGTTTACACTGATGCAACCAGCATTCTTAAGAAGTTGAAAATTGACTGCTTACCGTAAAAATAAATTTAAAAGCTTTATAAATTTTAAAATGTTAAAAACAGATTTCCAAAATTCCTTCTCGTGACGAGTCAAGTGAAGTTTTTTTCCAGAGTGAGAATCGTCCAAACACGTTAATGCCGCGTATATGTCAGTCAGTGACAAGGATAAAAAAACGTGCACAGCTGGTCCTGGTAGGGCATGCTCACCCCAATGTAACACGCGCCAATAAAGAAACTGACTGAGTTCGTCTTTTGTAGCTTCTGCTGGCATCCCCTGTCGTTTGTCGTTTTCTGTCGCCTTCCCGAGAGAAAAAACAAAATTTGACGCAAGGGGTTTTCATTGTCCAGTGTTATTTAAAAAAATATATTATTCCGAGCTTGAAGATGCAATTCAGAGAATTAATGTCTAAGCATCCATTGTGTTATACTTAAGAGAAAAAAACAATTTAAATACTGAAGAATAATTGCTTTTTTCGGAATGCCTGAAACACATCACGAATTCAATTCACCTTTTTCAGCGTAAGCTGATAACATTTCTCAAACAATATTATCGCGGCGTTAATAGACAAATATATCACTAAGATCGATTCAGCATCTAGAATTACAAAAAGTGAATTTATGCTGCCAAGAGATGACTTCAATGTGAATGTTAAATCGCATTTCTTTGCTTCGCAACGTCCTCTGGAAAGGGACCTTACGTCGGAGTGGGGGAATAAATAAAATCTTATCTCTGAAAGCTAGACTCTCTCAGAACATATTAATGTACCCAGGAAGTTATTTGAGTGGGCTCATAATAATGTTATGAGAATTGCCTTTATACTTTTAGCTGAACACTAATTAGAAAGAGAACCTTTGCAACACTGATATAAAAATTTTAAAAATATTGCAGAAGTCATAGAATACATAGTTTTATTTCTTTACCAAGCAGTCAATAAACAACACTCTCTCTAAAGTGAAGAAAAAAAATAAATTTAATTAGCTGTGTCACGTACACAATCTCTTTTTCGTCCTATTAAGCCCCAGTGTTTTACAAGCAGAATAATTTGATTATATTTTAGATTTAATATAATTTAATATAATATAAATAGAGAAATGCATACATTTTTTATATTTGACCCCGAAATTTGGATGTCTTCAAATGAGGACACTGGGACTTTAAGGTAGTACACTTCGTGACTAGGCCAAAAAGAAGAATTTTGGAGTTAGTGATGAACTTATGAATTACTTTAATATTAGAAAAAATTGAAGATTATAGCATTCTTTTTCAAGTTTATTTGTTGTGATATCTAACAAATCATTCAACACATAATGATATATTACATTTGGAACAAAAAGTTCATGGAGCTCATTAAAGATTTATCTATACTCGTATATGCTGTAAATACTAATACACACACTACGTTTTTATTCAAAAGCATATTGAGATTTGAATCTAATATTGCAGAATTTACACTCTCTTTGGGAAGATCGCAAAATTAGAGAACAGAAACTACTTCTCTGGAATTGGAAACGATCATCTCGTTTCACACTATGTGGCATTGACCCTAAACACTCTTCCAAGAGGGGACAACGTTAGAGGATATCATCAAAGGTAAGTTAACAATATCACTAGACAATTCAATTTTATTTGTACATTAAAACAAGAAAAGTTATAAAAAATCATGTTTGTTTCAGAGAGAGCAGTGGGTGAAAATGGCAGTGTATAATGAAAAGAAAATTCGGTGTGCAACAGTAAAACGTAGTGTATTTGTGGTGTGTTTCTTATAATAGAAATAGAAATACAAGAATGCAGAGTGGTTAGTCAAAACAGTTACATTTTAAAAACAAGTACTGATTATATTCTCTTCACAACCAGTTAATCTTGTATATTTTTCTGTGTAAGAATCGTAATGATACATGTTAACTTTAATTTATCCATAATGTACAGATATATTCTGTATAAAAGTCCATATTCTTTGTTGTACTTGTGAAACTAGTTAATACTTGTTTTTATAAAGATACTATACTATAAAATAGTTGATGTGTCAAAACTAGATATGGCTGAAATATTTATAGGGGTATTTTCATTGGAAAATATTAATTTATACAAACATATTTTTGCAACAAGTTTGGTTGTGTTGTAATATTTGTTGCAATACTTAACCGTTATCGATACTGTTGTAATTTATTATTTTATTGTTTACAGTAAAAAACAAAAGGCATATTAAATGAAATAAAATATTCACTTTGCTTTTTCCTGTATATACCAAACATTATAGTGATAATGATTTTTTTGGAATATGAGTAAATAAAAAGGCTACAAGAAGTTGTGCAAAGATCTTTTTTTAGTACAGTAATTCTCTTGACTGCTGAAGATAATTTGAACTTTATACCATAATGATATTTACTTGAAAATTCAAAATATTAATTTCAGTTTACTTCAGTTCTCAATAAGGATATATGATGTGCAAGTTTTTTCGACACTACTTTACATAAAGCTGATTGAAGGATTTAATATATCAATATGTTATCAAAATAATTGGGTTACAGATAAAAAAATTGAGAATTATTACCTGAAACATGAGAAATGTTAACAGCATATACCTTTGAAAATATATAATTATCAGATAAATTGTTGTAAGCGTTTCTTTAGTTTTTTAATGTTTAGTAATGTAAGATTTTTGCAATATGTAATAAATATTTTGTCTAATGAACAATAGAAAAAGAAATGTAAAGAGCAGTAATGTTTTGCCGTGACAATGTAGTGCTAATTTTACCTCCCTCTGTGTTGATTCTAGCAATATCTTTGTTGTAATGTTGTGAAACGTATTTTTGTAATTATTATAAGACAGAAAAGGATTAGGCATTGTAGTAAAGAGAAAAAAGTTCAACATCGTGATTATTGGCTTGTTTAGTTGGCACGTGTGTTTTGTAAGGCTGTAATATCATCATTATTTTCTCCTTCTTTTATTAAGGTTAACACCTGTTTTTCTTCACACTTAACCATCAGGATGATTCAGGAGATGTGGAAATCCAACTCCCGATCCATCTTTTCTTCGGACTGCTTCGGTCGTGTTTTTCTACAGGTTTTGAATCTTTTGAAGTTCATGATTTTGCATGGTATTTCATATATTACATCATCTTTGCTTCTCCTTTCTGCTAATGAAATGATACTTTCTATCATTTTGGGACATATTCCACAACTTTATCTCATAAGCGAGTCGTTGTCGATTAAACCCTGAAGGTTCAGGAGTTCTTTTTTATCTTTGACACATTTGTGTATCAGCCAGGAATTGACTACAGCAATGTAAAATCATCGAATCACAATACTCCAATACTATTTTTTTCTCTCTGATTGAAATGCTGTATTTTGAACAAAGCCAGTCATGTTTTTCAATTCTTTCCACATTTTATTGTAGTTTTTTAGGTTTGATAAACCGTCGTACCCGATAAAAATCAAAATTCCCCCCCAAAATTACGTTCTAACGAAAACAGAAATTTGGCTTTGTTTTTCTGCAGGTGTCATACATTTCCGAACTATCCATTCCAAGAGACCATCACTCACAATTTGGAATATATGTGCCCAGGGATAAGTCCCGCTACTGTATTCTAAATATTTTCAAGAAATGACAGAGTTATTTGATTTTTAGGTCCCAGTTTGTTGAATCCAAATCCTCCTTTTTTCCTGTTTCGAATTAATTATATTTTTTGTGTTGATTCGCAAAGTGCAAAATTCCTTTCTTTTCCTTCGGATCAAGAAATAGTACGATGCCCAGATAGATATACTGTGTCCAGAAACTGGCGTGGAAACTGAGGGAACTACTTCGATTGATGTGATAAAGTGTATTTGGAATTTCTAAATTCTGTTCGTTCACAGTAGAGAAGAAAAGTTTTACACCTTCTGGTACATCTTCCACAATGGCAGCACCGAACAAATCATCAACTTCGTCTTCATCGAGTTGGTAACCCACTCAAGGAGATGGTAAAATAGTTAAAAGTGCGTCTTCCAATTCCTTCTCATACCATTCATTCAACAATTCACAAATTTATTCAATATTTATTGCTTGCCCCTTCCCTCGACTGTACGCCATTTTTTACCATATTGTTGAACAATCTCACAGGAGAACGAAATATTCTCAGTGGTAACATAAAAAATAAATTCTATTCAACTATCCAACCCAATGTCTGCCAGAAACTGTTGGCAATGATTCCACCAAGTCCCAGTGTCTTCATTTGAGGACACCTGCATTCAACAATAAATTACAACGAAACATTCATTTGATATTTTTTTAAATCTGCAATCTAAATTTTCGGGTTTCTGAAGTATTTTATTCGCTGTACAAGTCTCTGACTCGGACAAGTACAATTTTAGAGAATTAAAAAATAAGCAGTGGAAAAGTTAAAAAATATAATTTTTTAACAAAAATGACAATAAACAATGCAACATATATGCCCAATCTTGATAAAAGTTGTCCACTAATCATTCAAATAAAGGACAGTGACTTTCCCTCATTGCTAAAATTTGTCATTAATAATACTTTTACAATTTAAACATGTGTTCTCAATGGAGGACACTGGGGCTTAATAGGTGCTAAATTGAATCCGTTTGATACTTTTTAATTTGAATTTAATTCACAATGAAGGTCATAAGTATACATATGGCATATTTTACGATGTGATGGGATATTTCTATTTATTCTCACCAGACATATGTAGAACATTTCAAACAACACAATGGTATTGTTTCGAATTTTTGAATTGTCGGGATCATGAATAAATTTAAAAAATAAAAATAAAATAAATTAAAAAATGCACAAAGTTAATGAATCTAATTCATATGTATATCAAGTGAAAAGGCATGTTTTGTTCTTTAATGTCGCAAAATATGTAATTTCTACTTCAATTACAATAAGAATTACATACGATTAACTTCAGCTATGCAAGCATTTTTTTTCCAAAAAATTTGAAAATAAATAACGTATCAAATTTTGTTTGGGGGTGCAAAATATGAAACTTTTTTTATATTTTTGCTTATATCATTTATAGAAAAAAGTTAAAAAACTGACATCAAGGTCAAATTTTCCCTAAGTGTGTGCGGTTGGACGTGTGCTTTTTGTAGTGAAAATATAGCCATGTGCTGCATGTTTGGATTTGAACTTCATGAATAATAGTGAACATTTCACATCATTATTGACCATGTACGAAACAAACATATCCATTATTATTTTACAAATGGATTTCAGAAGGCATGATATACTATTTCTCACAGTTTAATTAAAATAAATGCTCATGAGAGATGAAATTAACATGTTCATAATTTGCAATATATCATAATTTGTTAAGCTAATTTGTTTTCCAAATTGCAAGAGAAAGTTTTGCCTTGTTGTAACATCACTTCTTTTGAAACGTTTTCAAGACAGGTGCACCCGTCAATCTGTTATCGTTTGGTAAAGTAAAATATACGTAAAAATTAGTACATGCTTAAAGATGTTAAATTCGTATTACACAAATCGTAAAATGAAAAGGTTATCAACATTTTGTAAGATTTTTCTCATTACTTTTTTTCTCTATTTTTATTAGACGATCCAATTTTATTTGTAGCTACCACCGCGATTCAAAGACGTCTGTTCTGCGATACATCATTCCTGCACACATGCATACATACATCATGTTCCTCATACATGCGGAGTCCACATCCCGCTCTACTGTTCCGAACAGTGAAGTGTCTGCCGATAAGGCTAGTTTAAGTTATTCTAAATGTATAACGTATTTTCATCAATGGGACTGTCAATTATTCGTGCTACCAATTACAGTACTAAATTCATAAACCATTGAAAGTCATTTAGTACCCAGCAACCCTGGCCTAGAACAAAGCCTAGCCGGGGCCATGCCCGCTCTGTATAATCCAGACTTCGCCATGAACACCTCATTCATCACGACGCCGCCATCCCATGGTGAATATCAAAGCGGTGCTACACAAGGCAACATTGGTCTTCAATATGCTATTCTCAATCAACATATGCCACACGCGGGAATCCAGGAAATTCCAATTCCGGAAATTAGGAACTAAGGACAAGCGGCGCTACTAAGGTCAGTGCTCAGCAAACTGCCAGCGATGCTGCCCAAGGCGTAACAAAAACAGTTAGTGGAAACCAAGATACCGCGGGCAGTTCAACATATAGCGGAAAGAGAACATTTAATGACTCAGATGAAAATGAAAATCTCCCTAAAAAACCAATTAACGGTGCTAAAAGTGTATATTCAGTGCCAGTGGGTAATAGATATGCGCCCTTAAAAAAATAATATACCATCATTCCAGGTTTAATTATATGAACATCACCCCAAGCCAAGATGAAAATGTCAAGATTCCTCCAATTTATGTGAATAACATAACAAACTTATCAGAGTTTAATAGAGAAATCAAAAACAATATTTCTAATCAATTCACCTCCACTATAATAAATAACCGAATAAAGCTAATGTTCAAAACAATAACCGACTTCAGAAAAGCAATAAAATATTAATCAAATACTAACAGAAATTTTCACACCTATAAAGACCCCGCACATAAAAAATTCTCCATAGTTTTTAAACATGTTGATCAATCTTTTTCAATACAGGAAATCTTTGAGGATCAGTGTTGCCAGACTGCACAAAGACAACATTCCTATCCCGGAGCTACCTGCCGAGTTTAACGGCCAACAGAGCATAGACATCGTATTACAAATAACGGAAAATTTGGAACTTAAAAGTGAAAGCTGAAAAAAGACGTAGAACAAAGGAGCCATTCTATGCCCAAGGTGTTTACTTTGGTCATACCTGCAATAATTGTAACCACACCTTAGCCTTTATCTTCTGCTCAAAAGGTCATTATTCGGTTAATTGTCCAAATAAAATGCTCATCCCTGTTTGTAAGAACTGCAACGTGCAGACGTCCGCTCTGACGCATGCCCTTTCTACAAAAAACTAACTGAACCCAAACACACAAACTATAACGATAACAACAATAATAATAATAATTCATCATTCACGCCCTAATAAATTCCATTACAACTCATATCGTAAACATAATCAATTCAATAATCCCAGCAATAATCAGTAATATACAAACTTCATTGTCATCTTACTTCAATAGCATGCATGGCAGCACAACACACTAACAACTTAATACCCTTCATGAACTGGAATGCGAATAGTATTGCTAATACAAAAATAGAATTTAGGCAATTTCTCCATACCTCTAATGTTAACGTTGCTTGTATTACGGAAACTCTTTTAAAACCCAGCAATAAGTTCTACTGTCCAGACTATATCACATACAGAAAAGATAGATCATCGAACAAAGGAGGAGGAGTCTTAATGGCAAACAATTCAAACATAAAACATCACCTCATACCAATATCTAAATTCAATGAAATAGAAGAATTTGTTCTTAATGCCGAAATATTACAACAATCTTGGACAATTTATAAACCTCCCGATAAACAACATCAAAAATTTATTTCAAACTGGCAATAATGTTTTAATACTTCGAGACATGAACGCAAAACATACGTCATGGGGCTGCAAAAACAATAACCGTGACGGAAAAACCTGGCACATTTTACAAATAATTCCACATTGAAAGAAATAACAACGCCGGAACCTATAAACTACTCCCATGACAACTCAAGGGCCCCTGACATTTTAGACATGGGAATAACAAACTGTTCTTTTAAATTTCACGCTTCCACAATACTCGAATTAGATTCAGACCACATTCCCGTACTCATAATCTCCCAACAAATTCAACCCCCTCCTGCTCCATTTCCACAAAACAAAAATGTGTAAGATCAATTGGCCCAAGTTTCAAACAGAATTAAATTCATTAACCCCCAAAATTAAAATACTACACACTCCTCTCGAGATTGACCAATCAGTATTATTTCTAAATTCTACCATCCATACGACAACCCAAAAGTCAGGTTTTATTAAAAATAAAACCAGAAGATTGTTGGCCCTCTCAAAAAGTAATAGCGTCAATCACGAACCTAATATTCTCAGAAATATCCTAAAAAAAGCATTAAGTAATCATAAAAATAATCAATTTCATGAATTCATTCAGTCTCTCAATACATAAAACAACACAATTTGGCAATTCACAAAAAAGATACTCAGGGAAAAACCATTCTTCCTCCAATTAAAGCAGCAACAACAAAAATATATACTCCCTTTCAAATGGCAGAAAATTTCGCCAATTATTTTTCGTACACCTTTACCACAAACACCACGCAATACTATCCATCTCACCAAGTAATCAATAATGCATCATATACCCCTACTTACGGAACACACCCAAGAATTAAGTTAATATCATCCAAAGAAATAAAAAATACCATAACAAAACTGCCAATCAAAAAGTCCCCTGCGCACGATAACATAAGTAATATAATAGTCAAACACTTTCCTCCCTCTGTTCTGGCCTTCATCACAAATATATATAACTAGCGGACCCGACAGACTTCGTCCTGTCAAAAAGATTTGTAATGTGAAATTTTTTTGTTCCTACATATTTTATAGTCTGGGCAAAAAATTCTCCTGAACAGAACCGTCACCCTGGTGATAGGGCGTTGTGAATAAGAAATATAATTAAATAAAACATTTATAAGCATTTAAAAGTAAGTAATCGCTTTATTGTTAATCATGTGAATCATAATTATTAACAAAAATCAGTTTTATTTTCATTGTAGTGCTTTGTGATATACGATGTTTTTTGTTTGATTACCTGGCGCATAGACAAACAAATCTGATGGTTTTCCAACACGGGAACAGGCAACATACAATTGACCATGTGAGAAACATGGGTTTTCCAGATTAATACCACAAACACTTAATGATTGCCCCTGGGACTTGTTTATGGTCATAGCAAAAGCAAGCCGAACTGGAAACTGTAGTCGTTTAAAGTCAAACGGCACATCAGTCGGAATCATTGGGATGCGCGGGATGAGGACGTCTTCTCCGTTATACTTTTCTTTCAGTATAGTTGCTTGTAATTGTTTAGTAATTTTTTTATCGCTAACCGTGTGCCGTTGCAAAGACGTGGTTGGTTGATATTTCGCAATATTATAACTACCGATCCAACCTTTAATTGAAGATTGTGAGGTGACAATCCTGGCAAATCCAGCGAGTTTAAAAATTCTGGTGGATAGTTCACTACATCATCTTGGTTAGTAGCCAAATCAACTGATTTATATATCCTCGATTCGCCTGTAATTTTTTCTTGAATTTTTAAATTTAATTCATTTACATCTATGTTTTTGCAGCCAATATAGCTCGTTCGCTCAACCAATCATGGTTTCTGTAATTTTGAGAAACATCTGGAAACACCTTCTGAATAAGTTCATCTTTTGATCGAGTTAACTGACAAAAACTTTGAGGAAAGTTAATGCAGCCAGTCAACATGTCTACAGGAAATTTGTCATTACCAATGTCAATGAGTTGTTTAGAGAATGTTTCCAGATTGGTCATTTTGCAACTCGACACGCATATTCTTGCTTAAATGAAGTACTTTGACATGTTTCCACAAATTGGAGGACTTTAGACATGCATTGAGTTCATCAGCTGGTGTTGATCGTGGAATCACGGGCAATGTTTGACGAAAATCTCCTGCTAATAAAATCATTGCACCACCGAATTGGTTATGATTGCTCCGTAGACCTTTTAAGGTTCTGTCTAAAGCATCCAAAGATTTTTTATGTGCCGTCATGCATTCATCCCAAATAATTAATTTACATTGCTGCAAGACCTTTGCCATTGCAGAGTTCTTCGAAATGTTGCAGGTCGGAGTTTCATTGCTTTGCATATTGAATGGCAATTTTAATGCTGAACGGGCTGTTCACCAGCTTCAAGCAAAGTTGCTGCGATTCCCGACGAAGCGAGTGGAAGTGCAATTTTATTATGTGAGCGAATCGTTGCTAATATTAATGAAATCAAAAAAGTTTTTCCTGTACCACCAGGTGCATCTAAGAAGTAAATCCCTCCAGTTTCATCATTTGTTACTTTCATAAGAGTATCAAATACATACTTCTGTGGAACTTCAACAGTGGAAGATTTGTTTGAATTAATTCTTTCAAAGTGTTGAGATCATACAGTTTTTCTCGATTCAACTCTTGGTTAAAAGCATCATGCATTGGACGATTGGGCGCGGCCAGGACTAATTGAATTAATAGTTTGTTTGACATCAAGCACATGTCCTCAATTGAAATCAATGCTTCGTTGTAAATTTCTTTACTAACTGATGATTATGATCTTAATGATTAAGAAATTGAAGATTAGTGACACATCTAAACTCAGGTGACAGAACATAAAATAATTATGATTAACTGCTATAATACATACCTTGAAAGTTGGCATAAAATTTTCCCGAACTACATTTGTTGACCCAAATGAGGTCATTTGAAAGCAATTGTTATATAGTTGGATATTTGTCAAAAAGTGTATTGAATCTGTTCCTATTCCTGAAACAAATGAGTACAATGGCTCTGGTGGTAGTTCCAATGGTATCAATTTCACTTTACCATTTGCGCAACACAATCCATTAGCTTCGTTTTTATATTTCAATGCCTTAGAAAATGAGCAAACCGAGTTCATAGAACCAATAACAACACATTGGTAGTTACTGTAGTCAATTGACACATCGTAACTGAAAGCAGCTCGATTCAAACTTGCGCGTAGTTGAATGTAGCGCTCGCACTTCACGCGTTTGTGATATCCGAATTCTTTCTCGTTCATTTCGGTCGTCACGTTCTTGTGCAGCAAGATTGGATCGGTAATTAGCTTGGTTTGTATCATTTCGGGTTCTTCTACCTAAATTGCTTCGTCTAATAGGAGGCGTATCTATATTATACATTATGTTGTTAAGTTTCGCAACACGACATTAAATCCTCCAACGATGTATTCTGTGCTCCAAGGCACACACGCACACTGTTTTGATAGATATGATTGAATTTAAGCTTTGTATAACGGTAATAAAGTGCAGATTGACTCTTTGACGTTAGGAACATACCTACATTGTTTAAACAACAATGAGTGCTTTATACAATAGCTATAAAGCTCAAATTGACTCTACGTTTTAGTTAGAAAACGTTTGTATGGGAAAAAGAAAAGGGCTGTTATTAGGGTTTTTCCGGCAATTATTCGAATTTTTCTCGATGTAAAAACCATCCTTGAACTTCAACGAACTTTTAAAAAAAGAATTGGCCAAATTGGACCAGGCGTTGTTGAGTTATGCGCTTACCAACACATTTTGCGATTCATTTTTATATTATAGATTCGTGTCTCAGAATCGGATATTTTTCCATAATATGGAAGCACGCTGTCATCATACCGATTCCCAAACCAAATAAGAATCCCTCATTAGTCAATAGTTACCGTCCTATCAGTTTACTCCCTTCCCTTGCAAAAATATTCGAGAAAGCTATCCTTACACGTTTAAAAGAATTTCTTTTACAGACTAATGCAATTCCCAAACAACAATTTGGCTTCACCGAAAAATTTTCTACCAACCATCAACTTTTGCGATTGTCGGAATACATCCACAAAGGCTTTCAAAACAAAAAGCACACGGTCGGGATTTCTAATGATATCACCCAGGTCTATGATAGAGTATGGCATAAAGCAATGATCTACAAACTAACTAAGAGGGGTGCCCCACATTATCTCACTCAATATCCACCAACATTAACAATAAAACGTTTTCAGTCTCCGTAAACAGTCATAATTCACATCCAAGACCAATATATGCAGGCTTGCCACAGGGTCCACCACAACCTCTTACACTTTTTAATCCATACTTTTCTGACCTTCCAAAATTAGTCAACATTCAAACGGCCCAATTCGCGGATGATACGGCAATTTTCCTAGCCGAAGAATCGCTAGTACATATAAGAAACTCTCTTCAATTGTGTCTCAATCTTATAGACAGTTGAGCAGCATATTTAAAAATTAAACTTAATCCCACAAAAACAGCTATCAAAATATTTACTTTAAGACCCTATACACGTCCAGCACCGCTCACAATAAATAATGAACCCATTAACTGGCTACCTTCAAATAGTACTGTAAAATATGTCGGGCTTAATATAGACACTAAACTGAACTAGAGCCAACACATCAATAGTAAAATACAACAAGCAAAAAATAAGCTACATCAACTAAAATCCATCATTAATCGATCTACCCACCTCCCATTCCCAACAGCCATAGCCATCTACAAAACCATCATTAGACCACTCCTCATATGCGCCTGTCCAGTGTGGATCTCCGCAGCAAAAACAAACCTTAACAAGCTTCAAATAATGCAGAACCAGTTTCTTAGAACTATCACATATGCTCCTTAGTTTGTTACAAACTCATAGCTCCACAAAAAATTCCAAATGGGCTCCATTCAGCACCATGGAACGTATCTCTCCACCCAGTTCTATCATTCCATACCACAAAATTCCTCACCTACTAACTGTGTGGACCGTTGTTTAGTTGACATCTAGTAGAAGTTCGTCAACAATTGAACATCAATTTCATTTTCTTTTGAGCAAGGTAGGTCGGCAGTTTCATCGAATTAGCGCGCTGGCAGTGATTACAAACTGGTTATGCCGCTGTAGAAACAGAAAACTGCGGGTTGATAGCAACTAAGCGAAAATTGGGTATATCACTTGGATCATTTTTCTTTGCGTAACAAGGAGTCATTGCGTTGTGTATATCCATCACATAATGAAACGACAATTCGGGGGGCGGTCTTCACTATTTCGAGAGATAAACGGTCAGTAACAGTTCATTTCTGAGATATTAGTTATTCTTTATTAGGTAAAATCATGTTTACACCTTAAAAATATATGGACCTCGTCCCTTTTTCCATTGCGCGAAGTCAAAATACAAGCGATGGGTTTCCTGAAACTATTAATTTTTATTGATTAATCAAAAAGATAATATTTCAGAAGCGCGAAATTCTATTTATTTTCGTTATTGATGCTTGCGAAAAGCTGACTGTGATAATTTCACAAAAAGCGTAGCTATTATTGCAGAACGTCGCGTAAGCTTTGCATTTCCTTTGAGTTAGCGTAGCTATGCGAGATATATACGAATTTTCTCAATGTCAGTTTACAAAAATTAATACTTTTATATATTTTTGTTGTAAAGAAATATATTTTAATTATGTAGTAAATAATGTAAAAATGTATATAATTTTGGTAATGGAAAAAATTGTGAAAGAACATCATGTACAGGGCTGCGAAATGACTCGTTCGATTCGTAATTATCTCAAAATCGCGGGGTAAATATGATTGCAAACGTTGACTCTCAGTATAATGTTTTCATATACGCGGTTGATTTAGTAAGAAACTTCTGTTTTACAACTATTAAGGAGCTAAATGTTTTTGGTAAAGAATAGGAGATTGCCCTTGATGAAATATCAATGATATCAGCTACAGTAGTTTATTATTATTTACTGAGAGACATTATGAAAAAAATCCCTGTTGATTTACATTTTTGGTGAAGATTTAAGGCACTTGTTCCCTGGGCTCGTCTAAGATCCGGAATCTTGCAATCAAAATATAGCACAATTTGGAATTTCCTTAAAATTTCAGGTGAAACAAAACGTATGAACGAAACTTTTTAAATTTGTTTCTATGGACTAGAATATTTAGAACCTCTATATATTAATAATGACAATATAATTCAATTTGCAACTAGTAGGCAAAGCTTTGAATGTTTTTGATTGATACGGTATCTTTTGAATGCTAACTTATAAGTAGATTCCTTTTCATTACACTTTTTAATGCAATTACGTTGAAAGAAATTTGAATTATCGCTCAATAATTGAATTGCTTCGGCTGCTAGAGGCCAACAGCTTTTTTACAATAAAGCAGAATAATTTCTATGTTGCATGGATTTAAATTATGTTTGTCTTTTGATGAAAAGCCTTCATCCACCATTTTAATTGTACTACATAAGATATCACTTTTTGCACTCCTGACTGTAATACAAGTATTCTGCAAGAACAATATTTTCCGTGCATTTACAACGCAAAATGTTCCTTGGTACAGTAATCTTGCATTAAAGATGTTCGATGTTGAGTTACCAGTATAAAAAACGATCACTTACTATGCGTTACAGAATTTGCAATTTTGAAATTGTCGTGAATCTAAATTGAAGGCGGTAACGGCGCGATTACCGGCCATCGCACGCAGTCGTTGCGCCGCGCGGTCGCCTTGGGCCGCCTAGGCGGGCAGACAGACAAGCAGACAGATAGACATACGGGCGGGCGGGCAGACACACGCAAACAGACAGGTGGGTGGGCGGGCGGACAATGCGGCGGGCGGAGATAGATAGGCGGACAGACAGACAGACTGGCGGACGGCCAGACAGACAGGCGGGCGGCAAGACAGAAGATTAAGGGGTCCATGTTTGAAAATTTTCACTCTGACAATTTAAAACAACCAAATTATTTAAGTTTCAGGGATCTGCATAATTATGATTGTTCTCGCATAGAGTATCTGCATGGCAGGCCATTCATTCGGTCAAGAATAGATACGGTGAGAGTTTGAATACTCATTCCAACTCATGAACAGGAAGATATAATACGCCATTTTGTAAATCTGTCCACCGATTTCATATTTCCTGAGACATCAAGTCCTGACGACCTGTCATCCCCACGAAATAAAGTTGATCTTGGAAATAAAGAAATTGATTATCCAAATAGAGGAAAGTATTATCCAAAGAATAATATTTTTCAAATAGTATGGATTGATTTAGGTCATCTGGAACCAGTCCAGATAACCTAAAAATAGCATTTAAGGTCCTAATAATTTTGTTTCTTGTCAAGGTTTTCATGAACATACCCGCAGGTACATGTTTCCTTGAATGACTAAGCTTGCAAAATTAATTATTTTCGATTAAAAACAATACTAAATGGATGCTGTTGTAGACATCGCGCTAAAAATGCCGATTTTGTGTTTCAATTAATGTATTAATTCAACCGAAAATTTTACATTGAATATATTCAATGTCATTGCTCTGACTTGCATAGTAGAAACTAGTTTTAAGAAATTATTCGGTAAATAATATAATTCACTACATTCTAGGCAGCATTAAAAATTTTAAAGAGTATATTAATTATTTGATTATTCGTTTAAAAGGCAAAAAGTAATAGCATAACATTTTACTTAATTATTTTTTCATTGCTTTCAGTTTTAAATACGTAGTGTGATCGATTTATACGGATTAGCTAGAAGTGCTTAGGTATGTGTGTCATAAATTGATTGCTCTCTTTCGTCATAATGCGATAGACTTTTTACGTGTTAAAATTTCCTCTTGTTAAACATTTTTAATATATCATAATCGGAAGTCACAAAATCGGGGTTGAAGTATGTGCACTTTAATAAGTGAAAAATTAGAGGAGATTGTTAATTAAATTAATGTTAATTATGAAGACGCATTAATAACATTTCATGAATTGTGTAGTTATAACATTCGTTTTAGTTAACATTAATACTTTTCTCTTGTAATTAGTCGTAAAGTGAATTCATTAAGTTGTAACTGGAATTTTACATAATTTAAAGTGCAACTAGCATTACTATTATTCACGAAAGAACTTCGTTACAAGTTCTTAATAGGCAAGTCAGGATTTGACCAATTTCCTATTTTTAGTAACCTATTTTGTATATATACTAGAAACATTACACTCTTTTGAACGTTTTCACTTCTCGGGTCTACTATTCAAACTCTGGATATTCCTTTTTTTAATCCAATTGCATGAAGATAATGTTGCGGTGCATTTTACGATATTTAATAAACATTTTTCATTCCTACACTGAAAAAAAGGAATGGTTGTCGCACATTGAAATACGGTTGACCCAACCTGAATCAATAGTAAAATTTGGCCCTGCTATTTTTGTGGTTGACGCACCGTATGCGCCGTGTCGGACCTCCGTGGGGCCCTGAACCACCGCTGTGTCTGGTGGTACCCAGGTCTACCGTAGAATTCTGAATCATAAAACGTGTGTAGTTCATGGGTGAATCTCTTGGAACTTCGGTGAGTGGTTCCTCAACCCACATTTTTGCGCTTCAGTTACTACAAAAATGTTTATACCAACAATGGAATTATTTACATCAACCTACATGCTTGCTTGGAGAGTTTTGCCTTGTTTTATACCCTTTGAATTGTAAATTTGAATACAGAAATTGTTACATTACATTCAAAAAAACAATATGCAAAAATGTGAAAGTACTTCCATTAATTTTTTTTGAAAACCTGACCCTAAAAAGCAGTTGGTGAATAGAATTAGATACATTAAGATTAAATCTAAAATAATTTCGTACCATGTCCTCAGCGTTCACAAATGCGTTCTAGCGAGAACCACTGAGAACGTAATGTGAATTAATAGGGTGGTTATAAGCCCCCACGCACGTGGGGGCTTATAACCACCCTATTAATTCACAACCCCCAATGGGGTTGGTAAGTATTGACAATCAACCACCGGTACATCACAAATTATGATTATTGACACATGTCGATCGTCACAACTTTAAGAAACGTAACCATAGGTTTATGGTTGACGGAGATATGATATTTTATTTTTCAGTGTAACTACATAAAATTCAGATCTACGATTTGCAAAATGCCTCACTGTGGTACGTAAATTAGTTTATCTTAAATCTAATGCACTAAATTTACTAATGTACATCTCTATCTCATTTCATGGAATGTGCTACTCAAACTTCTGTGTATCAACAACTCTAACAATTTTGATTTAGAGCCTACATATTTGCCATACTATTCTTAGCTTGATTTTGCCTCCTTTTCCGCTGTGGGGGCTGGTCCAGGCGAGGATCCTGCGCTAAGAAACGTTTCGCGCGCCGGTTCAGCGCCGTTCTGTGATCCTCCTCTCGCCAGTTGCCTCGTTCTTTATTTAATCAGTTTGTGCCATATGAGTAGCACTTATGCCTAGCATTAATCCTGCGTCTCTTTCTACTTTCATTTGAATTCTCGCGCGTGTGCCCATTTTTCATTAATAGCGCCTGTCGCTGTCTCTAATGATTCTACTTTTTCCTCGATTCCAGGCTTCGGGATTATTTTCGCAGAAACTGAACTCATCTTTTATTTCACGCAAATCGCGTCTTACTTTGAGATCTAAATTGGACGCGCGGCGGCAAAAAATTATATTCTGCATTTGTTCCTCCTCAACATTTTCTTACTGATTGCCGGTAATTTAATGCTCGTCCCTAAAACAATGTTATTATCCAATTTAACATTTAATTTGGAATTGCTTTCATCCTCTGTATTTCTTATTTCAAATCTACTCTCTTCAAATTTAACAGATGGTTCACTCAATTTTACTTCGCATTCATCAATTTTATTGCAGATTTCCTGTATCGATGCTTTTAGTGACTCGCAGATAGAATCACGCCTTTCCTCCTGGCCACGATACTCCGCCTGAATGTGTTGGTCTAATCCGTTGATACGTGTTCCCCGTTCTGCAATCCTACATTCAAGATCACCCTGCATCTCAGTTAGGCGTGAACCAGTCGCGCACCTACTTGCGTCTAACCGATTGATAAATTCGTCGATACGCGTGTTCATCCGGAGATCGGATTGACTACAAGCGTCAATGTGTTCTTCGAGCCGTCTCTCTAATTTATATCGGACAGTCGCTTTCGCCCTGACCCGACGGCGAGGGCGGCAATGGCCGCGGCTGGCGGAGGCGGCGGTGGCGCCCTTGAAGCCCCTGGCTGGCTGCGGCACCTCTCTGAAGCTGGCTAGCCACTTATAGCGGACCACAAGAAAATACACGCCATCGTTTAATACCAATTCATTACTCATTAATTACCATAATTTTAAGTTAATTACGCCAGCCATTTTTAAAAAAATCGAGGGTCAGCTAGCTTCAACCTGAAGCTAGCTAGCCACAAAACCAAATACAGCAGAAATTATCAGTAACATTTAACAATAAAAGTATTAATTAATTACTATTTAATTAATCCATTTTACCATCATTATAAAACGTAATTGTTTAAAAAATTTAAAAATATCTACAAAAACAAAATATATGGAAGGAATTGCAAAAAGCATCCTTACCGGCAAACAAAGATTTTGTGGTTCGCCGGTAAAATGTTATTATAAATTTTTTTAAAAAAATTTGTGCGTAATGACTTTGGTGCCTTTTTTAGACAATTGCTGTCGGACCTATTTCTGGTATCGTATGGTAAAAATATATACCTAATTCAGATGTAATTAGCATACGGAAATCTTTGTTTGCCGGTAAGGATGCTTTTTGCTTTTCCTTCCATATATTTTGTTTTTGTAGATATTTTTAAATTTTTTAAACAATTACGTTTTATAATGATGATAAAATGGAGTAATTAAATAGTAATTAATTAATACTTTTATTGTTAAATGTTTCTGATAATTTCTGCTGTATTTGGTTTTGTAGCTAGCTAGCTTCAGGTTGAAGCTAGCTAACTCTCGATTATTTTTAAAATGGCTGGCGTAATTAATTTAAAATTATGATAATTAATGAGTAATTAATTAGTACTATACGATGGCATGTAGTTTTTTGTGGTCCGCTCTCGTAGGTGGCTAGACACCTTCACAGAGGTGGCTGGGGCGGCTGCCGGCATGTCACTCACTAGTGGGTACATCAGACACTGGTGAACGACGTCCACGCAATCACCCTTTCATCACGTAACCCTAGCCTATGGTAACGCGGAGGGCGGCCCACAAATACCACTTCGCGATGTGAAGGTAACAACAATGATAAAGTGCAAGTGCGCCTGCAACAGAGGCCGCGCTCTTCCTCGAGCGCCCGAGAGTGGCAGCTCGAACTTTACAGGCCCACTTGCATTCCAAAATGACTAAACGTTAAATAATAGACAGAAAGTTCAAAATGTTTAGTTTCTGTTATCAAAATCTAAGTAAGCTCTCATGATTTGTGAATTTTTGCATTGTGCAGTGTATTTATTTCCTTCGTCCTAAGTGTAATTCAATTTACGTGCTAGTTCAATCATCACGTAATTACGTTTGAAAAGATTAGATCATAGTGTTCATTGCGTTTTATTATGTATTACGATGATTTAACGTACAGCCTAATCCTACATCTTATTTTTCTTGTCACTGATATGATACAAGTGTGCTGAGAGTCGTGAGACGAGTGTAAAAGTCTCGTTATCAGGGCACGGTGAAGACACAGTGAAAAACAGTTTCGAGCGGGTGAGCTACTTCACTATCTGTCGATGAAAGTTTAAAAATATTTATTAATAAAACAACTTCAAATGAAATTTTTGAATTGAACTTTTGAGTTTCCATTTTAAATTTTAGATTAACATGTGCGGAACCACGTGAGAGAACATGGGAGAAACATGCGCGATATAATATGCAGTGAAACATGCGATGAACAAAGATGTAACGTAGGGGAGGGTCATACGAGGATATAAACGATACTTGCGGGGAAACTTGCTGAAAACCATGCGGGAAACATAGAGTGAACTTCGGGGGAAAATGTAGGTGATCATGTGGGGCAACATACGGAGAACGTGTGGAGAATATGTGGGGGAGCACGCAGGGAAATATTCGGGGGGGGGGGCTGGTGGAGCCGCTGTGATGCTCCCTACGCAGTATTCCACAAAATGAGATCTTTTAAACCTATTACATGTTACGGCGATTTAGCCCTTCCAGATACCCCCACGCGGAAGCGTGCGCTGAGAGGTCAGAGTGGAGCAGACACTCGAAATCGTAGGAAAAATTATTTTTAGCGTCAATACGCCCGTCATGATGGTTATACAATATTTTAACATACTATTAAGGGCATGTCCGTTCGACGTTGAGATGCAGTGCGAAGGTATTTTCACATTCAAAATAATCATTTATGACGTGCAGAATGTTCACGCGTATCCAGCTAATTGTGATTGTCTGAAGGGTGGTCTTTATCTGTAGATGAATTGGATTTGTAGTAATCTATTAATTATGCAATTTAAACAATTCTAAACAGTTTGATTGTTCTTACGGGTGAGATACAAGTGTTTTTCTCATCAAGCAAGTATAATATACTAATTTAATAAGTTAGTAAATAAATTTAAAATTAATTAAGTTTGGAAAAATTTTAAATATCGAATTGGAATTTGCGGCATAACGAACGAAATATTACACTGTCTAAAGAGTAAAATAGCCTCCAACTGGAATCCAACTTCAGTGTTTCTGGCAACCCAAAATACGTTAACTAGATTTTTGTGTAAAAATGGCCCAATATTTGTTCATATATTATGATATTTTATTGCACGAATAGAGAAAAGGGCGATTATGTTATAGTATTCGGTCGACTTTCATTAATACCTCTCAAATTCGAAAATTGCAGAAATTCAAATTTTATTTTTGAACCTGTTTCACACCTTTGATGTTGAACCAGCGATTTCTTTCTTCTTGCAATATACTGCTCCATATCAGTTCTTGAGTAATAATATCATTAATAGAGTTTTTCATAATATTAGTAATTTTCGCATAATTTTGAGTTTTATCACAATTTTCCATTTTATGTGTCAGAAAACCCGCTACAATAATTCATTATTCACCAGCATTCATTTCTAGCAATATTCAGCCGCAGTTTTTACTCTGCAGCAATATAATTTTTAAAAAATTAAACATGTACATTTTTTTAATCTCCCATGGTTAGTTTGCTGAAAAGGTGTTTTCAAGAGATATCTTAAGTATTCGTAGGACACTTGTTACAATATTATAATATTGATTCATTCACAATACGAGAAAATGTTGGGGCACCTCTAACAATGAATTATTCATTGGATGTGTCAAATGATCTCCAATGAAATAATATTTCAGTAACGGAAATAAAACCTTCGTGTTAATTGAAATGCTTGAAATTAATTGGAATAAATAGTATTGTGTCCTATATTTAGTGAAAAGTTTGTGATTTAATAAAACTCTTAGGGAGCTAATAAATTTATCGTTGAGTATGTCAAGGATCATTGTTATCAAGGTATAAAATTTCAAACCATGTTGAGATGCGCCAGGAGAGGTTTCTGCAAACCAAGGTGTTAGTTGAAGGATCATATTCAAATTCTTATACGAACCGCTACTGATATTATCCGCGCACGTTTTCTTGAGCCGTCATTTTGATGGATGCGAGAGGAGTAGGGTTTGGTTATTTCGACGACCGGGCTATTACATCAAATCCGAAGCTCGTTTTTTGAAGTAAAACAAATTATATTACACAGAAGGGAACATTTCTGGATATCAGATTTTGTCAACACTTATTCCTATCCTTTATACGGAATTCAACTAATTTGTAGGGGTAGGTAACCCAGGGCTCAAGAAGACGTGCGGGTCTATTAGCTGCAGCTTTGAGATATTGATTGTTGTCCTCTGATTCAGCAATGATTTTTTAAGAGGGTTTCAGAGGTGAGGAAATGGACGAGATCTCTGAAAGTACAGCAGTGCAGTGAAAAGAGTTTTGCAAACGATGGCTGAAGAGTTCTTTCGAGAGAGAACTTTTCGAAGCTGTTTCAAATATTCAGTGGCGGCTCGTGGCTGTGAAGCAAGGTGAAAAGCTATAGCAGGGAAACTCTTGAGGAAGAAACACATTTCTTTGGCCTCTACTTCACCAGCACGACAGCAGCGGTATGGAGTCCGCGCTGTTATCGCGGGCGGTCGCGGTTGTCATAGCAACCGCCGACGCAAGCCGCGTCCGGGAGGCTTGAAAAGGCGGCGGCATTTAACCGCAGACGTGGGCGGTGGGTGGTACACACATCCGGCGCCTTCGTGAGTTTTTACAGCCCAGTCAAATTCCACGCGCGTGCCAGTCAAAACTACTCTCAGGTTTCTATTAGAACCAACATACGTATATTACGTGATAAGGAAAATAAATTTAAAATATAATTCTTATATCAATAATGCTTCCCCTGCTCCGCAAACATTGCGAGAAAGCCTGAGCCATTTTGTAGCAGCGCCAGTTGAACCCGTACGTCGGCGCTGCCCCTTCCACGCGCCTGCCGGCGCCGCCCATCGCGTGCTCAGAGGGTGGGAACGGCGGGAGGGCAGGGCATTGGCAGAGGTGCGACCAACCACTGGAGGCGCTGTGCATTCCTGAGTTACCTTCGCCGCCCTCTTTTCCCAGCTGTCGTCTCTCTTCCAAGAGTAGATAAAGGAGCCATCCGAATAACGAGGGGTAGGGATGGTTGTTACAAAAAATAACCGGTGTTAGATTATTCATTTCAATATGGCGATTATTACTACTGAAAATGGTGTTTTGTAAAGGACCATTTGTACGCAAAAATTATTTATATTGTTGTAGAAACAATATGTTTTAAGAAACAATATGTTTTACATGTCGATCCGGATAGTCGAGATCACGAAGGTAGTAGTGTCTTGGCGATCTCGGATCGAAGGATCGCGTGTTCGAATCCTCTCGGGCATGGATGTATTTGTAATCGTCCCTTCAACCTTCACCCTCCTATCATTTCATGAAAGAAGCATTAATAATTCCCTGCGAAAGCAGGAGGCCCCTGCCCTTAATAGGATGTGCGATTGGCTAAAAAATAATAATAATAATAATAATAATAATAATAATAATAATAATAATAATAATAATAATAATAATAATAATAATAATAATAAAAAGTTTTACTGTATATAGTATAATACAAAACAAACTTACATTCATTCGATATTCGGCGAGTACCGAGCGCCTGCTCTCCGAATCCCGAGTAGCTGCATAGGTTGCTCGCTATTTGCTGAAGGACGAACGTTCGGTGCTCGCACTACCTACTGAGAATCGGCAATGCGAGAGCAGAAGCTCGCTACTCCGCGAATGACGAATATGTGGAACCGCCTTTAATCTAAGGGTTCGTCAATAGATGAAGATGAATGACACTTTTTTTGAACGAGTAATGCGAAACGATGATGCGAAATTGCAGATCACTGCTAAGTACATGATTCCGAGACACGAATATCGTCATTTAAAGTAACTTCACATTTATTAAAGTAACTAAATAAAACACTGAAATTAAGTAAATGGAAACACACATAAAAGCTTGTTCTAGAATTCCCACTTTCTTAAATTGGTTGACGGCAAACCGACCGTCTGTGGCCCACTCTAGACTATTCAGAAGATTTTCTTCAAAATTGATATTCCCCGAAAGCTCTGAACGACCTGGAAGCCCTGCGAGTTTCAAACAAATATTTTGATTTTGTGAGCTACTTTATTATTACAATATTGAAGTTAGACACTTTTTCGTAAAAAAATGTGTTCTTCAAATTTAGATCTTTATATGAAGCCATGAGCAAGTTTTACTTTCTCGCTACGGAATAGAGAGAAAGCTACTAAATGCTGCGATTTTTCCATTAATGAAATCTGTTCTTTAAAGATACATTTTGAAGTAAGGTCATGTACAATTTTCCGAAAATTTGATTACTTTTCGCGTAATTTTGCGTGAAAATACGGGCGAGAAAGTTCGTGCTGTTTTAGCACCACTAGTTTTAATATATGAGTGGTTTTCGCGAAATTCGGAGTGAAATAGAAGCAATTAAAAAAATATATATATTTTTCAAATACGTTTCCAAATTTTGTCTCTATTTTTTTCTCAGATAGTACGAAAGACAATTCTAAGGCTGACGCAGTCCGATTTTCATTGAACTCTTTCAATATTGGAAATTTGCAAAAGCTACAAATAATGTGAGAAGGTTTGTGCAGTTGTTTATGCTGTGGTAATACCATTTGTTTTCTATCATGTGCGTGAGTGCGATTTCGATACTTTCCGTACACCAATCGAGACATTCGACGCGTCTCTTCACAAGGTTTTTTTTTTTTTTTTGTTTTGTTTTGTTTTGTTTAAGCCACGCAAACATGTCAACATTTCTTGAATACGCGGACGGTGTCTTGTAAATTTCCATATTGTAATATGGAACATTCTCAAGATCAACAACAGTACGCTCATGCAGATGTGACATTAATTTGTCACGCTCCCATTTTTCAAAATTAATGTCATTCATTTGGCCTTGGTAGCCCCTAGACCTTGGTCCCACAGCACTAACAGCTCGAAAAATTACAGAAGTTTTACCTTTTCTTTCACGTAGAAACCCAGTATCGTATTTGGAATAACACTGATCAAAAGTACTTGGGCAGAGTTGCCACCCGACACTCTTCTTACCAGGAGACTTTAACTTCCAATTTGGGAGGTACTCTGCGGTGTGAGTGCGAGATGGTGGCGAGTCCCACATCAGTGTGTTCGGAGGCCCTTTCAGGCCTTAAAGGCTGCCACAGACCGACGCGAAACATCCGCAGCGTGTGCGACGAGAAAAGTTCCGCGCTAGCCGCGGCGACGAAATTCGCGGGACTGTTCACACTGCAACATAAGTTGCGACTCAGCTCTTGGTAACTGTTTTCTTCATCCTATAAATGAGACGTTCTTGCTACTACACTTACAAGAGATAGAATTCGTCAATACTTGTATAGTACTTGCATAATACTTGCATAGTACTTGCATAGTACTTAGATAATACTTGCATAGTACTTGTACTATAGTACGTTTGCTGAGCACATGCGATACGATGGTTTCACCTGCTTAATCTTCGATTTTCTATCTAATTATTAATCTATTTTTAGGAAACGAAGTAAATGTCAATGATATCGGCCTAGAAAGGAAAAAGTACGGAGAATTTCATATCTTGATGCCGATAATTTCGAAAAGACGAGTAACGCTTTTATGTGTGTACTTTAGAAAGACTAGAGACTGTTTTGATGAAATTTTGAATCTGATCGCTGACGACTACGAAAATCTGACACAACAATCGTGAAGCTATCTCACCTGAAGAACGAGTTGCTATTGCACTAATGTAAGAAAGAGTATTCCATTAATGGAAATAACAATTGCAATAAAAATTATATACAATAAAATACACCAAATTTTAAGAACAAAAAAAAATTAAAATCTGAATTTAATGTTATTTAAATTAATTTCTGAACATGATTCAAAATATTTTTTGTATTTACTTAATCACTGTCGAGCGGAAAATACTCGCCATATGGCTAGACATAGCTTTGGTTTCCACAACGAAACTCGAGCGGCAACCAAAAAACCGCGTCCAATCGCCAAACAAAATCCGCCGCGGATTAAACGCTGCGTTTACACTACCGCGTCGCTCGCCTGTCTGAACGTGCTCATACGCCACCGTGTGACGTGAAACCCGCTGCGAACATTTCGCTTAGGCTGTGAATATTTCGCGCCATCGGTGGGAGCCCGCTCTTTGTCACATCTTTGGCCGAACGCGGGCGCCATTCCGCCTTGCCCCCCTCCCGCTCCACACACTGGTTCACTGCTTACATGGCCCCTCCCTCTCTGCCCCCACCAGGCCGCTCGGCTCCCCACTAGTAGACTCTCCGGCCGGCCACGCCGCTAGTCGTCGTCTTGTAGCCGAGGAGTGAGGAGTTATTGCGTGAATTAGTGCGTGGTGTGATTCTGTGCAGTGCGGATGCCGATGAGAAACGGTATTTTTAGTGTAGTTGATTCCCGGCGGTCGAAGAGGTGTTTCTGATTGGTGACAAGTTGATTCATGTAAGCGTTTCTTCTGTGACAATCTATCACATGCACGCACCGGTGGAGACCTGTAAGATTCCTCAGCTGATTCCGTGTGTTACGCACGATGTCTGTCAATGCAAATTTTGTGTCTTTAATGACTTAGTCTACATAGGTAACATTTTGTTCATGTTCATTTTGTATCGCTTTTCAGGTTCCAGGGATGAATGCTAGTGACTTGTATGCAGTGATTTAATAAATGTCCTCGTAGAGGCACAAAGGCAGAATTTGTTTTTAATTCCTAACAAAGTGTTGAGTGAAATAGTCAATAATATACTAAATGACCAGTGAAGATAGTCAAGATATTCTAGGATTGATTTCGTGGTAACTACGTTTCTCCATCATTGGTGGGGAAACATAACAGAGGTACGTATTTGCGGAAAGCAAATGCAGTTACAATTAAGCTAATAACAATCTGGTGCATTCTTTGGCTGAAGGAGGAGGTGCTGGTGTTTGCACATTGACCAAAACCTAAATAACAAATGTGTTGATAGAATTTCACTGCAACGTAGTATTAACTACTAAATTAAAGAGTATGACAACTTTAGAAACAATGATTATTGAAACATATCTTCATTAAGAAAAATGGGTTGAAATGTAGTATACGGTACAACCTACGGAAGTCGTTTAAACCGGCACTTCGCGCCGTTCCGGCGTTAACTAGGCAGTTAGAATTCTGGAGGCTTTCTTGAAAAGTGATGTCTTATAAAAGTGAATTGGTAATTATGCGTTAGATAGACTCATGGATGTTTATATTGAACTCGAGGGCCGAAGGCCCGAGCCTCACCGTGACTTGGATCCGGGCGAGCGAAGCGAGAAAACTTTGCCTTTGAAAGTAAGAAAGGCCTTTGAAAGTAAATTGGCGATACAGTGCGGCGGGGGACAATGCAAATGAAGGGCGAACCATGAAAATCGCATATCCGTAGGTTTAATTCATTTCTATTAGAGCACGTACAGTAATTAAAGCTTACACCCCGCCGCCACGCTTTTAAGAGTGTACCGTATACTAAACTTTAACCGAAAAATGTTCTAGTAAGTCGTATTTCATCGATAAACTGGTGTTTTTTTTTCAAACGAAAGTATCTCCAATTCGATGTATGTTGTAATGGTGTTAAATTGCAATATAGCGTATTGCAATTTATTGTTCATTACGACAGAGTAGTGCCCTTTATACGGTATTGAAACTTGCAATATATTAAAAAGGATATGAAAACCACTTTAGATACAGTGTTTATTGAAAAAGTATATTTTTCATTTCGAAAATGATTCTAGTATAAATTAGAAGTAGATTTTCTCGATGCACAGAGGTAAAATTTTTAAACAGTATTTAATCTCCTATACGGAGTATATTACAATTGTGTTAATTCAAATTATTTACTTAAAATATTTACTTAATAGTCAGCATATCTACTTCGCAAGAGGTTTTTAAGAGGAAAAATTTGGGGTACATTGGAAAAAATGATTTTAGAAACGTCCGCACGAGAGCGCGCGTAAACTCGCGAATAAAGCATATACTTGCTAATAGATGGCGGATGAGTGTCGGCTCCCAACTCGGCACTCCCTGAAAACCTATTGTGTAATTTAAATACAGGTCTTTTGACAAATTCCATGTGTTACGCTGTTTGGGAGCTTCGTTACAACTTACATTTTTGGTATTGAAGCTTGTGATTGGATAATAATGTTCCTCCTAGCAACTGGGACTGTACTTCAGTAGTCACTATATTTAAATCGGACAAGAAATTCTTGCTCTTCCAAAGGATCCAGATTCCAGAACGTTCCAGAAGGGATTGGAAAGATCGGGAAAGATTGCGAGTGCGAAATGGTGCGAAACGTAAAATCACAGAGGAACCATCTTTCACTGCAAGACCTCTCCTGGCTCTTCCAGTGACGATGTGTTATTAAAATTTTAAAGTCTGCTAATTTTATTTTGATCGTGTAAATTATTAGATTTCTTAATAGCGCATGAAATGCAATTTCAAAACAAAAGAATAATACAGTTTAGGTTAGGGAAAATGTCAAAAGTACAGACATAGAGCATCGAAAAAGCAAGTTTCTGTGAACTTTTTTGCTGCAATCGTAGATTACGAAACATATGTAATGTTTTCTTTTCGGGTGAATGCGTATTACGTGAAACACTTGTAGAAATGGTGTAACTTTGAAATTATTGTAAAAAAAAGTACGGCGTGAGGACCCCACATTTCTTTATAAATAAGAGAAAATGAATGTGTTCCTTGATGAAAATTTCATCAACATTATAAAAAATGTAACGTATAAAAATAGTATTATGTAATTTTCAATTTAATAATCAAATAATAACACTATTGCATTCAACTTTGTTAAGTTTTAATTTTGAAATTGATTATTTGTGGCCTGTAATGAAAAGATGGAGCCTTTCCCAAGTGCAAAGGTATTCTGATTTTAATTGAACAAAATACAATTGTTTATTTTGTTACTTTATAGATTATTTAATATTAAAAATTGAAAGAAATATTACTCCATGGGAGGCATTTTTTAACTTCAAATCTAGGAAGTAGCAAATTCAACACATTACTATTACCAGGATTCACATTTCTTGGCCAAACTTTGACACAAGAATTTGGAGCAGCTTCAAATTCTTTTAGTGCATGAAATACGGGAACACTTCGTTGTCACTATGTTTGTATATCTCTTGTACGTACACATGTGTCAATTACACCATGAGTCCAAGCAATTGATAGAGTGAACTGACATATTTCCAGGTTTACCAATAAAACAGACACCATGAAAACTGTAAAGTAACTAAAATTGTATTAGAAAGTTTGGATGTGTGGTGAATGCATGTTTTGATTGTAAAAAGGATGTTATTTCTTACAATAGACAATTACAAAAGACTAAACTAACTGATAGCAAAATGTGTTTATGTTAATTAGATACATTGCTTTATTTGAAGGATTTTTGTTGTATGTGGAAAATTGTTGAAGATAAAATGTAGCATGTTTTCCATAATAAAAATTTAACACAAATTTCTTAAAGCCATGAGTGAAGAACGTTTCAATAGGCAACCCATTGTTTGATTGAACAAAGGGTTGCAAACATTGTAGAAAGAGTCTCAATCATATTATATATCATTTTGCCATGGATTAATTTCTCAATGTAAAATATGACACTATTGGAAGTTACTTTTAACTTCATGATAAGATTATAATAGAGGAAAGTTGCTTTTTAACTAGCTCATGTAGCGGTCACTGTAATTGTTTACATTGGGGTATCTGTAGGTGGAACACGTCTAGTAAAGACAACACGAACACACACAAACACATGATGTGGGATTTGAACCCTACTGCCTTAGCAACCTCTGTTATCCAGGCTGACAATGGATATTGTTATCTCGTATAGGATTTTTAGAATAGAAGGTTAGAAGTTTAATCATTACCTATAATATGATAAGTGGAAGTGTCAGAGTTTTGAATTTATTTGTATTTGGTATCCATTAATGTTAACCAGGATAGATCAGATAAAACAAAATTAACTTTCAGGCTTCTTTTGAAAGATAGTGGGGTGCCTTAAATCATGTTGCATGCTAATCCCCCTTATGACCTTAATGTCTTCAGCATTACATGAGCATTATGCTACGTATGCATAATTCATCAAATTTAATAAGTTATCACGGAACTTAGTCTGTCAAGTGATGTTCATTTTTCAGCATGTAGTTCTGTGAATATGGTTTTTATTAGGTTTGGCATAACTTCCCCCAACAAAAAATACCACCTGATTTTTAGTTATTAGATAATTACAACCTTATAATTTTATTTATTGAAATGTTAATTAGTAACTCATTTTTAATCACAACAAACATGTACCAACAAGTACAATAAACGTTGTTGAGGGTAGGCCTATTGATAAGTTCAGAATAATCATACACTAAAACAAAACTTGTTTCTCAACTTTGCTACATGTCATACATGTTACCATTATTATCCAAAGAATAATGTTAGCATACAAATTTTGTTCAATAATAATTATTATGTGAGGTTGAAATCTTAAAGGTGGGGTGAGGGACATTTTTGGAAACACCATGAATATTCCTGAGGCATTTCAGTTCAATTTGTGTTAAAATTTAAAATGTAGTTCTTTTCAAATTATGAAAATAAGTATTTCATATGAAATAATTTTTTAAAAAATTCCCAATACACCCCGCCACACACACCACACACACAAATAAATAAAACCAATACGAATTATTCCTTCTTTCAGTATGAAGTACCTACTATACAAACTTTCCTGACAAAAAATAAGTTTTCACTGTAGCTTTACATAACTTTCTCTGTACTATGTAAGTAATATGCAAGAAAATAAAAATAACCAGAGGGTAGGGTATTCTTAAGCCCAGCTTTTATGAACTGGACATTTTCCATTTATTAATTTTTGTTAAGAAACTTGTGCATTTTGATCATCAGGTACTCGGTGAGACTAAATTATTAAAATTAAAAACAATTAAAATAACATTAAAACATTATGATGGAAGCAACATGGCAAATATATAATTGGAGGCTTACCGTTACGTATTTAGTCTGAGAAAAAAGTGCATCATTATGTAGTAGTTTTGGCTTGCATGTTGAGCGCAACTCACGTGAATGCGACAGTTGTGTAGGCTAAACTGGCCATCACATGAAAGACAGAATAGGAGGAGGGGGAAGGAGGGATTAAGGAAGAGAGAAGATGAGAGAGAGGAGTGTCAAGAAGGTGCAATGTTTGAGACAAGCCATGCATCGACTATTTGATAAGCTCAGATTTTTTTTTTACAATATTGATGATTTTCTCATATGCATTTGTGAAATTGTTCTACATAATTGCTTAATTTTATATTTAATGTTTACCAAACAAGTCTTGGAAACTCTAGATTCTTTGTCAATAATCTCAATGTTATTGATGTCTAAATTCTTGCCTTTTGTGAGATGATGTGGTTTTGATTGAATTTTGCCTATTGGATGCCTATGTTATGTTGTTAAGATGCTCCTTGGTTCTCTTTAGCATCATCTGTTAGTTTGTTCAATACATTTCATCAAAATCAAAAAGTGATATAGTTTTCTGTTTCATGAAATGAAATTTGTTCTTTTACATTATGAATAACTTTTCATTGTTTATTATACTGTTTCTGAACTTTAATTAGTTGACGAACAGCTCCTGTTTCATGAGATTATGTTTGGTTTTTGAAATTTATGGTAAAGTAATGTACTTGATATTATTACATTCTACATATTATTCTGTTCATTTACTGCTTAGGCTATTCTGAATTATACATTCATGAAAATTGAGTTGTTTTCTGATGAATTTGTGGAGAACACGCATTGGATAGTCATTGGCAAGTTCTATTTTAGCCAAATTTCATCTCTGGAATCATTTGTAAAAGTTGAACCATTTTTGCAATGCTTGCATAAATGACAGCAATTTTAAGGCCTAAGGATGTTTTGAGTTAAAGTAATGTCCTGCCTATGGCTGCTGTTTTATTAAGTTATCAACATGCTCTTGTTTCTAATAATTTTTATAACTTTAACTGGATTCATTACTATGTAAAATGACAGCCCTAAATTAAATAGAAATTTCATTTTCATTTATACTAAATTTGAAAGTAATTTGTTAATTTATAGTTTTTTTGGGTGTGTGCAAAGGACATGTTGAACGAATACATTAGGGGCCATCCATAAATTACATAACGCTAAAGAAGGTTTGAGGCAGCGTTATGCTGCGTTACATTGGGGTAGAGAGGGTATTCCATTAGTGGTATGTAACAAAAAAAATGTTTTAAAAAATATTTGAACATTTGTTGAAACACACTCTTTTTTTTTTTGTCACACTAAAACATGAAACACTTTCTTCTTTTTTTTTTTTGTCACACTAAAACATGAAAATATAATCTAATTTGTTTTGAATCAAAATTCTTTTAAGTTATTAGAAGTTTCACTTTTTTGCATTTACATAGGGGGTGTGGGTTGTAACAAGCGTTACATAATTATTATGGAGGGGGGTCCAATCATGTATTATAGGTGCATTACAGGGCGGAGTGTTGGTTTTCAAAGTACTCCAAATTTGCGTTTTGTGTGTATGGCCCCCTTAGGGAGAGGAATTATTAAGACAATATTTCATTTCCTGCATTAATCGTGATTTGATGAAAATACATACTTTGTGCAAGCAGAATGTAATCTACCTGATTGTGGAGAAAAAAATTAAATTCCACCATTGTGAAGTACATTGTACGTCATGTTGCATTTCCTCTGCCTGGTTTCAAAAAAACTGTCATCAACAAATTCCCTACATTTGCTTAAGTATTTTACCTTTTATAGAAAAGAAAGAGAAATAAATGCATAATATGACCAGCACAAATACATATCGTTTGAAATATTGAAAGGTTTCAGAGAAGTATCTATTAAAGCACAATATGCAAAATATGCTCCTATAATAACACAAAAATACACCAACAGGAAAAATTAGACAAAATATGCACTAACATGTTAATCTATCTAGCATCCAATTCTAATCGAATTACAAGAAATTTCACATAGCTATACCCGAAAGCAAGAGACCAAAATATGCGTAGTAATAAAAGTTCATTACTATAAAATTGAAAATTGTACATTTCTTATATTACTATCAACTAGTTAATTTGTAATATTTAACTAAAAAAGTATCAGCTAAACAATATAGGTTCAACTAATTGAAGTATGTTCATTTTTCTATGTAAATGTAATAAAAACAGAATGTAAAATTGTGAGTTTATTATCGGCTTCGGAGGGGGGAGTGGCCCAATGAGCCCTTTTCCAGTACGTCTGCCGGTTTCTCTCTCGCCCTCTCTCTCTCGCCCCCTCTCTCTCGCCCTCTCTCTCTCTCGCCCTCTCTCTCTCTCGCCCTCTCTCTCTCGCCCTCTCTCTCTCGCCCCTCTCTCTCTCGCCTCCTCTCTCTCTCGCCCTCTCTCTCGCGCCCTCTCTCTCTCGCCCTCTCTCTCGCGCCCTCTCTCTCTCGCCCCCTCTCTCTCGCCCCCTCTCTCTCGCCCCCTCTCTCTCGCCCTTTCTCTCGCCCTTTCTCTCTCGCCCCCTCTCTCTCTCTTCTCGCCCCCCTCTCTCTCTCGCGCGCGCCCCTCTCTCTCTCTCGCGCGCGCCCTCTCTCTCTCTCTCTCGCGCTCTCTCTCTCGCGCGCGCCCTCTCTCTCTCTCTCTCGCGCGCGCGCCCTCTCTCTCTCTCTCTCGCGCGCGCGCCCCTCTCTCTCTCTCGCGCGCGCGCCCTCTCTCTCTCTCTCTCGCGCTGCGCGCGCCCTCTCTCTCTCTCTCTCTCGCGCGCCGCGCTCTCTCTCTCTCTCGCGCGCGCGCCCTCTCTCTCTCTCGCGCGCGCGCCCTCTCTCTCTCTCTCGCGCGCGCGCCTCTCTCTCTCTCTCGCGCGCGCGCCCTCTCTCTCTCTCTCTCGCGCGCGCGCCCCTCTCTCTCTCTCTCTCGCGCGCGCGCCCTCTCTCTCTCTCTCGCGCGCGCGCGCCTCTCTCTATCTCTCTCGCGCGCGCGCCTCTCTCTCTCTCTCGCGCGCGCGCCCTCTCTCTCTCTCTCTCGCGCGCGCGCGCCCTCTCTCTCTCTCTCTCTCTCGCGCGCGCGCCCTCTCTCTCTCTCTCTCGCGCGCGCGCGCCCCTCTCTCTCTCTCTCGCGCGCGCCGCCTCTCTCTTCTCTCTCTCGCGCGCGCGCCCTCTCTCTCTCTCTCTCGCGCGCGCGCGCCCCTCTCTCTCTCTCGCGCGCGCGCGCCCTCTCTCTCTCTCTCTCGCGCGCGCCCTCTCTCTCTCTCGCGCGCGCGCCCCCTCTCTCTCTCGCGCGCGCGCCCTCTCTCTCTCTCGCGCGCGCGCCCTCTCTCTCTCTCTCGCGCGCGCCCTCTCTCTCTCGCGCGCGCGCCCTCTCTCTCGCTCGCGCGCGCGCCCTCTCTCTCTCTCTCGCTCGCGCGCGCGCCCTCTCTCTCTCTCGCTCGCGCGCGCGCCCTCTCTCTCTCGCTCGCGCGCGCGCCCTCTCTCTCTCTCGCTCGCGCGCGCGCCCTCTCTCTCCTCTCGCTCGCGCGCGCGCCCTCTCTCTCTCTCTCGCGCGCGCGCCCCTCTCTCTCTCTCGCTCGCGCGCGCGCCCTCTCTCTCTCTCGCTCGCGCGGGCGCCCTCTCTCTCTCTCGCTCGCGCGCGCGCCCTCTCTCTCTCGCTCGCGCGCGCGCCCTCTCTCTCTCTCGCTCGCGCGCGCGCCCACTCTCTCTCGCTCGCGCGCGCGCCCACTCTCTCTCTCTCTCGCTCGCGCGCGCGCCCTCTCTCTCTCTCTCTCGCTCGCGCGCGCGCCTCTCTCTCTCTCTCGCGCGCGCCCTCTCTCTCTCGCGCGCGCGCGCCCCTCTCTCTCTCTCTCGCGCGCGCCCTCTCTCTCTCTCGCGCGCGCCCTCTCTCTCTCTCTCGCGCGCGCCCTCTCTCTCTCTCTCGCGCGCGCCCTCTCTCTCTCTCTCGCGCGCGCCCCTCTCTCTCTCTCTCGCGCGCGCCCTCTCTCTCTCTCGCGCGCGCGCCCTCTCTCTCTCTCTCGCGCGCGCCCTCTCTCTCTCTCTCGCGCGCGCGCCCTCTCTCTCTCTCGCGCGCGCCCTCTCTCTCTCTCTCGCGCGCGCCCTCTCTCTCTCTCGCGCGCGCGCCCTCTCTCTCTCTCTCGCGCGCGCGCCCTCTCTCTCTCTCTCTCGCGCGCCGCGCCCTCTCTCTCTCTCTCGCGCGCGCGCCCTCTCTCTCTCTCTCGCGCGCGCGCCCCTCTCTCTCTCTCGCCGCGCGCGCGCCCCTCTCTCTCTCTCGCGCGCGCGCCCCTCTCTCTCTCTCGCGCGCGCGCGCCCTCTCTCTCTCTCGCGCGCGCCCTCTCTCTCTCTCTCTCTCGCGCGCGCGCCCCCTCTCTCTCTCGCGCGCGCGCCCTCTCTCTCTCTCTCTCGCGCGCGCGCCCTCTCTCTCTCTCTCGCGCGCGCGCCCTCTCTCGCGCGCGCGCCCCTCTCTCGCGCGCGCGCGCCCTCTCTCTCGCGCGCGCCCTCTCTCTCTCTCGCGCGCGCGCCCTCTCTCTCTCTCGCGCGCGCCCTCTCTCTCTCTCGCGCGCGCCCTCTCTCTCTCTCGCGCGCGCCCTCTCTCTCTCGCTCGCGCGCGCGCCCTCTCTCTCTCGCTCGCGCGCGCGCCCTCTCTCTCTCTCTCTCTCTCTCTCGCGGCGCGCGCCCTCTCTCTCGCTCGCGCGCGCGCCCTCTCTCTCTCTCGCGCGCGCGCCCTCTCTCTCGCTCGCGCGCGCGCCCTCTCTCTCTCTCTCGCGCGCGCCCCTCTCTCTCTCTCGCGCGCGCGCCCCTCTCTCTCGCTCGCGCGCGCGCCCTCTCTCTCTCTCGCGCGCGCCCTCTCTCTCTCTCTCGCGCGCGCCCTCTCTCTCTCTCTCTCTCGCGCGCGCGCCCTCTCTCTCTCTCGCGCGCGCGCCCTCTCTCTCTCTCTCGCGCGCGCCCTCTCTCTCTCTCGCGCGCGCCCTCTCTCTCTCGTCTCGCGCGCGCGCGCCCTCTCTCTCTCTCTCTCGCGCGCGCCCCTCTCTCTCTCTCTCGCGCGCGCGCCCCTCTCTCTCTCTCTCGCGCGCGCGCCCTCTCTCTCTCTCTCTCGCGCGCGCGCCCTCTCTCTCTCTCTCTCTCGCGCGCCCTCTCTCTCCTCTCTCTCGCGCGCGCGCCGCCCTCTCTCTCTCTCTCTCGCGCGCGCGCGCCCTCTCTCTCTCTCTCGCGCGCGCGCGCGCGCCCTCTCTCTCTCGCTCGCGCGCGCCCGCGCGCCCTCTCTCTCTCGCTCGCGCGCACGCGCGCCCCTCTCTCTCTCTCGCGCGCGCGCGCCCTCTCTCTCTCTCTCGCGCGCGCGCGCCCTCTCTCTCTCTCTCTCGCGCGCGCGCGCGCCCTCTCTCTCTCTCTCTCTCTCGCGCGCGCCCTCTCTCTCTCTCTCGCGCGCGCGGCGCCCTCTCTCTCTCTCTCTCGCGCGCGCCCCTCTCTCTCTCTCTCGCGCGCGCCCTCTCTCTCTCTCTCGCGCGCGCGCCCTCTCTCTCTCTCTCGCGCGCGCGCCCTCCTCTCTCGCCGCGCGCGCGCGCCCCTCTCTCTCTCTCGCGCGCGCGCGCCCTCTCTCTCTCTCTCTCTCTCTCTCTCTCTCTCGCGCGCGCGCGCGCGCCCTCTCTCTCTCGCTCGCGCGCACGCGCGCCCTCTCTCTCTCGCTCGCGCGCGCGCCCTCTCTCTCTCTCTCCTCGCGCGCGCGCGCCCTCTCCCTCTCTCTCTCGCGCGCGCGCGCGCCCTCTCCCTCTCTCTCTCTCGCTCGCTCGCGCGCGCGCGCCCTCTCTCCTCCCCTAGAAGAAAATCTATCTTTAATTAGGCGTTAAAATTTGAGGTTTCAATGTACATCGGAACGTGTTCCGAGTCCAAACGCTACTCACCATTGACGTTTTGTCTCGCCAAACTGTCCGGCTACTCAGTGTCAGTGGTTTCCAAGCGGAGAATTTTCCGCCTTTGAGACGAAAAATTTATGTAATTAGGTAGTTCCATTAATTCGTTACTATGTTCATGACGATCAGAGGCAAAAAAAACGCACACGGAGAACAATTCAAACAATTTCTTTAAAAAAATGCAACAGTGATTCATGATGCTGATCATACGCTAGCCCTAACTTCTACTTTGACAATCTGAAGCTCAACTGCATTGTTTCGTACTGTAACACATCAAGAGGTCGAAACTTTTCCTACAAGCTTATTACCTATTCGTAAACCACGCAGTTATCTAACTGCGATATCCCTAGTAGATAAATCCATATGCTAAACTTAGAAGAAAATAATTCGTGATGTAGCCAGAACCTAAGTTTTCTGGGTCCTTGATGCAGAAAATAGATTTACGGCAAAAGTCTGCTCCTGTCAGTCCGTCTTGTCTATGAACAACGCTAGCCTCTAAACCGATCAGTCTGTTTTTTCCAAAACTGATATTTCGCAATCGATGTGGCATATCCCCTTGATCCCCTTGTGAATATCCCCTTGAATTTTAAACCGACATTTTAATATTGGCGGTACATAACATGTAGACCCTTTAACATTTTCCAAATTTTAAAAAAAAAAAATGGTTCTATCGTTTTTATTGAATTTTGTTGTTGGATATTGTGAAGGACATATGCAGGTCTCACGTTCGTTAAAAACACTAATTTTTCAAAAATTGCAGAAGTTCAATTTTTGTCGGCGTCTTCATACAACTAAAATATTACAGATAGAGATTTTTTTCTCTTAATAAAATCTGTTCCTTAAAGACAGATTTTGAAATAGGTCACGTAAAATTTTTCGTAAATTCCTTGTACAAAAAAAGATGACGTGTTAATTTGGAGAGAAATGTGAGAATCTAAATATATTTCTGCACTCAACTAAAAATTGACGTTTTTATATGCGTCACTTTCCTTTGTTCACTGATGATATTACTGTATTGTTCAGCCGAAGATACACGCTCACTGCACCCTCAAGTTCATAGTTTGATTTCTTCACACTTTAGTCAAAGCTCCGATGAGAACTAATATTCCAGGAGGAACTACTAGAAATTTTCTCATCAGTCAGGGTCCGTCTGAACTCTTATATAGGTGGGAACTGGCTGTGGGTGGCTGCACTGTGTCATTCGCGGCGCGTTGAAGGTATTAAGCCAGATGTGACTTGCGCTTTTTCAGCAAGAACGTCAACCTTTACGGATTCCAAGATGAACTGTCATTATCTCACACTTCATTACGCTGCCTAAGAAAATCATAAACTTCATACACGTGATCTCGAGCTCACCACTTCTTTATATTTGAATTCTTTGACAAACTCTCGCAGCAAGACGTCTTGGGTGATTCCATGTCAGAAAAATATTAAGAAAATCGGAAAAGAAATCTTAAGTTCATGAACTGTAAAAAATAAATGCAGTGTTAGAATGTGACAATTTGAAATCTTGCTTGGTAATTAGTTGTATTGGAGATTAAATATATCGCTTATATTTCAAGATTAAACGTAGCTAATTGGAGTGAAGTAAATGACGCACTTTATTCTGTGCATACTTTGCGTTTTAAGTGAATATTTTAGCAATTTGTTTAGCATATATATGCGAATATTTTCATGATTTTTAGTGTCCTTAAATCAACAGTCAAAAACTTTCACTGAACGGTTGTAAGATTTTCAAAACAATATTTAGGGCTCATTGATGAATACTTTACGTGAGGATGCTCATTATCGTAACATCATCTCTGTCGCTACAGCACTAGTGTACGTGCACGATTTATGAATCTAGTAACATTGCAATTAAGTTTTCTTTTGCTTTGTTCTGCCTATTTTGTCGCAAATACGTTATTTTATTTGCAATTTTTTGAAAAATGTAACAATTAATTGTAAATCCTTGGTAAAAAAAACAACATTCATGACATCTTTAGGCTTAGTTTTCCCGATAATTGTCTACCGGTAGCGAACCTCCATTTTGTTGTGAAATCTCGGTACGTCCCTTGGGTATGCATGACGAACGCCCAAAATCTTTTCTTGCAGTTCTTCGCACATTTAAAACTAGTGGTGTTACAGAAAGGTACATACTATCTCATAGTAGTTTTTTCTTTGGTGAGAGCTGGATTTTTGTTTTTATTGCATGTTATTGTTATAGTACTATATTTTTAGATGCAGTAAATCATATGTATACATAGCAAAATACGCATTTATAAAATCAAATGTAAAAGATCATTTAAATTGTGCAAGTAAGGAAAAGAAATGTATCTGTATATTTTAAATCACCAGAATGCTTCAAAATGACTTTTCTGTCATGTCATTCGGTGCATTCGGTACAGTACGTAACAAAGGTTTAAAGAAAAAAATACAATCTCTTTTGAGAATCCTTTTAATATTGCTCAACTTTCGCCCAAAATTACGCGAAAACTACTAATATTTTCAAAACAATCTAGAAAATCTGCATCTTCAACAATAAAATTGTACGAGGGTCTCCACCACAAACTTAAGCAATTTTCAGAATATTCAGAGTTAAGAGAAATTCGAACCCATGCCATCTTTATGTGTACTTCTATTCTCAAAAGAAATTTAAAGAAAAACAATTTGGTGCCTTTTTTGAGAAACTTGAGAATTTTTCAGGAGCTTCATGTGAAGTACCTACCGCCAAAATAACTTGTTTCAAAGCCGCGTGGCTTCGATTCGGGTCAGTTCGACGGGGAATACACATTTTGGAGGAACGGACGTTTGAAAATATAACACTTTTTCGGTGTGAGAAGACTCCAAAACGAATTATTCGGTTAAAATCTTGAAATAGATTTGATGAGGAATGGATTTCCGCAGCAATATACTACACATTACTCACTCTATACTACACATTACTCGTGATATACGTAAGTAAACGAAAAAGTGTAATATTCTCCAACAAAACGTCAAAATACTCACTGGGATATTTTTTTAAAAACCTGTAACATGTGTTATGTACTTGCAACTTACAATTTTTGAACTAATTTGTGATCAACCTACAAGTGTTAGATGTCTTGGCTTTCATTTGAAAACTTCAAGCTTCTGATTGGATAACCGTGGCCCCTCTCGTAACGCATGTGTAATGGGATTTTAATTGATGAATAATGCGTCACTTCTCTACTTGATATAAATAGAAGCAGTACAACTGAACAGAATTCGTAATTTAAATAATTTCACAAAACATCTGAGAAAATAATTTAATTAAAATTTGAATATCGGTAAATAATGCACTGACATTGGGAGCGCCGGGGAAAGATGAATGGACCAGTGCCATTTCAGTACAAAAACAGAAGGTGTTCACTCGCACACAAAGAAAACGAACACACTACGTGTGTATTTCACAGTAGCGGTCACTTTGAAAGCTCGCACAACACTAGCAAGGTTGCCTTCCACTCTTGAGTCGATAAACATTACGGGGGGTGGTGGGAAGAAATCATTATCTGGAATTTCATTGAGGGGAACCCCTAGAACATTGCCAACTGGTGAAAACAAGGTGATATCGAATTTTCAGCTGTAGATGGATTGATGGAGCCTGCCACTACTAATCTGCATTTTAAAAGTGAAATTGTAATAAAAAAGCGAAGATTTTTTCCGGTAAAACTACGGTGTCTCAAACTGCTGGCCAGCTAAAATGACGAGCTACCCTAAAATGACGGGGGGGGGGCTAAGTTCACGTTTTTTAGCACCTTTTCTGTGTATGGATTTAGAATGCGTCTAGCAATTTAATTTTCTTTCATTTCCGTCTCTTCCAAATTGAGATTGGCGCTCGCAAAGCATTGAATACAATCAACCCGGCCTTATCAAAACTGCATCTTGCAACAAAATTCCGCCATTAAGTTTCACGTTATGCTTCATTTGATACAGTGCAACTCGTTTGACATTTTCTCTTTACCTGCCCTTACCTCTATTCGCGGTGAATGCCGAGAATACGATCGCGGATATAATGGCGTGTTGTAGATATGCCCTATATTTTTTTCCGTTTTCGCAGATTATTCAGCAATACCTTCTTTTACGAGAAGGATTAGAAGATATCAGAAGGAAGAATTTGTTTCAGTGCAACGATGTAAAACCCTACAAGGCTAGCCGTTTCTTAACCTGAGCAAAGCCGAATAATAAAAGTAATTTTATTTTAGTAACGTTGACCCATGCGTTTGCCCTGACTGATGTTTCTAAATACTGGGGGGACTTTTCTGTTACTAATATATTTTTATTATAACGTCGATTGTAAAAGTGGACGTGCCTTATGGAAGGAGATATTGAAAAAAATGATTTTTGGGAAATACAGCCTGAAAAAACGTATACTGATGGAAATCGATACAGGTTCTCATATACCTTTTTTTCTGGCGTGACGTACGGGAAGCACAATTTTCCTACAATGCTGCCAATAGAGCAAACACTGGTAGCACTGACTGAGATATATGTCCGAATTTTGGTTCGTAGGACATTTCAATAAAACGAATAAGTCAAATGGACAAATAGAGCTTCTAGAGAACAGTTTTGTATGTAATTTTTACTTTTTAACCATTTCGAAGGTACTCTGAAAGAAAAAGTTATGTAATCGTGCGCCGGAAAACGGCCAATTTTCGCCAGAAAAACTCTTATTGCCGGGTCCTGATGACGAAAAGGTGGATGCATCCTATTGCTATATGTACTCGTAGCAAATTAGTTCCTCTAACATGTGGTTAGCTAGAATCCATGTTTTGTGGATCCTTCGTACCGAAAAATCGAATGATGGCAAACGTCTGTCTGTCCGTCTCAGGTCAACGCTAGCGCCTACTAAACCGTTCAGCCTATTTTCTCCAAATATGATCTTCCCCGATCGATCTGAACGAACTCCAGGCTTTAGGAGTTTCAAATGATTTTTGAGGGTACTTTACATGAAGTCTCAAAAATATTTACAAAATTTTCTCAAAAATGGCCAGAATTTATTCGATTAAACTTTGTGCCAGATAGCGTGAGGAACGGTTAAGAGAGTGGTGCGGGTCTCATGATAGTTAAAATCACTGATTTTTCGAAAATGAACAGAGTTGCAATTGTTTTTTTTGGGGGGGGGCGGGGGTCATCTTCAACTTTGCAGACAAATATTCTAACATCGTTTAAACATCAACTCAATTATCAAATGCCTCTTATTTATGAACCATCTTATCCATTATTTGTACCAGTTTGTTATAAAGTACGTCTTTATGTTCGAATTACAGATGGACCCAATAATGAAATAAAGTTTAATGGCGGTATGGTCACTATAATTTTAGAATTTAAGCAAACATTTATATTATTCTCTTACAAATGGAAAAAATTGAAAGTTATCAATGGCAATCGTTTTCTGCTACTGATCGCGGTATTTATATGAATGTTGGAGATGGTAGGATGCATTTCAAAAGAGCGGAATTATACATCGATTATAAAATTATACATAAAAATGGATCTAATTATTCAGCATATGAAGGTAAATCAAATGTTAAACTGATTGATAATTTTGTACCTTATTTATTTTCATCTATTATCGTTTAAAAAAGAGGTCAAATATATTTAGATTAGAGTATCCTGCATTTACGTAAACTGTTTTACAAGAAAATACTTATGCAACAACTGAATTAATTCCATCAGATGTTGTTGGTATTAGTTCTAATCCTAAACCCAAAACAAAAGATGGAGGTTTTGTGTCCATTGAGATGGGAAGGTGATTTTACAAATTTCAATTACTTGGTCTCCTACTATGAATGATATTTTATTATCGATGGAGTTTTAATATCGACGGACATAAAAAAAAAACAACAGATGGTGCATATTATACAACATCACCAGGAGAAAGAAAAGTAGTCATTCAAAATTTCGAAAGTAATGGACCAATTGTATATTCTGAATCTTATGCTATGAAATTTAAAGCTTACCTAATAATAATCCTATATCTATATCTATATCTTCATTTTATGATTTACAAACATTTTAATTATCTGGAATTGCTGAAAAAAAAATAGTTTTGAAATTGATATTACTAATCATCATTCTCTACAGATATGATAATCAAGAAGAAGATTTCAGTGAATTTGATCATTGGTATCTACAGAATATTTCACTAAAAATGGTCGAAATGAACAATTTTAATCAGAATCATAGAATATAACACCAATTATTTAAAAAAAAAAACATATCGTTCATTTAGTCATTTACAGAATTCAAAAGAATTACGAATAATGAAAATTTAGAAATGGCGATATCACCACTTTTAGTTATTGCAAGATATCCCATTTATTTGATAAATACGTACATCAGAAAAATGTAAATGCTGCACAAAAAATCTATGAAACTATACGCTTCATTTCATAATACTATTCCTAATAACACGTTTGAATGTGTTATCATGTGTGGTAAAAAGTGTAACATATGACTTCCAACATAGTATCATTCAAGAAAATTTTAATATAAATGGATAAAATTGATGTTAATATCAATGTTTACATGGTTTTATGAAATGAATGATATACTGTCACTGAATAATGTCAATGACTCGGTACTTGGTTCACTGTTATGGAGTATTATGTATGATTCCGTTGTTATGATTGTATTTGTGAGTTAAAGTACTTAAAATGACTTCCAATGAAGTTTTTCTAAAACTCAAAAATTTGGTGAAAAAGAGCTTCAAATATCGAATTTACAGTAGTGCTTAAGGCGAGGTTTTTAAAAAAGGCTCCAAATTTTTCGAAGAAAATTGCCATTTAGAACAAGGTGTTATTGTTCTTCAATATTCTTAAAATAATATTTCCGTTCTACTATTGGTAAACTGAAAATTTCAAAAACATATACTTTGGGTATCCATAGATGGTAACTGGCAAGAATACGAAGTGGCCAGTTCGTATAGTTAGCATAGACCAAAGGAAATAGAAAAATAATAGTGTCTGTACACCATTGGTTTTTAATTGAGGTTTAATTGACAAATCCACGTCAAAAAATCAATGGGACAATTAACAAATTATTTTATTATCTGATTCAAGTATAAAAAAATAAGACTTATCGTGGACTCGATTTTATTTACTTTTTACTCAAGATCACGTTGGTCTGAAAAATATTCAAAATATAATAATTTCAGATATCTATAAAAGTTTTTGATGGACTCTCTTCATTAAAACGATATTAACCACGTATAAATATAAAACGAACAAGTTCGATTTTAAAAACATATGTTTCAAAACATCGATGTTAAATCCATCGATGATTTTATAAAAATATGGTTGTTTTGAAAACATCGACTTCTTAACCTTTCGCATGTACTATGTGCGAACTTACAGATTAGTCTCCTGTAGTATTGTCTTGCACAGTACCATGAAGGCTTATGATTTCTACGCTAATTTGCACTGTATGTTTTTCCAGAATGGATTGGTGGACCTTGGCGATTTCTGTACTCTCAAGTTTGGCTGCCATAATGTTTACAAGGTATGAGCCGTAAAAAAAAAAGATTTTTTGTACTATAAATATTCACAATGTCTATTGAGATATCTGGGGAATTTAAGATAGTTTTCTTTTGTAATATTCCAATGGTTATTTCTTACACCAAATTTCATCACGTCGTATAAAATACCTAGGTATCATGATGGACACCCACTTGAATTTTATAGACCTCTTGGAATATTCCAACAAAAAACCGGCGGTGGTAATGCGGCAATACCTCTTTGATTAGGTCATTGCCGATCACTGGAGGGCCTCCTCGTGTAATAAAAGATGCTGAAATCTGTCACCATATTGTTTGGTTCAAGAATCCCAATTTTGCCACCTCTATGAGTTCGGAGAACTACAGTGCAGAAATTTCTGCATTACTTTTACATTAAAAGTACATTAAAGTAATTATAATGTAATCACATTAAATTTAATGTTGCACATTAAATTTGCTGTACATGAACATTAAATGTACTGGACGTGTGCAGTAAATGTACCGGACGTGTGCATTAAATGTAGCGCACGTGTACATTAAATTTCATGAACACGTACTTTAGATTTAATGTACACGTGCAGAAACTTTAATGTGCGAACAAGATAATTACTTGCATGTGCTTTTATATTAAAAATAATGCAGAAATTTCTGACTGTACTTTTTACTTCTCCTTCAAGAGCAAATTATTTTACTCCTAACACAAAATGGCTTTTTGTTGCTAGGATCAATAGAACTCTTGTAATGCCCTTGGTGCATAAATAATCATTAACTTGTATACCAAATATTATTGACTTAAATTTACCTAAAATGTATTTATATTATTTATCTACTGAATTATTTATTCTGAACCCTCCGTGTATTACATTTATACCCTAATCCTTTCATAATCTCTTGGTTAGACAAGCAATTGTGGGAGATGCGTGTGTAATTGAGGACGTTGATCCTACCCCATGACCAGTGGCACAACACAGAGATGGGGCCAAGGGGTACAAAGGGAAGAAATATATAAAAGTACAGGGCTGAGGTAGACCTATGTGCTGGTCGGAGAGCGTGAAAGGGCTCTTCTCCGGGAATGTTTCCAGAATCTAAAAATAGCACCTGATAGGTCTTTTAGGCGCTGTAAGATTGCTGCTTGGAAAAGAGTGGGGGAAAACGATAAAGTTAACCCAGACTCAATAGAATAGGAAAGTAACTACTACGAGAAAGTCGGTGCCGCTCTGTAGCGTTTACGTATTTTCTTATTAAAAAGAAAGTATTGTTCGTTTGTGTAGTAAAATACTTCTTCTAACACTTGTGTAGTCAGAACCCACGTTTTGTGAAATCTTGAAACTAGTGGTGGTCAAACAGAACTTTCTTTTTCGCCCGCGCTTTTACGAAAAATTACGCGAAAAGTATTCAAATTTTGGAAACATTTTACACGATCTTGTTTCAAAATCTATCTTAAGGAACAAATTTTATTAAGAGAAAATCTCTATCTTAAATATTTCAATTGTAGGAAGACTCCAAAAAGATTTGAACTTTTGCAATTTTCTAAAAATCAGGGTTTTTAACGATCATTAGACCTGCGCCACCCTCTTAAACGTGCTTCAAACATCTAACAAAAAATATATTCAAAAATGTTGAGACTTTTTTTACATTTTAAAAATGTCCCAAGGGCTTCATATAAAGTACACCTCAAAATTAATAAATAGGTTTCAAATTGCAGGGGGAGTGAAATTAGCCAGATCGATGGGGGAATATCAATTTTGGAGAACATCGGCTGAACGGCCCTTTAGTGTTTACAGCCGGACGGACGTTTTGCCGCCATTCGATTTTTCGGTATGGATTCTGGCTACATGTTGAAGTTTTCTTCTAAATTGAGCCACTAGATTTTTCCACTTTTTCCTTACCAGAACCTTTTTACGCGTTTTTTCGTAGTACACCGTTTTTTCGCGTAGCATTACATAACTTTCTCTCTTCTGCGTAAGTGGTAGCGAGAAAGTAAAAATTAGTTGACAACCAAACTTCCGTCCGTTCATGTCAAAACTAGCCCATAAACCGTTAATACAATTTCCTCCAAAACTGATATTTCCTCTCCTAACTACCTTCTTCTTCTGACATGACTTGACTTGAGACCCTGCGAGTTTGAAAATGATATTTTGATGGGGGGGGGGTCTGCACATAAAACATCAACATTTTGGACCATTTTTGAGAAAAGTTTGAAAATGTTTTGATTTAACTTTTACCGTGAATGAAAAAGGACGCTTGAAAAATTTCGCAGCTCTCATTTTCGTTGAACACTGAATTTTCGAAAATTGAAAAATTAAAAATGATGCAAAAAAATGTGCTGTTGTAGCAGTACTGATTTTTTGTGAACTCCAAATAGGTAGGGATTTTCATTAAGCCGTCTTCCGTTCGTCAAAGTGAAACTTATAAAATATTTGCAATTCCAGGTGATTTTAGAGAATAGTAATAGTGTCTCTAATTGAGTTCAATTAATCGAAATTTAGTGTCTCAAATCAGCTACTTATTCGTTAGCTCTATCATTTTACTCGACTCGCTTTTGCCGCTAGGGACCCTGCAGTCAAAAATTTGTTCATTCTGACGAGGCTGGCTTGTGTTTTAAAAACAAATGTTGATATCAATAATTTAAGAAGTCTCATCCAAATTGGATGGTATTTTTTGTGCTATTGCAGTACTCAGTACTTCGTTTTTCCTAACTCTTAGTATAGACAATGTATCTGAGAGAATTGTGTTGCATTGATGTGCTTTTTTCTATTGTTTTTACGAAGGAATATTTTGTTGTTTTTTTTTGTTTCAGACTGACAATGCCGCATTTCGATCTACGTAAATATGGAATTTGTTTTTTGCTGATGATTTTCTTTCTAAATTATTGTGATAACAAGCCTATGAATTGCGGCATGCCTTCTAGATTTGACTCGGATATAAGTTTAGCATTTTGCTCTTTTCGAGAATTAACAGATCTTAGTATTTTCAAATCATACGAAAATATGACAAAACTAAATGTGTCGTATAACAACTTACAAAGACTGCACGCTGATGTCTTCATATATAACCTTAAACTTGTTGATTTAGATTTAAGTTATAATCCAGATTTAGGCAAGGATTACCAGGGCACAGAATGTATTATCAAAAGCGATTCATTACGAAAATTGAATCTAGCATTCACCGGATATGGACTCATACAACCTGAATCTATTTGTGCCCCTGTGAAGAGTATTAATCTTGTTGGCGTTGATAGGTGTGAACTAACTCGTTCATTATTTAAACAGAAGAAACCTTTTGTTTTTATTTTTTGTGGAGGAAGTTATCCCGAAGCTATTTCTGAGAGTTCTACTTTTTCACCATTGAACACACAATCTTCGACTATTAGACCCACTACAACGACAGGTGATTCTGCGTCACAAGGTCTATCGGAAACATCCATGACGAATTCATCAGGTGCCACGACGCAGCAGCCAGTTACTGCTTCTGCTTCTACTTCTGCTTCTGCTTCTGCGGACGGAGGGCCGGACGAGGATCCTGAGCCAATTAACTCCGAGGGAACTCCTGTCGCGGTGTGGGTGGGGCTAGGAGTTGTGGGAGTGGTATTGGTAATAATTGCGATCCACGTTATTGTTTTATGTGTTTTCCCCCGTAGTAAATATGCGGACTTTTGGCGCACTTTGCGGAACATACACATTTGTGTGGTATTGAGAAATTTCTTTTGTGCTCCTCGTAATAGATCGATACATGGAAATGAAACTGCAAATACTCGAGAGAATTCGGAAACTTCTCCTGGGGATAATGAATCAGATGCAGAGCAGTCTACATTCCTAAACCGATAAAACTAGAAAACCCACGAACAGCACGTATTCTATGTTGGGGAAACTTAGTTATGAATGATCACATGCTCTAAGGTTCCTGATATTGCTGATGTTATAGTTATTTACGAAAGGAGCCGTTATTATTTATGAGATTTGTAATATATATTTCTTCTTTAGTAATTTATTATAGAGATAGATATATGATAGGTGATTATAATCTATCTCGTTTTATTATTTTGGTATTGATATTTGTGTTATCTATAATGTTTTTAATTATGAGTCCTAATTTAATTAGAATTTAAAACATACCAATTGGAGAATTATCAATAGATACCGTTATCACTTTTTTATATAAAAAAAGTATCTATTGTTACTAGTCATTGGTTATTTAAGAAAGTGCCTATTATATCGGTTGTTTATGTTACGTATGAACACAAATAATTAACTATTCCCGCAGCCCTCTGATTCCTTCGAGAATGAAGCCGTCCCAGAAGTCCAGCGAATGTTTTTTACAACGTTGCAAATTTTAATTTTAACACATGGAAATGTAAGATATACGTACAATTTTCCTGAAACTGATCTCTTAAAAGGAGTATATTAAGAAAATTGCTATTAGGGGACTGGTCTGTGGTTTCAGTGCATCGCTGTTGCGTGTTCCAGCTTATTTTGTACAGAGTGCATCTTTTAACTCGCAACCCAGTCTACGCATACGTTTGAGGCCAAAAGCACAAATAGAAAAGTGTAATAGTTCTAAGAATATTACTTACAATAGCACAATATGACCGCACAAAGCGCCAGTACCCTCTTTCTTTGGGAGAGTTTTGAACTGCATTTTTGGCGGTCACTTACCAATAAACGTACCAAACACGTAACCTTTTAGGCCGTTCTGTGTATTCTATATATTAAATTTATATTGTAATATACTTTGTGGTTGATACCTCCTCGATTTTTAATTAATGATCATTATTGTATTTTGATGTTATCCAAATTAATTTCTAAATTATACATCAGTGCCATATTTTTGTCATTTCTCCTTGAAAATAATTGAGTAACTTACCTTAAAGATGTGTATGAGTACTTATTTCTGGATTAAAAAAATATTTCCGAAAAATAATGGGGATTTATTTTAATTGAATGTTGACATTTTACTATCAGTCTGGAGATTGGAGTTCAGTAAGAAAGAGGCGAGGGCTGTTGTAAATCAATGAAAATTAACTTTCTCAACTTTTAAATTTTGTTATCAAGTGTTGAGAATTTCACGGATTTCGTCAGTAATAAATCAAGTTTTCAGTTATATTTTTAAGTGTTTATCATTAATAAATGCATACATATTGCCTCATTTTGAGTCCTTGGAAATACCTCCGAGTTATTAACCATGCTACCTATTTTTTGGAGGACGCGAGTTAAGATTTTAGCTGTAAAATGAGACCGTGTAATTGAAAAAATACGTACAGGAGGGCAACTTGTGCTTGTGAATATTACAAGGGATGCATCTTATTGAATTTGTGAGACCAGAAATGACCCGAGTGCAAACACTCCAAAGCTCTTGAGATACAGTATTTCGTTCGCTGTGTAGCTTTGCTCCGAGACGTGCTTCTGTGGGCAGACTGAAGGAAGAACGTGTGTTGCGTTCAAGCAAAGCAGCCCAAGTACTCTTTAGTTGTTTTTTTCTAATAGGGATTTTACTCTTCTCAGAGCTTGGTCTTTTGGTAGGGTAGCACTAATGCTCCGTCAACCGGATGAGACGGCAACCCACGCTCCTCTCAACGCTTCCTCAATTAAACCTGGGAAGAGTCACCCCGCCAGGTCGGGCTCCCAGTTTTACAATCACACTGCAGTCGTCATTCGCGATATGCCGAGGAAAAAGCAGCTTCTCAATACCCGTGCGTATCGGGATGTGCAGCGACGATGCCTAGCGTCCAAGTGAGCGCCACCCGGTTTATGGCCCAAGTGGCTGGGAGCCCCTAACCCGTCTCCTCACTGCGCACACTGTACTTACGACGTCTCTCCAGCAATCAGGGTTACCGCACAGGGGATTTCAATTTCCCGCTCGGGCGCTCTGTGTGTAGTCAGCGGCCGAAGCCACGCTCCTAATCCTTCCCCACGGCTGGTAGAGCCCAACTGGCGGCCCGCCCGGGCAGAGCCCTCGCGACCAGGGGACTTAACTTCGCAGACTCACTGCACCCACTTTGGCCCTAACGACGTGAAAGACTCCGAAAAATGCAGGGCCCGGTTTCCCATTTCGACCAGAAAATCAGGCCAGTACAACGTGCATCCCCCCCTTTGCGAGGAGCCCGAAGGAAGAATTCAAAGCGCGTGCGTTTCTGCACCCTCTCTCAGCGACCAGATGCGCCATATTTCCCTTCCACGGTCTCACTTCGGTGTGGGTCGCACGACCTAGCTCTAGACGGGTTGCACGATGGATGATGCACTCTCTAGATGGCATCCTACGCGGCAGTGCTGCTATGGCACTCTTCTGCATTTACTTCTAGTGGTTACTGTTCAAGTGAGTGACTGAAAAATTGCACACTGTGAATAAATAGATGGTGCACGAGTATTGAATAACTATTGACACGTGTACCTTTCTAGACGTGTGATGCGTCGCAAGAAAACAGACTCCATCCAACCAAAATAAATTAATTCGATGGATGAAACAATAGGGAGTTTTTGCACGCCTGAGCGGGCAGCAATCTCGATCTTCTGAGCATGCGTAGATGCACGAAAGTGATGCGAAACTAACTGGGCATGCGCAGAAGATCTATACTAGTGCTTTCGATTACTGTGAAGTTCGTGGATGCAAAAACTTCGTAATATATTTTTGTGAATAGATTTCATTAATGTAGTATGTAGAAAAATATCATTGAAATTATTATTGTATGTAGTCGTGTTAGTTTGCTATAGATGAAACGCTTTATCTGTTAACTATTGTTATAAGCATTTCAACAGTTAAGTGCCATTGTTACAAGCATTTCATTTTTGAAAGCTAGTATGGAAAATGGATTAATTTTATTCTATTTATAATATATTTTGTGATTACGTATATTTGCAGTCAAAGAGGTCGTGACAAGAAGTTAACTCAAATTATCAAAATTGAGTCATCAGGAACTAGCAACATTTCATAAAAAGACTTAACTCAGGAAGTTGACAATTATTTTTGAAAAGAACCATCAGCCAATCCAAATTATTATATATTCATAACCATTTTTGTCAAAACTGATAAAGTATGCGTTAACATGTTCTTGTCGGGGCTTCTGCAATTAGAATTAAGTCAAGTGTATTTCTGCGGTAGATTTAATCTACACAATTAAGATGTGGTAGATAAATGATGAGTAAATAGAGAGAATGGGATATGTTTTTTACTTTCAAGAAAATGAAATATGAAATACCTATTTTGAAATGTGAAAACTTTTCTTGATTTTGTTTGTAAAGATTTGAAATAAAATTTAATAATCCGGAATATAACTTTTTTAGTTTATTCACCATTGCATGTTCCTATGTAAATTAATTGAATCCCAATTGCAAAATGGATATGAACACACTGTTGAAAGGGGTGTGGGTTGGTCAACTTACTATAAAATCAAATTTGCAGTTCATTACTGATGCACGTACGTATTGCTTGGGAGCAAAAATTTGTTGTTTTTAAATGTAGCTAACCGCACTTGATTGCTACTTTTACTCATTTTTCAACTTTGTGTAGTAAAAGGGTTGGGTGGAGATTCGGGTGCTCAAGAAAACGTGTGTGCCGATTATACTTTATCACTGTACGTCGGATTCAATTCTTTACTGTTTTTGACGAAATAAATCAAACTCAAAACATACGATTGGCTAACTGTAGTCGTCCAATGAACGCATTTCACCACTTAAACCAGTTTCAATAGATCAACAATGAGTAAATTAACACACTTTGAACAATAAAATGTTTACAGCTTTTTCGTTGCCAAAATGTACCATTTTTATGAAGCGAATTTTTTGTTTAACTTGCAACAGTTTTAATGGAAGGTGAAAAAATTATGAAAATGATAGAGCTTTATGGATGATGTAATTTCTTGTTCATTAAATACAAAAATGAAAGATGGATAAAGAGTCTTAAAAAATTAATGCACATCACCGCAACAAATGGTTTGTCTTAATGTACATGACCATCTTGTTCAAAACCATGATTCTGTATCAGTTCATACTTCATTTTTGGAGGGTTGAGTTAGCTGATATGCCCTATTATAAGACATATTATAAGTCCATCCATCACTGCATCTTAAAACATTTGACACATTCATTCAGTAAACAACAAACAAGCGACTACACAAAGTCAGCAATTTTCTCCTCACTACCAGAAAATGCTAAACTGACGTGACAACAAATTTTGTATTAAACGTATTATCACGTTAACAGGTAACGAGTTTCGTCTTATTACGAGTACACCTGAAGATCTGTTGGAGAAAATCCAGGGGAATATAAAATAATGTCATACTTGTATAATGTTGTACACGGTGCGTGATCTATAGAGTCGAGACTGAATCTGCAATTGGATTTCGGCCTTTTTCCCGAACAGAACAGTAACTTCTAAAATTATGAATCCTACTGACTTCGCGAAAAATTTTTTACTTTCTAGTATACTCTTATAGGCCTTGCTTAGTATACAGAAACCATGTTTGTGGGATTAATAACGAAAAGTGGTTTTCGGCAAATCGTCTCCCTCTCCGTCAGTGAACAACACTCGGTGGCGCCGAAACCTCGCACAAGACTTTCTCCAAAATTTTATTCTCAGTCGATTTAGCTGATGTCGCGTCCTTTCGAATTTTAAATGGGTATTTTAATTGTAGGGGGTATTTTACATTAATCTCCAACATTTTCAAAATTACACTTATAACTGTGCTCGTGGTCAGCGTGCTCGCTTTCCACTATGCGGCCTCAGGTTCGATATCCGGTCGAGCCAAGATTATAGTGTGCGTTTTCCTTGCAATGTTCCAGTATATGTTGCTGTGTGACGACGAGGAAAATTCACTTCTCAGGTTGAGAAGACCAGAACACGGCGAGGGGATGTGCTAACGTGCTCACCACACGTACTCCCTTAACCCATGGTTGCGAGGCAGGGACGTCGCCGGTAGGCTTGTGCCCGTTCACGGGCTGTTGGGAGCCAAGTACATACATACATAATACATACGTACATACTCCTATAACGGCGCACATTCTTTCTCGTATAGTTATGAACAGCTACGTAAAATTGCAATATTCCAATTTCTGCCCTACTAACACCTTAAGCCATTACTTAAAAAGTCCAAACCAATTCAAACGAAGCAACTGCGGTGCGGCTCGAATTATTTCGACAGCCAAAAAGTATTTTTTTATTTCTACACAAGAAACAAACATTAATAAATCACAAATGTTACAGAATTCGCAGCACAATTTAAAGGAAGCATGGCATTCATAGCATTGATTATACTAAAGTGAGTTTCCAATTTTTGAATAATTATACCACAATTAGCTATCAAACTTTAAGTAAAAAAGTGTATAAATTAAACATCAGCATCTGAATGCCCTTACAAAAGCATTAAATTGAGCTTCAAAATCTATCTTTTAATGACTAATTATATCTGGAACACAATACAAACATTTGTACGCAATAATTCTTTTTAAGCAAATCGCATACTATTGCGACCTTCTTCTTCTTTCGAGTCGACGACAGCTAAATTCTGGTTTTCAGGTAAGTAGAGAGCCAAGGCTCTCTGGTTTCCTAGGGCCAGGTCATCTCTGGATACACCGTTAGAGCAGTCCGGGCAGGAAATAAGATGTTCCATCGTCTCTTCAACACCGCAGGAGCACATCACTAAGTCATTCTGGGCCAAGAATCCCCATCTTTGCATGTTTTAACTGTTCTGTAAAGATGTTGTCCATGCCAGCCGCCTTACCGTTTCAGAGGGTTTTTATGTTCAATTTGGTGTCATGAGTACTGATTGGAGCACTAATGGAGCTAGTCTCTGAGGCAGGGCTTCTTAATATTCTCTTTCTTATGTCTGTGGCCGGGTTTGGGGAACTTAGAAGGTGCCTCCACGAGCGAGATTCCATATTGATGTGCGTCTACTGACAAATTAAATTAGAAATACCCGGCGTTCCCTGGTAACAGAGAAAGTAAAACCTCTGGCTAAACCTTCTACCATAATGACAGCGAAAAGTCCCCTTAATGGGCCAGCGTTAACAGTGTTCTCTATAAATAGAGGGGTTCTCGCCCCACAAAAGCAGATTTGCTCCCAGACATTTGTAAAAAATCTGACTGCGACGTACTCTGTGTCCAAGAAACCCATTGAGACACAAATCATCGTGGACTCAAAATAGATGGTATGGTTTTAGCAATAGAGCGACCACACTCCAGATATGGAAGTGCAATGCATGTAATAATGTAGGTAAATAGCTTATACATGTAACAATTATATAAACTAAAGAAAGAGGGAAAACATTTTAAGTAGTTAAGACTTAACGAATTTTAAACTCTATCTGATATCAATAAAACAATTCGAGTTTAAAATTATATTATAAAGCTACGACAAGAAAAAAATATTAATTTTTTTCATATTCGGACGTTATATATTCTTATATATTTTATAGAAATATAGGAACATTCAAATATATTAGTATTTTATTTCCTTAGAAAACTAAATAATATTGATATTAAAGAAATAATATAATATCGCCAAACAATGAAAAAACATTAATATTAAGCAAAATAAGTCACTATTTTAAACACATTAGTATTCTCCACTTACTGATGAACCTAATGATTGTCATCCATGTGAATGTTATCCTTCGCACAAGAATCTACAACAGTAATTTTCGATAATCCTTACAGTACATTTATATTTCTTTTAAAGGTACTAAAGATCCATAATAAAGTATAAGGTGTGATGTAAACAGGTGAGTTAATTCTACGGAACTGGAGATATTTTTGTCTCCTACGGTATACTACACTCCTGTTTGGAATTTGGATGTACTATGCACTAACCTCACTAATTTCGAAACCTTTCAGCGCAAGTCAATTTAAAGAAAGAAGGTTGGGAGAAAGTCATAACTGGTTCTGTCAAAAATGAATTATATTGAAGGTCTGAAGATCATGTGATGAGTTTGTCCCAATGTCAGCGTAAATCATTATTTATTTTTATTCTAAGTCCAGATCGTTGTGAGGAATATCGGAAGAAACTCCGCATTTATTTCACTTTAAAATAACTTGAAGATAATACTATGAAATTATCTATTCTTTTTGTAGTAGCTACCATCGTGTAGGACAATAGCTGTTTAATAAAAATATTTTAATATATCCACTCTCCTAACATAAGACAATGGAATATTTTTTCACTTCCAAATACTTGCCTCAGTTCATCCCACCGCCCGTCCGCCCCACCGCCCGTCCGTCCCACCGCCCGTCCGTCCCACCGCCCGTCCGTCCCACCGCCCGTCCGTCCCACCGCCCGTCCGCCCCACCGCCCGTCCGTCCCACCGCCCGTCCGTCCCACCGCCCGTCCGTCCCACCGCCCGTCCGTCCCACCGCCCGTCCGTCCCACCGCCCGTCCGTCCCACCGCCCGTCCGTCCCACCGCCCGTCCGTCCCACCGCCCGTCCGTCCCACCGCCCGTCCGTCCCACCGCCCGTCCGTCCCACCGCCCGTCCGTCCCACCGCCCGTCCGTCCCACCGCCCGTCCGTCCCACCGCCCGTCCGTCCCACCGCCCGTCCGTCCCACCGCCCGTCCGTCCCACCGCCCGTCCGTCCCACCGCCCGTCCGTCCCACCGCCCGTCCGTCCCACCGCCCGTCCGTCCCACCGCCCGTCCGTCCCACCGCCCGTCCGTCCCACCGCCCGTCCGTCCCACCGCCCGTCCGTCCGTCAAGTCCAGTAGCAACTAAATTACACGTAGTTACACTCGATTCAAAGCTTTGCGACTTTGAAAAACACATTAATTCTTGGGGATGTTGTACGTGAAGTTCTTGGGTCAGTTTCAATATTTTCTCAAGAATGGCTCCATTTTTTTCTTTGCATTTTTGAAAGAATGGAGTAAAATACACTTATAAAGATGAAATAGATTCGTTTTTCCCTGTTAACTCTGAATTTTCGGAAATTGCAAAAATTTCGGCTTATTTGCACTGTTACGAAATAGAAGAATGTTTCATTCAAGTAAATTTTTTTTCCAAATATTTTAGTAATTTTCGTGCAATATTGCGGATGATAATACAATATTAAAGACTAATAAAATGTGGCGTCACTGACGCTGTAAACTATTTAAAAAAATTTTTTTTTTTAAGTTGAAAATTTCTTTCATATTTCATTTCTTTCATGCCCAGCTTTGTTTAAATATGTTCAGTATCTGGCATTGGACTTAGCAATGAATCGTAGGAGCTAATATTGCTATACTCCCGTTCAAAAGTTCATAACACCTTGGGTGTTATCTCCACTCGGGATATAAACTGGTCTCATTGCAATTTCAAAATTATAATCGCCGTAACAAATATTTGCAGGTTTTGATGCTAATAGTTAACTTTTAGTTCAGCTACATTTTTAAGCTTTTTTGGCCCAAAAGTATTTTAAGGTGGAATGGTCATGTTTTAATGTGAACATTTAATGCACTATCATGTTTCTTTTTACTAGATGCTTAATATGTAATAAAATGGTTTCTCTACGACCACTTAATAATATACATATTCCTGCTGTAATTGACGAATGCCCGATTACACGCTTCGAGGATTCCAGTTCGGAATCCACGGCCTGTTGACCAATCGTATTCCTAGAATTTTCCGAATCCAGGGCAGAATTGCATTATTTTTGCATTCTTTCTATGTACAAATAATATATCTTGCACTACGTATATTACTCGTATGTTCGTACGTATCCGAAAAAGTAAAAATAAATAAATTCATTGTTCACAGGCAACAGGGCGGGTTACAGGCAAGGTTTCTGCTTTACAGAGGAACTCTTCAAGCATTGTGCGACGATAATTGCAAGTTAAAACTCACAATTGTGAAATTGTACCTCACAATTTGTTATTTCTCTTTTTTATTAGTTTTGAATACCTCATAATGACAACATCTTCAAAAATTCGTTTCAAAGTTGTCAATGTCGTAGAACATTGAAGCCAAAAAACCTGTCCCTCAGAATGCAATTGTAGTGTTATCGCGAATATATAGTGCAATATACAGATGTACATGTATTACAGAATATACGCCAATATACATACAGGAAACCCTATGTAACATGTCTGACGATTAATGATAGTGTTAGCAATATTCTGTTCGAATAAATAGGGACGATGAAATACTTCTCGTAGATGAAATCTCGAAATGTTTTACTTTTCGTAGTGCTCTATTCAGAGAGCTATGCATAGTTAATTAAACCCATGCAATCAATTTTAATTCAATGAAACTCTACAATTTCATTGCCAATAATACGAACTTTTTTCTACAAACTATTAAAAGGCTTTTTCGCTCTCTCTGGCGAGAAAAAAAGGATGGTAATGTGAGATGTTATACCGAAGGGTCATGAACCCTATGTAGTAACATTAATAGAGTGAAATCCAGTGTCGACAGTCATTGAGACTTTAGGAAAGCGAGTACTTGCTTCATCGAAATGATGAGCGTACGTGTTGACAATTTATGCTGGATAGTTCTAAAATCAATTTCTTTCCTCACACTTTCTCTGATACACAATTTCTTTTGAAAACGACTCTGCAGTTTGATATTGTAAAGGTTCTTAAGCACGATGAAAATTTCTTTTAAAGTTTAATTAAACATCGATGTTGCCAAAGACAAAAGTTATAAATGAATATTTGGGCAAAATGAATTTTAGTGTTTGTTTTCAGAGGGACGGGGCACAGGTCGAAAACTTTGTTATGTTACATATGGCGATATGCATATTTATGAATTCGTCTCTTCACGCTTGTTATGGTGAGCTAAAAAATCTATAGGGTTCCATTTAAAATTCGAAGTTGGGTCAATATCTCTGCAATAAAAATGTAATAGAATAATATTACGCATGACCATATGTGCCCCTTGCATATAGTAGTTTTAGTGAAAATCGGATCTCAGTATCTGCAACAAGGTGGTTCAAGAGAAAATTGAAGAGAACGTCTTAGGTGGGCCACACGGTATACGAATTCCTCCAAAGGCCATCAGCGGTGCGGCGGAACGATGTTCTTAGGCGATGCGATGGATGAATGAACATAGCTACGTTTTTCACGGAATACATTTTTTACGGACTACTGACGCCAAGGTGGTCAAGCAGTTTTAATTAGTGGCTCTCTTCATCTTCATTTTGAATAGACTAAACAGACTACTACTTCTAAAACGCGATAACAATTTCATTTTCATATCCTTACAAAACGTAGCACGTTTTCGTTGACTAAGTGTACAAATTAAGACCTTCAGGACTGTTGTCATCAACAAAATACTCCCGTTTTTACGGGCGGTAAAATAAAATTATGGATGAGGAATGCATGGATAGACCGTTCGTCAAGATCATTCATTCGAAATCGTGGAGAGAACGGGAAAACTAATGACAACATTGATGATCTTCCTAACAAGACCAACAAAACACATAATTTCGCAATCAGTGCAGATTTCTCGAACCCTGATGTTTCTTTCAATCATAATATATTTTTATAATTTAAAATAACATTATGGGGTTTGGTTAAGAATATCGAAACCAGAAAACGAACTGATCAATGCTTACAAAGTTGGAAAATTTCTCTTGAAGACATAATACAAGAACTTCGATGTCAGAAATAAAGGAATGTATAAAATAGAAGTGATATTTGAAAAACGTAATGATGTCAATCTTTTTATTTAAGATAAAGACTTGCAGACACATGGATTAGAGGTTTTTGTTCCCGGTTTTATAAAATACAGAAAAGGAATTATGAAGGTAATTTCTATTACAGAATGTTAAAATGAATAAATTAAAAAAGCTTCTCAGTCAGAGAGAAACATTTTAGAAGTCAAAAGATGAAATCGAAATAATACAAATGCTCCTGCGGGCACAGGTGAGGAATGGATCCTGACATCAAACTGTACTGATCAGTCAAACTGTACTGATCAGTCAAACTGTACTGATCAGTCAAACTGTACTGATCAGTCAAACCGTACTGATCAGTCAAACCGTACTGATCAGTCAAACTGTACCGATCAGTCAAACTGTACCGATCAGTCAAACTGTACCGATCAGTCAAACTGTACCGATCAGTCAAACTGTACCGATCAGTCAAACTGTACCGATCAGTCAAACTGCACCGATCAGTCAAACTGTACCGATCAGTCAAACTATTCTGATCTGTCAAACTGTTCTGATCAGTCAAACTGTTCTGATCAGTCAAACTGTTCTGATCATTCAAACTGTACTGATCATTCAAACTGTACTGATCAGTCAAACTTTACTGATCTCTTTTGTTGGTCACTCGCTCCCGACTGAAATTTATATATGTATTTCGTGTTCGAAGTAAAGTGAAACCTTTTGTGCGCAATGCAGTGCTTCAAATGTTTTCACTTTCCAAATCCTGTAAAGGTAAATGGCTCAAATCTATTAGAAAAACGCTGTTTCAAACGTCGGCTTTGCTATTTTGAGTGATAGTGAAGTATATAACAAATCAATTAAAACTCGTTATCTTCAATTTTTTTCACCTGTCTCTAGGAATTATTTATTCTCTTGATATTATAAATTAAAATGATCGTAACTTCAAGGTCTTTACTGATTCGCAAAGCGTTTCGAAGTCATTGGAAGGCTGTTGTCATTTTGTCCGGGAATCTCCTCTTATTACTCAACTGACAGCCAAAATTATTATGTCTAAAATTTGGGCAAAAATATTACATACATTTGTATTTCTTGTTATAAAGTTTTGATAAGCAATGAAAGTTGTGACATAAAGGCAAAAGAAACTGCAAGAATTGGCAACTTTCTTAATACTACTAATCCTTCCTCTGATTTAATTTGAAAATATAAATCTATATGTAATGAGGGGAAAAAATCGAAGTTAACATCCTTACATAAAATTAAGGGAAAACATTATTTTGATTATTTTTTTAATAATTATAAGAAACCTTGGTTTACCTGTTTGATATTCCATGCAAAGCCGTAGTCACTACTTATCGCATTAGAAGCCACCATACGTAACTTTAACAGCGGTTTATATAGACATCAAATTGTCAGTAGTGAAATTTGTGAATGCGATGAAGGGCCGGAATCTGTGGAACATGTCTTTTGGCAATGAAATTTTTCTGATACTGAAAGACGAGAAGTGATATTCAGGTTGCGCAAATTAAATAAGTGTATTAAATGTAAAATCGCATTTGATTTTAAATTGTGAAAATTGACTTGCATAATCAAAATATTAATGTACGCCTTTAGTTATTAAGAATTTCCGAATTGATAAATTAAGCACTAAATTATTTCATACTTTTGTATACTATAATATTTTTATGTGCTTTTTAAAATATAATAATTGGCAACAAATTTTCGTTTTGTAGTTTAAGATACGTTGGGGAATTAAAACATAATTCCGTGGTATGAAGAAACAATGTTTTTGTCGAAGCTGAATATTGTAATTATAAAAAGTCTAAGTGACCCATATTGGCTTTTTTGATGGTATAAATATGATTGTGTTTTTCAACAGGTGATGGTGTTAGCTTTTTCAGTCCATGTAAGTTCATGTAACTTTTGAGCAAGTGAATGGTGCTAGCTCTACCACTCATATTTGTGATACCTTAATTTCGCAGTGTTGGATAGTAGTAAACAAATATTTTTGGTGGCTATTTACTCGAAAATTATAATGGAAGAATTTCTGAAATTTGAGAAAAGGGTTGATTTTTACTTCCTTGTTTTCGTACGTATATACGGAGTAATATATGTAGTATAGAGAAAGAAATGTAATGCTGCGGAAAATCGATTTCGAAATCTCAGCGAACCCCTGACACCGAAAAAGCGTTTTCTTTTCAAAACGACCGTCCGTGAACACTACTAGTGCCTAAACCATGCGTAGGATTTTTCCCAAATTGAAGAAACCCCAGTGTATCTGGCTCGAGTCGAAGCTTTGAGATTTTGAAAAACATTCTTTAAAAATTTGGAGGTACTTTATATGAATCCCTCGGTACATTATCAAAATTTTGTCAAAAATTGCTCCAAATTTTTTCTTCAAATTTCTTGTAAGAATAGAATAAAATACACTTATAAAGATGACATAGGTCCGGTTTTCAGGGTTAACTCTGAATTTTCGAAAATCGTAAAAATTTGAATTTTTTCTGCATGTTCCTAAAACTACAAAATTAACGATAGAGATTTTTCCGCCAAATGAAATTTCATATTTATAATTAGTTCTTTCATTAAGGTCTTGTACACTTTTTAAACCTTTTAGTTATGTTCGTACAATCTTGCGTGCAATATGTGCAATATTAAAAAATACAAACAAGATTTTCTCGTTAACTGCTCCATCTTTTCTTTAAACTTTTAGTATGGATAGTGCGAAATGTACTCTATGATGGACTTCATGACAACATCATTTAACATAAATTTAAAAAAAAAATTGACTGTCCTGTCACGTCGTTAATATTTATATTAGAGGGGATTTGTTTACATTATTACAATTACGAGTACATGTGTGTTAAATGATGTCTGTTAAAGTTTATTGAAAACTCTATAGTTTTCTGTGAAAACGAGCTCTAAATGCCGCATTTTCTCAAAAATGGCTCCCACTTTTTTCTTTAAACTTTTCGGACGGATAGTGCTAATTACACTGTTTAAGATGATGTAGAATTAATTTTGATGTATTGTTTTTTTAAATCACACAAATGGAATTTTAAAAAATCTTTTACGCCGTTAATATGGACATTTTCAGCGATTTATACACATTTGTGAGTAAAAATTCTTCAAATGAAGTTTTTCGCAATTACAAAAGATTTCTGTGAAACAGGGCTTCAAATTTCGCATATACACTAGAGCTTATTTTTTTTCTCAAAAACAGCTCCCACGTTTTTCAACAAAAATTTTCATATAAGACGAGACTTAAATCTTCTTTAATATTTTAAAAGTAATACTTCGAATCTAGCACAAAACTGAAAAATGCTTTCGCCTTTACTAGCCTCATTTGGATAACTTAATTTCGGGGTGTCAGGAGTAGCTCAAACTTTTTTGTGGATTTTAAATTGGCCCAAAATTATGGCGAATGTCCGGCAACTGTCTCCACTCTCTTTATCCCTTCCTTTTAAGAATGTTCCCTTTTAATTCTTCAGTATCTACAAACCAATAACTTCGCGATCAATGAAGCCAATTCAGCTTTGAACGACATCCTACCTTCCCCCAATCCATTGAGCACGTTCCCAATGTGAACTCAATCATAAAAATTAATTTTCTCCGACTTCCACATCCATATACTGAACGCTCTCGTTTCCTTCTTTTCTCTTTCCTGTGTTCCAAGTCCTTGTTCCGCAAAGATTAACATTCCATACAAATCCCTTTATTCAGAATGTCTCACGACTATAGGTCACCCCCTTAACTACTAAACGGTCCACGATGTCGAACTATAGTATACAGTAGTCTTCCACCTGCTTTTTTTTTATCCAAAATTTTTCACAGAATGTGTTGAAACATTCACTTTGGCAGTACATTTCTTGTTCTCAAACCTTCTTCTTATTGCAAATACATGTTTATCGATATACAATTATTATTCCGAGATGCATATTAAATAGGTTATGAGAGAGAAAACACATTCTAATTTTCTTCAATTATCTAATTCTTCAACCACATTCTAATTTTATTTTCCTTCGTAAATACCTACCCTAATCATGTTTTAATTCTGCAGATTTCTGAAATTCTTCGGTTTCTTCGGTCAAACATTTTACAGAGATTAACAGAGAGTCCGCAAATACCCTTCTCCTCCTCGATCCTGATTGGTAACAACCAAGCACTGCCCAAGCCGCGGTTCCAATGAAGGGCTGTTCGTTCACAACATAATAAAGCACGATCAATGTGCACCACCTCTCTCGTCCACCTACATCCTGATTCTCTCACCATCATCCGCTTCGCACTTTCCTAACTTTGCAGTTTCTTCAAACGCCGTCATCCTCACCTTCGGCGTCCCCCACCTCATAGCTCCGCCGCCAACTAAGATCTTCCTCCCTCCTCCACCTCTCCCACCTTTCACAGCAGCAGCCACCCAGCATCTCCTACTGCCACCCACTCGTGGCCAGTTTGCCACAAACTCTCAGGTACAGCTATGGACAACAGACATAGCAGAAGCAAACTCTCTGGCACAGACACCGGCACCCCCTCACAGCCTTGGCCATCCCGGCACCACCTTTGCGGCACAGCTACCAGCACTCGCTCAGAGCCGTCGCCACTCCTCCATCGACATTCCGACACAGCTACCGGCACTCCCCCCTCGTAATCTTCCCCTCGCAGCTCCCGCCCCCCTACTGCTGGCGTCACGGAAGCAGGGAAGGCGCTGCGAACGCGCAGCGGTGGCGCCCGGTGCCCTGTGTTGCGGCGCTGTCAGTGACCAGCGTAAACAACCAGCAGCGCCGGCAACCGCCTTCGCTTCAAAGGCGGCAGACAAGTCGGGAAGGTTTACACACGAGCTCTGCCACTCTCTGTGGAGACTCACTTGCAAAGCAGCAGGCAGTCGCTCCAGGCTACTGATGCCGCAGGAGTCGAGGAGAATTCAGGCGCGTCTTGAAAATAGAAGCTTCCGCAAACTAAACGCGTTGCAATACTTTTCTAAAACGTTTCAAAATACAATCCTTTCAAAATCGAACATCTAGCACTTCAGAATCTAATATAATTCTTGATTTTGGTGTACAGTACATGAAATACAATTCTTACAAGTTTATGTCATAATCTATTCATTTTTTCTCCAGACCTCGTCAAATAAATAATTCGTATACTCGTAATAATGTGAATATGATGACTAATAAAACAGAATTAAAGTTCCTCAAATAAAAAAAATCAACATTTCGAAGGCCCATTTAAAACAATCTTCATAGGAAATTGTAGTAATAAAAACTAATGTGGCACCGTAAGTTACTCTCAGAACAAGTAGAGGTCGACAAGAATGGGGAAGTATCCTGCGGTCTTGATTTATTGTTACGTTCAATTGTTTCACGGTTCCCCCTTCAAATCCTGAAAGGGGTGTACATGCGGAAGCTGGGGCGGCACGAGGCGGTGAATAGAGGCTCCAAACGAAAATATGTTTGCCAGGTTTTTCTACGAAATAACATAGAGTGTATTATATTTATATTCTTCTTGATGTTTATTTCCTTACTAAATTCTTCCTTATATAAAAATATTTGCCAAAGTGACCCGACTATATTTAAAGGGAGAATTATTTCCTTAGTTTTGTGTTGTGTTATTAAATCATTTAGTTACTTATTGTATTTAGCAATAATGTAAAATGAATTAACACGTCTCTATAAATTAGCAATTCTCGCTTACGGACAGACAGCGCTTTTAACAGATAATAATATTTGTCTCTTAAACCTTCTAACCTGAACGTAGAAAGTTCATGCCTTTAAATTACTCTTAAGTAATTTACAATATCAACATACATTCGATTCTTTTTTTTTTTAATTTTACTCTTCATTGAGTATTTGAAATCCGGCTAATGTATTATTTTATTTTAATGGATCATTTCTTTGCTTTAAAGAGAAAATGGGAGTTAATATAGCTAAATTTGTGTCAATAACTGCCAAGTAACATCTCCTAAAGACTCTCGTGGGCAGGTATCCAGTGCCTTATCGTCGCTCCGTAAGCCATTTGTGCAGCCCTTACTTTTAAATCTCGCGCCTATTTCTCTGGACGCAGTGCCTGCGAGAGTAGTAAGCTTGTTACCTTACACGCGACCTTGCCATGCCTGGTGCACAGTGTTCGGCACAAAAACGATTCAGAGAGATGTCGTGGAGGTCGTCATAGATATTTAATGGACGCACGGCATTTGGGTTGGCAGACTGAGCTCGGCTAAAGACTTCAATAACATATTATCCCTTTAATATAATCTAAATGTAAAATAACATTAAAAGTGATTATTTTCAGGCCAAATGGCACTTCAAGTGAAAAACGCGAATATAATGTATTTAATTTCCTGTCGATAGATTTTATTGCGAGTCCAAGAAAATAGGTCGCTTTTACAAGATTTATGATTTTGTAAGATTAAAAATTTGTTGATGAAAATAATTTTACGGAGTGAGCTATAGACATATTTTATCACAAAATTAGCAGTTAAACACTTCTAATTTTCAGCCAACTCCATGAAATGATTATCACAATTGAGGGATATTTCTTTACGATAATATAGTATAAAAATTGAGTATAAGAAAATATTTTGCAACCATCTTCATACGTGTGCATGAGTAGGCGAGAGCACTGCGCCGAACGAGCTGCTTGCCCGTGAGTGAAGTCCGGCGCTCCTGCGGGCACGGGCAACTTCCCCTGAATCCGCTCACACCTCCCCTCCAAATCCAGACGGGGTGTACACGCGCAAGCTACAGCGACGCAGGGCGGGGAATAGTGGCTTCATACGAAAATATACTTGTATTGGTATTGCGGTGAGTTATCGTTGGCATTGGAGCCGTCCGCCCGTAAGAGATATAATAAATCTAACAAGAAGAGGTAGTTTTATTTGGGCAGATAGACTATATTGAGATTTGTTAATTAATTGTACATTATTGCTATACACAAATAACAAAATTATTTAATAATTCATAACCCACAATGAAAGTACCCAAAGAATTCTCCATTGAAACATATTGCTGCTCTTCGCCTAAAAGCCGCAAGTCCAATTTGAAAATAAAATTAACATGTATGAAGTACAGTAACAAGTAATGAATATATTGTAAACACAGTTCAAATTCCGGTTGTTTGCTTGGAAAGAACCGGCCCAGGCGGGCAAGTTCCTCGCTCGGGCGCATTTTGAAAGCCTTCTAAACAGTATGTGCAATTCTTGGAATTTGTAAGCATTTCGAGAAAGATTATTATTAAAAATAAATTATTTTCAGAAGTAAGAAGCAAACAAGAGCTGGGATAGAGATCATACATCCGCTCTGCGAAATATGACGAGGAGAGAATTGCAACAATATCCTGCACTCATGTATACGAATACTAACAAACTATTTTGGAATACTGTGAATGTTTGAGTTTGAAAATATGAATGCAGTTCTGACAACTAAAAAATACAATCTCCAATGAGCAATGTTCTCCTAACACACAATCGTTCACCAAATACTCCATTTGTATTTTTTGAGGCACATAATTATTTTTCAATATTATTTTATCGCGTTTCAGGCTTCACGAGTTCTCCTCATATGTAGCTGAATAACATAATTGCTGAGTAATGTTGAATGATCATCTTTATCTGGTTGACCTTCTATTGAAAGGTGTACGATCACTAAAAAGCACAACAATACTCATTTTCTGACGATCTTCATCATGAAATAACTTCGTTCTGAAGTTGCTTAGCTTTGCTGGTTTAGTAAAAAGTAGTCTATCAAGACTACAGACGAAGTTTAGTTTATATTTTTTAAAGAATTCTTAGGGATAAAGAACGTGATGGCGATGATATGTTTCTCGTTGCCCAGAGTGGGGACGGAGGAAGATTACGCATTTTCTCACCTCCCACTTTTCAGGACGGGATTTTCTCAGTGGTATTTTGCCGTTTCGTGATAGATCGTAGAGGGTGATCACGAGGGACAGGCAGCATTCCACTTTGCGTTCTTGGGCGTTTCTTTAAGCCCCTTCGCCACCGACACAGGCCATCATAATATCTGGGATTTTTTTTAAAAAAATTGTTGCGTCTTCAATTGACGCAACATGTCTCCAAGCCCCGGGGGGCATTGAGCGCTTGCGCTTTCGGAGTAATCCTCCATTAATTCATTTCAGCGCTGTGAAGCAAGCAATCTCGTTTTGTCGTGACAAATTTCACATGAGGTTCTACGGGGATTGTACGGGAATCAAACCCGGACCCTCAGTGGTGAAAGGCAAGCGACTTCGCCACTTAGCCACGAGAGCTAATGCGCAACAATTATAAGATTACCCAAAGTATTATTTTGGATTGCAATTGACTTGCATAATAATTATTTTCAGATTATTTCTTCCATTTTAGGTGAACTGATATTATTTGAATTCTCTTCAATACAGATTGAGGAGCCTTAAAAGCTTTAGAAAGGAAAACTGCCCTCTTCGTTCCGACTGCGCCGAGTCCGCGCAACCAAAGAAAGTACACGGCAGAGCAAGTTCAATCGATAGGACGCAGTAACTTCCGCTAACAAAGGAAGGGAGTTGAACGAGGCAGAGAGACGCGTGGGCGGTTGGGTCGAACAGCCTCCTGTGGTTGCGATTTAAAGCGACTACGCATATGCTTTAAGCGCGAGAATTGTTTTTCAGGACACGCTTTTTTCGTCTGTGGCGGACAGTTCCCTTCAGAAAAGGAGTGGAATTACAATGTAATATATCGGGCGCGACTGGAATACAGCGCTCCATTATGAGGAATTCTTTTTGGCATTTATGTAAATGTACATGCATAATAAATGAATGCTTTTCGTGAACTGGTCGATTCCAAGGAGGTTAAAAATTGTGACATCACGAAGAAACGCATTTGCACTGATTTCCAATAAAATATCCTTGCGGCCAAATATTGTACCTCCCAGATACATGTTATTATAACAGCATTCATTACAATTCAAAAATCATTCTTACAATGCAGCAAATACCTTAATTCCTTAAGCGCGTCATTATATTGAAAAACTGATATTTTGATTTTTATTCCTCATTTGACGAACATTGTCTCGAATATTTTGTCTATTTATTTTTAATGCAATTAATAATGATAATATTATATATTATTCCAAACAAAAATTATTTTCCAAGGACTCGAATATAAACACACTTCTTGAGTGCACAATCTCAAGTGCTCATCTTCCTACGAATGCATGTTATACAAGTATGTGTAACAGGATGAACGAGTTTATGGATCTATATTTGACAGCGAGGTTGAAAACCTCTTGACCTGCGATTACGAAGAGAAACCATTAACATTTTGCTAACCACTCTACCTTCATTCTCATGCAATTGATCTAGAGCATTAAATGAAAACCTCGGGATAGTCATATACCAACATAAAACTAGAAGGGATTGCAGTAATACAATATTAGATTGCTACAAACGTATATGAATTGTGAATTCCCAATATTTCCGACGAAACTAGAACAAAAAATGTCGGGTGATGCGTGTGCGCATTAGAGGATTTCTCCGGTAAACAAAACACAAGGCGTGGCCACCAGAAACAAATGCAACGCGGCGAGTGCACAAGCAAACGGAAAGTGTAATATGCAGATTTCGGAAATAATAAAATGTGAGGCTTTACGATCTCAAAAGTTCACTGTATTTTCCGTAAACAATGATGGCTAAATATGCTTGCAAATGGAAATATGAATGTTTTACTGGAAACGAATCTACAGAGAAATACAAAATTGTTCTCACTAAGCCACCACAAAACATCTACATCTGGTAGAGCTCATTCACGTTTTGCATGTACATCCCATTTATTCAGCACCGATTGATTATTCCATATTCTCCGGCAGCACACAAACTGAGAAAGATCGAAGCAGATGGGTAAACCACTGAATAGTATCATCGAATACATTTTACATATTACAATTAATAGATGTAAATGCTACCAGTCGTTGACTATTTATTAATTTGATCATTAAGTGATTAAATTTCAGACCACACGTCTTAAATTTTCCTTTTGAAGAAAAGAGATTTTCCTTTAGATAACGAATTCATGAATGTCACATTCATGGTGAAGAATATGGATAAAGAGTTATGAAGAACAGTTCCCCTCCAGAGCAAATCTTACCCTTTTTATGAAGGTTTTATAAAATTAGTATCGAAGTTTACATTCACTAAATTATTTTAATATTTTCAACATTTTCATTTCAATTATTTCAATAGTTCATTTCAATTACGGTAAACTCTGCAACTCCAAAAACAAAGCAAATAATTTTCATTAAATAAAACCTTTTTTTTAAATATAAAAGCTACAACACTATTCTAACTCTAAGACAAAGAATCATTCAAATTCCTAGTAGTAAAAGAGGAATAAAATCAATAACATCAATTGAGCTGTGTTAGTATACGAGTCAAAATTGTTTCCCTTTGGTAAAAGACATGAGGAGCCTGTAATTGGGAAACTGTCATGGTCGCAATTCAGGGGTTTCGAAGAGACGTTTCCAATTCACAACTTCCCAAAAAGAATAACTAGAGAAACAACCACGGCCTTGACGTCACAGTCATACGTTTTGTAGGTAGGTAGATTATTGCTCTCAAATTGCTTTCAGCCGCCCATTGCGCGAGGACGCGGCAGATGGCCCCAAACGTCGCAGGGTCGTCGCGGTCCTTGGCGGCAGTGACGGCGCGGGCGGGGTGGCGGGAGCGGGGCGGCGGGAGCAGGACGGGGGCGAGGGTGGGGGCGGGTCGGGGGCGGGGGCGGGGGCGGGGGCGTCTCAGCGCGCTCTTCCGCGCGATCGCGAGGCATCCGGCCCGCAAATCACCTCCAATCGGCCGCAATTTACTGAGCTGTATCGATCTGTGAGCGGCACTGAGCCGCCGCCACTACCACCTCGGCTCCTTCACTCGCCATTCGCGGCAGCGCGCGGGGGCTTACCTCAGGCGTTCCCCAGGGGCAGTGCGAGAGGACGAGCGGCACAGCCCGGCGCGCACAGCCTGCTTCACATGGCAACGTCACAACCGCGGCGCGGCGACCCGTGCCGCCGGGACGGCTGGCGTCTCGGCGCTGCGTCCTGCTCGCGCTGCTCCGCCTCGGCCACTGCCGCCGCCCCCACCGCCTCCGCCCGGGTCCAGCGCACAGTCTCCGCGATGCCACAGGTGGCGCTCGGCGGGGGGGAGGAGCGGTACGCTCCCACTGCGCATGCTCACGCTCTCCGCCCCGGCCCGCGTCCCCTGTGCATCGATCGCGTGTCACTTGAGCTCCCCGCGCCTCTGTCCGTGCACATCGCCTTCATCTCGCACCGGTTCCTGCCCATGCGACGGTTGGGCTGCTGCTCCGGCCCCGCACACTCCGCTCGACCCTCCGAAATGCCGCCCTGTCCACCACTCTCCCGTCCACTGCATTCCTCCTCGACCCTCCCTCCAGCTGATTCCCTCCTGCGCGCTCCGCCCCGCCCCGCCTCGCCCCGCCTCGCCCCGCCTCGCCCCGCCTCGCCCCGCCTCGCCCCGCCTCGCCCCGCCTCGCCCCGCCTCGCCCCACTCTCTGGCCTCTCTTCCATCCCTCCTCGCCTCTCCCTTCCCTTGCCCGCCTGACTTCAACTCATTTCAACCGGATTCTCACCATCCCGCGTCACCTTCAGCTGCTGACCGTCATGAGGAGCTCAGTTCTTGTCGTCCCCGGAGATGGCGCCGTGCTCACTTCAGCATATCGAACTCTGGTTGCCGCACAGGTAGCTTCCAGGGAAGTTTCTGGCCCATTCCGACGTAAATGGTTTCTTCAATTATTCTTCTCGCTCTTCTGCAATGTCTTTAATTTTTTCGTAAAGCCCTCGTATTTTCTCTCACTCCTATTTTCTATGAGCTTAACCGGACAAGGCCTTTCGTTTTTTACTACGTATAGAGCACAAGTTGAGCATGTTTAGAACAAACACAGCCGTTTCGACAACAAGAAATGAGGCAATAGGTATTTAAAAAATGATTTTTTCAAAGTTACACAATTGTTTGATAAAAATCTCTCATGTCCATAATGTTTTCAAAACATGTGAATTTTATAATGTAAAGTTTTTACGAACACAAATACGAATATTTCAAAGGATCTAAAATGATATCTCAGATGGTTTTGAGTATAAATGAGCTCCCAATTGGGCGTTTCCAGAAACGCTTAAACGTTTTTTTAGCTCAAAATCTTTCTCCGAAAACATCTATAATAAACAGGTTTTTTCGTCCAATATATTCTCGAGGGCTCATATATTTTAAACTCTTAGAAGTTCGAAAGTGTGAAGAAAAAATGTTTTTTTAAAATCAAAATAATATAAAACTAAAAATAAAAGACATAAATTCAAGAAAGAAAACTAAACATTTTATTAATAGAGACGATCTACAAACAATTTATTCTACACTTTTTGTTACTTAACCTTTGGGAAAATTTCTCATTACTTTGCCCGATGTCAATAGATTTGAAAGCTCACGTACTTTATTTACACTGCAATTATGGAAATGAAAGGTGTAAAATTTAATTCAAATAAGTACGTTTAATGTTGAAAAGCATTGATTTGTAATTGATTAATGATTTGGCACGTGAACTGCTAAGGTCATTAATCCCGTAAGTATAATGTAGGTTTTTCTTCGAGAGGTGGCACTGATCTTCCCCCGCTGGGTGATGGAATCCGGCTCCGACCTACAGTCTGCTAGAGGGTCATCCAGGTGTCTCCCACCAGCGGGGCACCGTCCCTGCCGGGACAAGCTCTAAGCTCCCGACTGGTTTCCTGGTATATGTGGTAGGGTAGTGCATGTTAGTGTGTGTAAGTAAGAGATGATGATAGGACAAGGATGAGGAAGGAAAGATCCCGCGCGATCAGTGGGCCGTTTAGGGTACTGCTCCGGCATTCGCCTGGTATCGGATAAACTACGAAAAAAACACCGATCAGTGCAACCGGCCGCTAGAATTCTCCAGACAATTACTGAACTTGGCTTAGCTATCTAGCTAGTGTCTTAAATCATGCAACCATCAGGACTCGACCAAGGAATCACAACCTCTCGAACCAAATGTCATAAAAATATTTCAAAATTTCAAAAACGTCTTCCCGTCTATGGTCAACACTAGCGCCTAAACAGCTCTGCTGATTTTCTCCAAAATTGATATTCCCCATTCAATCTGGCAGATAATTTTGAGGGGTACTTTTCCTGAAGACCCTGGGAAATTTTCAAAATTTAAAAAAAACTTCCAAATCTGGTTGTCGGATAGCGTAAAGAACCCTCACAGAAATAGGGAACACCCATACTCCTGACATCACACTTCCCCCTACCTGCGTACGAACGGACGAAACCCCCGCTGGGCCCGACTGGGCGCAGCACAGCGGAGCCGCGAGAAGGAGCGACCCCTAGCACTCCCTCTCCTGTCGGGGCCGTCGACCCGGAGCTGATACCAACCGTAGGAGAGAGTGCGGGCGGCGCCGCCAGTCGCGTCCCACCCCCGAACCTTCTCGACCCGACCGGGCTGCAGCAGCACCGCCGGAGATGGTGGTGCCCACAGAGACCCCGCCACTACCTGCGGTGATGCAGTCACCTGCCGACTGAGGACGGACACGAAGGAGGGGAATGGAGGTGAGGATAGAGTGACATTGAGCGCTATGGACCGGTCATCGCTCGTGAGACGCCTACATCCGAGAACATTGGTCACGTTACCACGGAGTGCCGCTACCTGCCACCTTTATGGAACGCCCGACACAACAACATCGGGGCCATTTATAAAGAAGCAGCCATTGCAGCGGGCTTTCCATAGGGCACACTCCCAGCGCTGGCTGGAACAGCCCGCCCAAGGCATATATGCAGGCGCTCTCAAAGGGTTGGGGAAGGAATCTACTTACTTCCTACAGTCTGGCTGGATCATGAAAATTCCCACCTATAAGTTTCTGTTTCCGGCCAGGATCAACTCCTCTCCAGCTCTCAACTGCTGCCTAGGTAACGTGACCAAAAGTTGTAGAATGAAAAGTGCGTGGAACAAGGGCAACAAGCATCCGAGAACATTGGTCACGGAGTGCCGCTACCTGCCACCTTTATGGAACGCCCGACACAACAACATCGGGGCCATTTATAAAGAAGCAGCCATTGCAGCGGGGTGGCAGGTGCTCCGGGAGAATCAGGCAGTGGTGGGCAGCAGTCGCCCTGATCTCGTACTCGCGCGGGGCAGAATGGCACTCGTGGTGGACTTCGCGGTGGCTGACGCACGAGAGGGCAAACTTGAGAAGAAATTAGAAGAAAAGCGCCAAAAATACGAAGCCACCCGCGCCCACCTCATTACCGTCGGTTACCACAGCGCCGAAGTACTCCCGCTTATGATTGGGGCACTGGGAGAATGGTGTGCGGGTAGTGACGCCGCACTAAAGAAAGTTGCGGATGGCCTCAAGCTAAAAGCTTTAAGGGAAAAAATAGTCACTGGGGCCATTGATGGCAGTGCGGCATGCTACTACACGCCCACCGGCAATACACACCTGGCCCCGCGTGAGTTCAGATAGTGCGAGACAGAGCCCGCAGAGGCGTCCTCCTCCACCTATATATATATATATATATATATATATATATATATATATATATATATATAAATCTACATAGTCATATAGAAGTAAGAATTTACACTAAGCCCGACGGCAACTGCAATGTGTGTGTGTGTGTATATATATATGTGTATATATATATATATGTGTATGTATATATATATATATATATATATATATATATATATTAAATTAAGAAATAAATGTATGTGTTAAAAGAGAATGGTCCAGCTCTGAGTTTTTGTTAAAGTATCTCATTTTCCGAAAATTACAAAAATTCAATGTTTTTTTTATCTTCCTACAACTCAAATATTACAGATATTTTCCTTAATGAAATATGTTCTTTAAAGACATTTTTTAAAAGAAGGCCATGTACAATTTTTCGAAAATTTGGGCACCTTTCGCGTGTTTTTGTAAAATATAGGCAATTGGATTTTTTCTCAAAAACGGCAACAATTTTTTTGATTAAATTTTGACTTCCGATGCCGTAAAGGACGCTAAGTCAGGCACGTCAAACCGCGCCCGCACGAGCCACTTCTCGTCTGGGGAGCCGGCGCTCTCACGGGCCCCGGCAACTTCCCCTGACGTCATCATTTCCCCTTAAAATCCAGAATGGGGTGCATACCAACGTAAGCTGAAGAGGCGCAGGGCGGCAAATAGTGGCTTCATACAAAAGTGTTTGCCAGTTTATTTTGTATCAAATAACCGACAATTTTATTTTGTTTATATTCTTCACTACTTATTACAAATTGATGTTTATTTTCTTACTGCATTCTCCATTATCTGAACATCTTTTCTAAGTGACAGGATTATGTTTGAATGTCGAATTCACTTCTTGTTTTCGTTTTGTGTTGTATTATTAAATCATTCAGTTGTTTATTGTAGTTAGGAATAATATGAAATAAATTAAGTCGTCTTAATAATTAATAATTCTCGCAAACGGACGGACAGCGATTTTAACAGACAAGAATATTTCTCTGTTATACCTTCAACCTGAACGTAGAAAGCTTTCATGCTTTTATATCGTTCTTATGTAAACAGAATTACAAAATCATGATACTTTTGATTCAGTTTTTTTAAAATTTTACGCTCAATTGAGAATTTGAAATCTGACTGATGTATTATTTCATTTTAATGGATCATTATTGCATTAAAGAGAAAATAGTAATTAATATAGCTAAATTTGTGACAATAACTGTCAAGTAACTTCTCCCAATGACTTCCTAGGTATCCAGTGACGTATCGCCCGTCCGTTGCATTTGTACAACCCTTACATTTAAATCTCGGCCAGTTTCTCTGGACGCAGTGCGCGCGAGCTCTGGTGAGCTTGTTACCTCGCCCGCGACCTTGGCATGCCTGGCGTAAGTGAATTGTGCAGTTTTTATTTTCGTTTAAATCCTTGAATTTTCGAAAATTGCAAAAATCCAAATTATAATCGATGTCTTCCTACAACCATGATTATGAAGTTAATTTTTCCTCTTAATGAAATGTGTTCATCAAAAAAACCTTCAAATAAGGTCAAGTTCAATTTTTCGGTAATATAAGTATTTTTGGCGCAACTCGGCGTCGAACGTCAGAAGTGCGTGGTGTGAAGACAGCCTCTTCAGTAGCGCGCGCGATTCTCAGCCGTAGCTCCCAAGTGAGAATTCCATTCTCAGTAAATATTGTTATATGGTTGATTTTCTTCAAACTTTCTGTAGCAATACACAATAATTCAATGGAAGAAATACCTTTTCATATAGAGTTTTGAAATTTGGAAATAATAAATGCATTGATTGTTTGATTAAAGTATTTTTTTTTAAATTTTTTTAAAAAGTTTTTATTTAAGGTCGCATCAAATACGAGGTCATTAGCGACCATTATTGCGTGTAACGGTACGGTAACTATGAGGATGACACGATATGATGATGATGGGGGGGTGGGTGAAAGGGTGAACATGATACAACCATGCCCGAGGCGGGACTCGAACCCGCGATCAGTCGGTCTGAGATTGCTATGACATTACTGCCTTAGCGATCTCGGCCATCCGGACGGGCGAGTAATATATTAGTGGATTAGACTTTTCGATAATATAATATTATGTAACCTCTTTCAGTTGAACGAGAAAGTATGTTGTAGCACCACTAATTTCATATTATTTTGATGTAATTGTTATTTAAATGTTCTTCTGGCCTTTAAAGTATAACCCACAATTCATGAGGTTTAAAGAAATAGTTTTTGTTTCCATATCAGTTACAGAAACTAGTTAGTCAATGTACCGAACATTTAAATGCATAGAATTAATTTTAAATTTCTCTTATATTTGCTGAACAGATATTTTCTCAATAAATCATCTCGATGCTTTTTAAGTACTTTTCTTTTATTTCAATCAGTTTAATTTAAGCAACATGTTTGAGACCTGCATTTGACACTTAAATTTTCTGTAATGTAATATAAGTGTAATGTAAGCCAAAAATAAATGCCAGAAACGAATGCTGGAAAGAGGGAGTCAATGAATTTATGAAAATGCCGAATGTAGGTCAAACCCAACTGTGAGAATTCGGCACTCTTGCTTCGAGGTTTCTCGTGTGGAAAGAGCTTTAAATAATACGTGTTTGCTTCCTCTAAGAACGCTCTCGCTAAAAGGTTCATTCTAAACGAAAGCACGACAGAGAACAACTGTACCCAATGTTGTGGTGCGGACCATATTCCTCAATGAACACTTTGTGCTCAAGTATTACAAAATATTTACTAGTCGGTTTTCTCAATGCATTCTTTTCATTTTTTCTGTTCGAAAATTTGAAGTAAGATCACATTGAATTTGATATTTTATACACAATATATGCCAGTTAACTAATGCACATCGCGTTCTAAACAAAGAATGCAATCTAAATTTGATACTGTCTGTTACTTCAAAATATTCACTGTACAATTTTATAACTCATTTTACAATGTATCCATTGCAGGTTAATAAGCTATATATTTCCGTTTACAACCTGTAACATGATTCAAATTTTCCGAAAAAATATATGAAAATATTATGAACAATAGCTCTATGTATATTTCTTTCCTCACGATTCAGAATGTCCTTCAGTACATGAACACTTGTGTTTGAACCCCATCTCTATCAGGTTTTTGTTCAGTTTCCCTGATCCATTGAGCAAATGCTGAGATGGCCCCTTGTTTTGCTTCTGAGCGTAAATATAGCTTCACTATGCGCACGTTTTGTTGAACTCTTCTTTTGCTTGTAATGGTAAGAGTAGAAGTAAAGAGCGAGATACTATTTTGTTAGCAATGCAGAAAATTCAAACCTCCAATTCGTTTACCGATGCTAATAAGTTTTCTATAACTCGGAAACGAATATGTCTATTGTTTCCAATATTGCTAATCTTGCGATTTTTAAAATTTATTTTTATTGATTTATGTTAAACTTTTACTTCTTTCAACTATTTATAGTTAAAATGGCTGGAAGGGAGTCTGGAACTCAAGAAAACGTGCGCAGATAATCTTCTCCCTCATACGTTACATACAGTTTTTACTTTTTTTGACTAAATAAATCTAAATCTGAAATTCACAGATTTTTCTCAAAAAGGAATATCCCTGGATCGAGCCTTGAGGTCCTGCGATTTTGAAACGGATCTTTTGATTTTGGGGAACATTTTACAATGGGTCCCTAGAATATTTTCTAAATTCCGATCAAAATTTCTTCTTTAATATATTTTTGGAATAGCGCAAAATGCGCTTGTAATAATGGAAAGGTTCGATTTTCATTAAAATATCTGAATCTTTGGAGTTTTTTAATCTATCCTATAACGTTAATATTGATTTTAGAGCTTTTTCTCAGTGCAATTTATTCCTCAATATTAGACCTTGAAATTACTTCTTGTACTTTGCCACCATATGAATTTTGAATGTACTTCTGAAAATTTGATCCAAATACGTAAACCAATTTTTTCAAAATTGGCTCAAGATTTTTTTCTTTATTTTTTGCTCGAACAGAGAAAATGTTGCTAAAAAGTGTGGTATTGGTACAATTTTTGTTAAAATCTCAATTTTCTAAAATTGCAAAAAACAAGTTTCTTTTACTATCACGTGTTTTGAATCTTTTCTATTCATTAAATAGGGAGACATCTGTTCTACTAACCATAGATTTGATTAAACCATTAAATGGTTCCATATATCTTTTTTAGGCTTTTAGTGCATCTCCAGTAACTTTTAGGTAAATCTTGAGAATTTTGTTAGATTCCAGAATCAAGATTATCTATATAAAAGTTGTGAAACTACATCATAACACAGGGTTTCTCGTACTTTCGAATATTATTTAAAGTTCTTTTAATTATATTCCAACATAGACTACTATTATTTCAACCATCTCTTATCCTCATCGCACTGCTGTCAGCAAACAGTGAGTATTTCCTAACATCTCAGAATCACTTCATACATCTTCCCTTATAGCTAAATATTTAGCAAGAATTCGTCTATTAAAGTTGCAGTAATCTGTGGCGGTACGTGGCACAATTTGCTGATGTTTGCAGAGATGATCAAAATGCAGTGGTGATCCATCAAATGCAACCCCTAACTAGACAGGTAGGTCGAATTCAGCCTCTGGCTGGATGAGCATTCTAGCGGCCGACTGCTCTGATCGGTAGATTCCCGTGGTTTCTCCGATCAACACTAGGTGAATGCTGGAGCAGTACACTAACAAATGGGGCTCACCCGCTACCTACTACTTAATGTTGGTGTACACAGAAGAGCTGAATCTTAAAAAAATTAACAGAAGATCCCAAAGGAATAATTTTGGGTATAACGCCTTGAGAAACACAAACCGAGACCTCTGATATACCAAACAAGTTTTTAAGGTCCTAGGATGCACCATTTCCGAAAATTGGACAATCGATTCATGAAACGGTTAACGCGGGCCGTCCTATGCGTAATTGCTTTTGCATGGCTATATAATTTAAACACATTTTTCAATAAATAATATTTTCAAAGTGAAAATTCAAACCACCACCTCTACTGAAAGTCTCTTGACAACTTTCGTAAAGGTTATTTGGCTGTGTGAACCGGAAAATTTGCGTAGCTCTAGAAGTAATTGTGCCGCATTGATTTGATTTGTATCGTATACCCTTTCATTTTTAAATTTCAGAATGAAAGTAAAATCTTTCAATTGTGGAAAAAGATATTGCATTTCATAAAATAGAAGTTGTAATGTATCGCGGTTGTTTCCTAATTTGTTTTTGGCTCAGTTAATTTTCATATCTAGCGCTCTATTGTTTCCTAGTTCATTTTCATAAGGCGAATCCTATAGTGCTAGGGAGCGCGCTTTGCTTGGAAGAAGAATTCTCCAACCACAGAGGGTGTCCAGATGGCTCAATTACCATACCACAATCACACCAAACCAAATGGAATATTTAGCACTCGTTTATTACTAATTACCTAAAAATGAAATTTATTACTCGTGCTGTTCCCCTTTATGAAATAAATATTGGGAAAAACTGCATAGTTATGCAACCACGCCCAACACTCGAGGGTTTAATTTGAGTATGAATTGTTCTCGTTGGTTCTGTCTATAATCGTATTTAAAGTTCTGGTTCGATAACTATGATTCAATATTTAGCAATATTTATGTAACACAGGAAAACATTAATACTTTTCTCTCAGAGGTAATAAATTAGTATTGACTGTGTATTTTAACATATAATAGGATTTAGTTGTGTGCGCCGATTCATACTCATGACACTTGAATATCATGTGTGGTTGCATAACTATGCCGTTTTTAACAATATTTATTTCATTAACGGCAACGCTAATTCATTTCTGTTTAGAGTTATAAATTATTATTGTATGTGTGTTTAATTATGTTCTTGGTTTTATTTGATTGTGATCTTTGGTTCTCTTTATTGTCGAATTTGAAGATTGCATGGTTAGACAACTATGATTCAGATTTTAACAATGTTTGTTTAACACACAACAACATTAATTAACGTATCATTGGCATAACAAATTAATGTAGAATGTGTATTTAATTATTTAACAGATTTTAGTTGATTGTGCCCGTTCGGACTCTAAATCAGGCTGTTCCAACTCGGCCTTTGGCGGGCACGGCCGCCCGCGGCCGCCCAGGGCGCGCCCGCGTGCAACGTGGCCAGAGCAGGACGAGGTTGTGGAGGGGGGAGCGCTCTTATCACTTTCGCTTTGCTTTTCGTGGAAGCAATATGAGTAGTGCGGTGGCTGCCAGAGGAAGCCACAACCCCTTTTTCTGTCTGGCCGGATACTATGCCAAGCAGTTGGAAATAATAGATTGACAACTTCTTAATTGTAAAGGACAATTATTTTAATACTCTTAATTTGTCACGATGGTATCAGTATTTATGTGTAAAAGTTTCCATCAAGCTCCATAATGTGCAGCGAAGATTATACTATGTTGACAGCAGCCTGTGCCCGCCAGTGCCCGCGGTGGCACGTGAGCGCTAGCGTTCCCGCCTGCGGGAAGCTGTTGGAACAGCAAGCTCTAAATTAATACTCGAACGTTGTACTTGGTTGCATATCTGTGCAGTGTATTACAATTTTTCATAAACAGCAACAGTAATAAATTTCTAGAATAATAAATTATGTGTGTTTACGTATGTTCTTGTTTTTATTTGATTGTGCTCGTGATTGGTTTTCTCTGTTATTGAATTTGTGTATCTGGCATGATTGGACAACTATGATTCAGATTTATTTAATACATAGATATATTTAATACACTGCTGCATTAACAAATGTACGTTTGGGGTAATAAATTAGTATTAAATATTTATACTCTCTTCATTCATACTCTTTAGTTTAATACTCGAATGTTGTGCTTGGTAGCATAAATATGCTTATTAAAATTGTTAAAGAGTTTTTAACAATTATTTCATAATTGGAAACAGTAATGAATTTCATTTTGTGGTAATAAATTAGTAGTAAATGAGTACTAAATATTCGTATTAGTTTGAATCGATTGTGCTCATTTTTACTTTCTCACCCTTACTAACGTAAGAAGGAAAGTATTGTGATCGTCCGCCGAAAAACGGCGAATTTTCGTCACAAATACTCTTATTGCCGGGCCCTTGTAACGAAAAGTTGATAAACCCAGTTGCTAAACATGGAAAAATTCCTCTAACACGTGGTGCAGCCAGATCCTGTCTTCTGTGATGATTTTTATTATTTTTATGATGCAAATTGTGTATTTTATTATAATTCATATTATGACGCACCATCAGTTGTATTGAACTTGCGTCAACACGAGTGGTTTTCAAATGTGAGCTGAGGTAAGCTACCTGATCTTGTGCCTTCTGCTATGCCATGTAATGTGTGTCCATGCAAAAAATATTTTATTATTACATACTATCATGAGTTATTTTGTATTTTTAATTTTTTCCAGTAATCGTTTTACTTGGTGATGGTGGTGCAGCCTGAGCTCCGAAGCGTAAATCATATCAATAAGATAAAATGTTTAAATGTGACAGTCTATAAATCAGTGAAACTATTTTAATATAAAGAGAAACAACAGACAAGTAGCATTACTAATAAAGAATTTTGCTTCAATGTCTGTTGTACAGTCTGGCAACATACATTAACCTGCACGTCTGACGATAAGTTCGTCTTTTCCACGGCTTGGGCAGCCCTTGTCATGACGAAACGTAGGCGGAGCCTCACAAACAGCCGCAGCCAATATCAAAGGGGGGCAAGTGTCCTAGCAAAATTATGACGTAGAAAATAGCGGACGTCGCTAGTTCAGATGTGGAAATATTTTCAAATAAAAATACTTAGAATGAAACACTTTTATTAACATGAAATACTGTTAACACAAATCTTTTTGAAGAAATTACGCTGAAATCAGATAAAATAACACTCACTTCAGGCCAAGAACTTCTCTTCAAATTTCCATAGTCGTTTTCAATATTTTCTTGTGAAGCCTTTGCTATGGATAAAGCCACAGATCTAATGCTCAATTCGGAACAAAACTGAGACATAATTTTTACTAATTCCAAAGCAATTTTAGATACATTAAAGAACCATGAGAACAAAAATCCAAGGGATCCAAGAATACAAATAATACAAAGAAAACTTCAACATTTGATGGAATATATATCAAAATAGTTTTGGCATGTGTCCCAGCTCATCAAGGGATATTAGGAACTAAAAAAGTAGACTCAACAGCAAAAAAACAAAAACAAACAAAAACAACAATGAATTGATTGTAAAAACGAACCAATTTCTGTAGAAGAATAAAAAAGGGCTATAAACGAATGTATCTGGCAAATATGGAACATAATCTGGGAACACTCAAGGTCAACACTACACTTTGTCAGTAACAATGTGTGGGAGAATCAACCATGCATCAAAAACAGAAAGATTCAATGTATTTTGACCAGACTAAGAATAGGTCACTCCAACTTGACACACTATCATCTCATGTCAAAACCACCAGTGAACATCCAAGAAATGATTGGACGACATTGAAAGTAGTGGAGATTTTACTGTCCTTTAATATTCTAAAATTAATATTTCCTTTCTACTATTAGGAAACAGAAAAAATAGGAAAATTTTAAAAAATGTACTTTGTGCGGCGATATGTGGCAGCTGTCAAGAGTATGTGGTCAGTCCGAATAGCTATCTGAGACCAAAGAAAATAGAAAACTAATACAGGAAAGTCTGTGCCATTCTGCTTCACAACTAATTTGTAATATAAATTATTAGATTCACAATAATGTTGTCGTGTAAAATACCACTAACACAGGCGAGACAAAAGCATTCAGATATTGCCCGGATTGCTGGGGCTTAAGCGGTTCCTCGGAGTAGAAACCGCGAGGAAATATTGCGCGCGTAGGTTTCCTCCATTTCATACGCTAGACCACACGTTACTTTTCCACGCTTTTGGGGGCTGTGGTTGGTGACTGTCAAGCTTGCACAAACATTCTAGCCTTTAGTAATAGTTATTATACTACATTATATTACATAACTAGTATACTAAAATAGTTATGTAATTCAATATTTGTAATAAATTATACAAATGAATGAATATTTAATAATTTGAAAGTTTAGCTATTCCTTTTTCCTTTACATGAAGCCCCTAAGACATTTTCAAAACAAACAAAAAATACTCCAACGTTTTTGATTAAATTCTATTGTTTGATTGTATGAAGGACATTTATGCGAATGGTGCAGATCTCATTTTCGTTAAAAATACTGATTCTTTGAAAGTTGCTAAAATTCAAAACTTTTCTAAATTCTAATTTCTATCCAACAAAATTTATATTTGTATTATATCCATCAAGTTTCAGCTTTGCTGAAAATCAAGTATACATCAAAGGTACGATTTTCTAAGAACGAGTGTCTTTCTATTGCTCCCAGTACAGCGAGGGAAGTGTAAGAACTCTTATTAAGAAACTTGTCCCTCGAATGAATTTGAATGAAGCGCGGGGTTGCTTTCTTGCGCGTTTCCGACCCGATCCTCTAAAAAGCGCGCGATAACGGCGCCTTCGGGATAATGGCTTGTTATTTTGCAGGCATACAAATTTCTGAACAATAAATATTCTAATGTATTGTAACCATATGTATAAACATTTTCAAATATAAAATATCAAAAATATGTCTGGCATAAAGAAATGGAATTTCCTTAAAAACGGCAGATTTTTCAAATAAATTCATCAAACAATAAACCGCTAGTTGGCGAATATATAAAACCTGCAAAGTAAAACAGACATTAAAGTGTCGTGGATGAACTTGTAATTTTTTTTAAATACGTATTTCATATACAAGTATTTAAATACAGCCCAACTCCACTCATTACAAGCCGTACAACATTTGGTACAAAAACTACATATTTTCAAGCAAATATCAACACAAATTGAGTCATAACTGATTTTCATGCAGGTAAATCATGTCCCAACAATAACACACAAATCACAAAAATGAGTCATTGTCGAGTCATTGTAGCTTTCCAATCTGGTATTCTCTAGAAGCTAGCAGTATTTTAAATAGGTTTTAAATAATTGTTAAAATATTAATTTGTAAATGTATCACAAAATTCGAATGTACGAAACGAACAAAGAGCAATGAAATATACAAATACACTAAGAAATACAAATACATTGACATATTCATCAGTACATTGAAAATACAGTTGTAGAATTACGTAAATGAAATAGTGAAATAGTCGCCAAAACATTTTGGCGGAAGGTTAAGTACCTAAAACGCGATATGTGGGAGTTTTAGAGACACCTATAGAGATGATCACATTCTATGGAGGCTCTCGACAAGAATCAATTGGATCTTGACCTAGCTAGATATTTTAAAAATAGTTTGGAATAATTCTATGAAAATAAATTGATGGGGTATTAGGATACCTACATTGGTGTAACGATGTTGATTACTGTACTGCAGTGACATACCAAAAATATTCGGAAGATTTGGGGACTCTTATTATACTGGGAAGAGACAATAGATCGATGAACCCTTTTGTAATATGTATCCATGGGCACGCCGGCGACGTAAAATAAATAAGATGACGTGAGAGTAGAAGGGGCCCTGTGGAGAAAGGCTGATGGATATGCGTGGAAGATAGCGTCGGACGAGTCTAAAAGAATGGAATGATTATTAATGGTGGATTCTTTGGTTGATCCGGAGATTAGAGTGTCACCGATGCATTTGGTTCACTGATCCGGTTCCCTAGTTCTCGTGATTCACAAGGTTATAGTTGCGCGGTTCACTTCAATCACTAGAGAATAATTTTGCTGGCATAGATTCAAAACATAAATATATACACAATTTGACTATGCCATGTAAAGCTATACATTTTGCTATTAAGAAACATTTTTTCTTCATGACGACACATTTTAAAGGATGATCCGGAGTTTAGGGTGGCACCGGTTCCTTTGGTTCACTGATTCGGTTCACTAATCTCGTGATTCACAAGGTTATAGTTTCGCGGTAGACTTCTATCACTCGAGAAAAATTGATGGCATTGATTAATCGCATAAATATATACACAATTTAACTATGTCACTATGCCAAATAAAGTTATACATTTTTCCAATTACGAAACATTTTTTCTTCATGATGATACATTTTAAATTTCAATTCACATCTAAAATTTCACTTCACAACACTCTTATAAATCACAAAATTAAGACTTTAGCTAGCTGGTTGAAATAGACTTGATTTACTAATGAAACAGACTCCTAATAACACATTTAGTTGTTACTATGACTACAAAATTATTTACTTCATAATTTCATGAATAGTCAAATTGCGAAGAATATTGTAGCGTGGATTTGCGTGTTTTATTGCCATTTCAAGTTTCTTTTAAGTGTTTTGTGTGTCTACCGAGATGGAAGGTATAAATTCAGAATTTATTTATGATTTGCGCCGAAAGGGAAGTTTGAATGTGGTGTCAGAAAGTGGGTTTGCTTGCGTCTCGACGTGTATGTAATGTATGCAAGAATGAAATGAAGTTTATCGAGAGAAAGGATAGAACAGATGGTTTTTGAGTGGATTTAAAAAGTCACAGGCGAGAATGGTCATAGTGTGAAAATGTCTGTGTGAAAGGACTCTTCTTATTAATTTACTGAACTTTAGTTCAAAAAAGGTACAGTGTGTATTTTTTTTAGATAAAAGCAGATTTGGTGATACGTTGATGAATCATTGAAGTTTTTCGTGTTATAAGGATGTTATACGTAATTAGTAGAGACGTTACACTAATTTTACAACCATAGTATTTTTAATACTATTATAATTCTATAATTTCAACAATTTTAATACTAATATAATTCTATAATTTCAGCGATTGTGTGAGTTGATGTTTTTCTTTTTTCTAATAAAATACCGCTATATTTAATATAGTGTTTGTATAAAAAAAATTATCGGGTTGATTTTATATTATTAAAATGGAGGGGTTTGGGGGGCGTCAGCCCCCCAATAACAAAAAAAGAGTTTAAGTAGAAAGTGTTAGTCAAATATACTGTGAATTCTAGAGCGTATAAAAAAGTGTTAAGTAGATAAGATGCTTTTTTTGGTAATTAAATTTAGGCTTTGAGTAGTAATGATAGTTTAAGTAGCATGTGAGTGTTAAATAGAAATTATAATTCTTGCGATAACATGGTGACCATTACAACATGCGAACAATAAACAAGGATTCAGTTCAGTGAGTCGATTCCCCTCTAGTGAACCGGATCAGTGAACCAAATGAACCGGTGGCACCCTAAACTCAGTATATATCGATTGTTTTGCCTATGAATCAAGGAAGATTGTTAACAGCTACGCGAAGCAATTTCCCACATTGCCGGCGTCGGACGTGCGATAGAGTTTTTAGGACATCGGAGCGGACAAAATACGAAGACATATCTTCGTGGCAACTTCCACCCGAGAAAATAAGAGCGCGTGAAGATCAGTGACGTATTTTGAATAAAAAAAAACGATTTTCAATAATTTTAGAAAATATTGAATAGAAGTCATGGCTGATTAAAAAAATTATGAACTTAATTGAGTTATATAGAATAATTGAAATAAAATACCAAATGTTAGTTGAAGTGCTGATTATTAATATTTACGTGCAATTCTTTAACAGCAGATATTAAAAAAGGGAATTTCCAGAAAAACTTGACCATTCGTAGGAATGGCTCGTCAACCAATTGCAGTGGCGGCGGGGCAAGTAAAATTACGAATTGAACCCGCGTGAATTGAACTAGTAAAGCAACCAGGGCTAAATTTGGAACAAATAAGATTCAGAAAACATTACACTGCCTTTCCGTATTAATGTGAATCGTGGTTGATTATATGGACATGGTTTATTATATTGACGATAGTTAAACCTACCAACGTAATAAAACACGATTTTTTTAAAGAACTTCTATAAACAGTTTTTCACATAACTCTGTTTCTGAGGTTAGTCGAGCCAGGAAACATTGTTTTAAAAATTTTTGTTTAATATGAACAGGTATAGCACAAATGAAAATTGTCAACCTGAAAGTATTCACCGCCGGAAGCGTCAGGCATAGCTATACTGCGAATAATACTTCTGTCTACTTGACAGCTTCCGGCTGACAGGAGAGAGGGTTCGGTTATCCAATCAGAGGCTTCAAATTGTGATGTCACTATAGAGTTCCTGACGTATTCTAAGAAAATAATCAACACGTCCTGCAATTTTTTATAATTGTGAACGTTCCGTGAAAAGAATGAACTCAAGCCAATAAGGTCTCAAAGTTTAATACCTCTCTCTTATAAATCTTACTAAATACTATGCATCTTCTAAAAACGCGTCACGCTATACTTACTTTTCGTATGATCTGCGCGTTTATGCAAAAATGTTTCGTTATTCCTTGCATTGGAAGGCTTAGTGCAAGGGACTGCGATAAATTTGTGTAACAATACTTCATGAAACTAGTGTCAGTATTACAAATCTACTATACTCCCGGCTGTCAAGTCGACAGAAATACTATTCGAACAATAGCACAATAATAATCAGTGGAAATAATGGGCTTGCGCAATACAGTTTTTAAGTAGGAATATATCGCCCTGCCGCTAAGCCAGGTTGCAATGTTCATTAGCTTCGAATTTTTCAGCCCCAACGAACATGGAATTGGAGACACTGCACATCTCACTCTTACCTTCGAAATTTGCATTTACGGGTGCGTCAACTGCTGTGCTCGTTAGTCCCGTAATTGTACTCTATGTTGTATACCGAAAAGCAGCTGTGTTCATTCCTGCTGGAACGGGAGATAAGGCGCCGACCTACACGTCGCCCTGCAGGGGCTTTCCCTCTTCAGGGACCGCCGCCAGCGACCAACTCTCGACTGGTCTGCCAACATGTCTGCTCGTGTGTGTGGGTGTATGTAAAGGGCGAGGAGGAGGCAAGGATGAGGAAGGAAAGATCACACGCCCTGCGTGGCCCGTTCCGGAATTTCTTGATTGTAGAAATCTCGAAAAACTGCCGACAAGAGCAGCCGACTGCTATATTTCTCCAGAAAGCGGCTCAATTCGACCTAGCTATGTAGCTATGTTGTGTCGAAAAATGCCACCATCTGAACTCGAACCCTAGGACCTCAAGTCGACAGAAGCGCTCCAGTGGCAATAGCTGTTGCTCTGAGCAAAACCATCCGGTTGATCACAGTAGAAAAACACCGCTTTCTTGTCCGTTTCTTCTCCTCCCTTGTATTTTCGTTTTCGGCTGTTTTTCAGCAGAGCTGTCTAACAACGTCCAGCAGTGCAGGCTTCTCTGGTCGCGTTCGCGCCTCGCCGGCCTTGCATTTCAACGCAGCGCGGTGGGCCGTGGCGGGTGGAAATCGATGTGTGGGCGCGTGCAGGGAGGAGGATCGCTGCGTCGTGCCTCGCCGCCCACGCCCTGTTGAAGGATTGCGTGCGAGCTGTCACACAGCGACGCCACGCTGCGCCGGGCCGCGAGCGAACGCATTCCAGTGATGGACGAGTTTCCCGCGATGGGTGCGCGCGCAGCAGGGATTACATGAAGGTGGAGTTCTCAGGAGAGGATGCAAGAGGCGTGGCCTTTCTTCCAATTTAACTGTGTTAACTTCTGTTTGGTCTCTTTGGACTACAAGGATCCCTGACCCGCTTTCATTTTCAGGCAGCAGGAATTATGATGGAAAGCTTTGTCCTATGCTCATATTTGTCGTAATTATATTATTATTATTATTATTATTATTATTATTATTATTATTATTATTATTATTATTATTATTGTCATTATCATTATTATTGCCGTCTCCTATATTATTTGAGTAGTATACATACCTTAAGCGGCTCTCAAACGCAACCGATCTTTATAAACAAGATCTCTAAAGACAGAAAACTCACGGAGTCGTGACGAATCGCACATTGGCTTTAGGAAAAAAGGATCAGCGGTACGCGGCAGACGTTATTGCTCTCCATCTCCCTCCCTACCCCTTCTCTCTCTCTCTCTCTCTCTCTCTCTCTCTCTGTCTGTCTGTCTGTCTGTCTGTCTGTCTGTCTGTCTGTCTCTCTCTCTCTCTCTCTCTCTCTCTCGCTGTGTCTCATTCGCGCATTGAATCAAATGCAACCTGCAACACTCAGTCAGATATATAGTTAAATAACTCCTAAACGAAGCGTTGTAGAGTCTTAAAAACTTAACTTTTGAGACCGAAGGCCTTCAAGAGACATTTCTCATACCGGAATCTACAGGATGAGATATTCTTGGACATTATATTAAATTTTTGCTGGTTCGGCACTATCAATGCCACCTACATTTCACCTCTTGGTGATGGTAGCCATCGTTGTGACGTCACGCTTAGAAGGCTTAGATTCCTCTATCTTATACTATTTACGCTCTCTGTGTACACCGTGGTTTGCGCAGACTGACGAAGTTTATTTGCATAATTACTAATTCAAGTTTCGCTCTTGAAGCAACAACTAGAAGTACTATTGAGAGTTCCTTCATTCCGATGAAGATTTGTTTCTTATGCATGTAGTGAAAACATTCATATGCCTAGGTCTACAAGTGCTGTGTACCTAATTGTGCAGGGATGTGGGTGTACAGTAAAGAATGAAGACGTGTCTTGTTGGGTTGGGATGTGTTTTACCTGTACCAGTATTTTCGTTATCAGCAGTGATTCGGTAATACTTTCAAGTCTGCGTGTTCAGTCACGTAGCTTTCCCAAGAGTAAAAATGCTTTTTAAATATTTTTGTGACTATCACGAAATGCGAAAAGCTAACTGTCAAAGAATATTGAATAATTACTTCAAATATTTTTAAGGAAGTGTTGTGAATAGTTCCAAGAAATCTGTGGATAATATTAAATAAACATTTACTAAAACTTTAATTTCAACATAAATTGCATTGTTGTGTTTTGATACTGTATCAGTACATTGGAAGTTTCCTTTATACATTATTAAACAAATAAATACGTTTCGTTAACAACTTTCCCTGTTAGAAAGGCAATAGAAGGATAGGGAAGAGAGTGAAGTGCTCGCGCGGGTAGCTAGGAATGCTGGCGGTATCTGGAAGTCTGTACATTAAAGCCCAGCTGAAACTCATATTGTAAATACACTGTTTGATATTAAACTTAAGGTGGCGGTTCTGAGATGTTCAATATGTAAACCTCGTTTGTGCAACATTCTCATGTACAGAAGTGAAGTCTATGCCTGCTGAATTGTTTCTAATGGTAACAAATGGTGTTTATTTCTCAAAGGTGAAAAAATTAGTTTCATTATTTTTTGGCTCGGAATTGCTTTTCTTGAGGTACGTAAGAACGCAGAAAATAATTCAATACTTTTTGGTATGCATGTAATTGTTCAATTTTCACAACCCAGCAAGCTGGCGCCCTGCTCCTCCAAAACCTCTCTGTTCCTCATAAAAAATCCAGGAAAGTTAAATTATATTGCAAAGAGTAGGGTTGTACTTGTCCGATTCTGTAATTTTGCATGGAAAACTTTACTTGGCATTTTCAAGGGTAAAAACCATTTCTAATATTTTTGTGACTATCAAGGAAAGAGAAAAGCAACTGTCAAGGAAGATTACTAATTAATTAAAATGTTTTTAAGGAAGAGTGAATTATTTGTAGATCAATTGCAATGTTTTTATTTTGTTTGATATTCTGTAAGTACGAAGTTACATTTATACATTTTTTAACAAATAAAAACGTATCATTAACAACTTTCCTTCTTGGGTTCGTAGACTTCCGCGGCCGGAGTCAATGTATTCTTGGCTATCCGGGATGAGCCGCGTCTCAGTTAATTGGACTAACGTTTCGGCCATCTTGCTGTGGCCTTCTTCAGAGCTATACTGCTCAGCAGTATAGGCCACAGCGAGATGGCCGAAACGTCAGTCCAATTAACTGAGACGCGGCTCATCCCGGATAGCCAAGAATACAACTTTCCTTCTTAATGGAAAGGATAGATAAATGGATAGGGAAAGGGTGTGGATTAACATGCAAGGGTTCTCGCACGGGTACGCTAGATATTGTAATTATCATCATAATCATTTCATATAATTAAGAGTTAACAATTTCAGGTGAAAAAGAACACCAGCGTATTCAACGTAATAAATAATTTTTCCCCCGTCTTCGTCAGAAGCACAGATTCCCATAGAAAGTGTTTGAATGTCTTCGCAGCGCGTATGCCACCGGCATTTCTACCCATTTCTATGTCCCTAGATGTAATTGTTTTATTTCTGGGTAGAGAGTACACGGCAATTCTGGTGGTCTGCTAGCGAGCTGTGGTTCTGACAGCCTAAAATCGGGCTGGAAGGAAAAAATGAAATTTTACAAGTTTAAACAAAAACATCAGACCTGCACCATTCTCTCAAGCGTTCTTTACTCTATCCAACAACCAAAGGTAACAAAAAGGAATTTACCAATTTTTTGAAAATTATGAAAATGTTCCAGGGGCTTCATACAAAGTACCTCCGAAAATTAAAATACCGGTTTGACATTCAAGGGCTTGCGACATCAGTCAGATCGATTGAGGAATATCGTAACGTATAAGGTAACGTATAACGATTGAGGAATATCGTATCGTATCGTATTGGCGTAACGGTTTAGGCGTTAGCGTTGAGGACATTTGGTCGGTCAGACTTTTTCCCGTCAATCCATTTTCGGACTTTTTTAAAGTAATCGCGTTCAAATATTTTCTAATATTGCTCACGATTCGACTCAAAATTACTCCAAATCTGTGCCCATTTTTGAAAACTATAATGACATCATTTAAAGATCTGACAAACATTTTCGGATTATATCTATTCTGTGAAATTAGACGTTCAAAATTGAAGGATTGGCCACTTGACCCGTTGAAACTTAAGATTTCAATTTTGTCATTTCACTTGTTTTCCCATTCATTGGTTAAATAAGAGGCAACGTGTTCACACTGTACAAATCTAAATATTGACATAAGTAATATCATTAAAATACCTTATTTTCTTTTTGAAATTTGTGGTCAAAGAAACGCTGGCCACTTAGCTTCGGTTTTCCCTATTTTTTTATGGTTCCTTTACTCATACTTTCTTGATACGTTTTATTTTTCGCCCTTACGTCTTAAGAAGACGAAGTACTGTAATCGTGCACCAGAAAACGGCGAATTTTCGACACAAACTCTTATTTCCGCGACCTGATAACGAAAAATTGGATAAATCTAGTTCCTATGCATAGCAAGTTACTTCTAACACGACGTGAAGTCAGAATCCATGTTGTGCTGGTCCTTGATTCCGAAAATCGATTAACAGCATAAAGTCTGTATGCGGTCAAAGCTGGAGTCAAAACAGTTCAACCGATTTTCTCCAAAATTGATATTTCTGAATCACTGTAAATTAACTCCAGGACCTTTGAGTTTGAAACGTATATTTTGATTCTTACATGAAGCCTTAATATTTTAAAACTTAAAAAAAAATACTCCACATTTTTTTATCAAACTTTGTTCTCAGATAGCGTAAAGGACGATTAAGAGAATGGTGTAGGTTTCATTTTCGTTGAAATACCTGACTTTCCATAAAATTGCGAAAGTTCATTTTTTGGCACCTTCCCGCAACTTCGAGTTTGAAGACAGATTTTTTCTGAATTAAATATGTTCTTTAAGAACAGTTCATTAAAGTACGTCAAGTACAATTTTTCAAAAATATGAGTAGTTTTCGTGTAATTTTGTTTGAAATACAAGAAATGTTAAGTTTTAAACAATTATTTTCTCAAAAACGGGTTCAATTTTTTTTCTTATATTTTCTCTTCTCCTTATGTGTATTTCAAAAGTTTTCAAAATTGGAGTAGCACTTCAAAATTGAAATCAAAGGGTTTCGAAACTTCAAATTGAAAGTAGATGTTTTTGCCTTACACAATATCTGCTCTAAAATCCCGGTCTTTAAAGAAGGCAATCAACAATGTTTTGAAAAAACGAGTTTGTGCGTAATTTCTGATTGAAATTAACGCGATTTATGAAAAAATTCATATTCTCAAAAACGCTCATTTTTTATGGAAAAAAAATCACGTAAAAACGGCACTGGTCACATTTTTGAATGTTCTTGAATTGCATATTCTGAAGTAAAGCCAGAAAGTATGTGCGGCACTGCAATGTGTAGCACTACTATTTTTAATATCATTTGTTTTAATTCTCATTCCATTTCTGTAAATATTTAATTACATAATTAATTACGTTTCATGGTTGTGATATTAATTTAGCATTCACAAATGGTAAGTCATTGAGAATGAACGTATAGAGGTACCCAAAGGCAAATGTTCTGTTTTTAACCCAAATTAATCGAGGGTTACCTTTCAAAATGAGCCATCCGCCCATGCTGTGGGCGTCGAGAGTTGGAGAGGAAGAACTTTTGGAAATGTGTCAACGCGCGATGTAGTACCTTTCAACACCGCATTAACCACGATCTACTGGCTCTTTGTGAAGACTTTTCATAGAGCGAATAGCAGTTGGCAGGTGCCCGGAAGAGCTTTGGCGCTTCTCCCCAGATTCCAGAACGAATGGCTTTTCCGTCTATTATATTCACAAAAATTGATTATTCAATGGCTAAACAACAATTTTGAAAATTATATCCGAATAAACAGGAAACGAATTTCAAATGCATCAGCATAAGTACAGTGCTTCTTCTCGAACAAACTGTCTGGGCACAGTAGACAGAGCGGGCTGCGCTTGTTCGACCATCTGAGACAATGAGTTGGGTGTTGGATATTTATTGTCAATGGGTCACATAATGAGATATTTACAAGAATTCTACTGGAATTGCTGCAAATAACACCGTGTAATGCGCCTGATTGCATGATTTTGGTTTCTCTGTTCAAACAGTAGGTTTGGACTATAGCAAACGCGGCGCTATAGCGTTTTCTGTGGAGCGGTGGGCACTACAGCAAGAAAATGAGCATTCTACTTTGTAATTTTGAGAGAAATCAATATATGAATGCGTGCTAGGGATATGGGATTTAATTTCCTGACATAAATGTACTGGGGGAGGTTCATTTGGGGAGATGAAATAGGATGAGGTTTATTAGGGCTTAGAAACTTCCAAGATGAAACAGGATTTCGAGAGGGTTCAAAGAGATGGGCAGTTTTAGTTTTTAAAGTTAGCATTTAAAGTTTACCTTTTGCAAGCCGAATATAGAAACGGATACCATTGAGATGGGAGAAAGATGATCTAAGTAGATTTGATGTCCAAAGACTTTGGTAAAGGTTTATTTGGCTGGAGGGAATATCTACACATGGCAATTTCCTCCAAAGGAAATGTTTAAAATGCCTCGTCTTCAGGAATGTTTATCTATCTTTACCCAAGAGATATTCGATGCGTCTCGTGCTGTAAGCGCCCGTGCTGATACTAATGCTGGTATTCAGGATGCCATCAATGGCCGGAGTATCGACGGAGACACATACTCTTTCATAAGTTCAAACGAAAGGTGAGAGGATCCTGAGGCTTATTTAGGAATTCAGGCGCCCGTAGCAAGCATAGACTTTGTGACCCTGTCAGAATACTTCAATTTTGGATTGTTTTTTGTTTTAGCGGGTATACCCTAGATGGCGCCCTGTGAGTGGTTCCCACGGCACGTGCCATCTCTGCGATACCGTAGATACGCCTCTGGTCGTACACCAGTGCAAGAAACGTTTCCAGTCTCAGCAGACACCTTCCGGCCCATGCGAAGGAGATTCAGTAGTGACACTCTATTCAAAATAAAATCCTTAACTGGAATTACTAACGATTTAACACAATCATGAAATCAAAACACAGACCAGCAATTGACACAGCAATTCTTCAGATTGTGGATGTGATGACGTTAGGGTTGTGCCATGCCAGGAAAGTTGAAGCTTCGAGCAAGTTGATAACTTCATAGAAAAAGAAATGGATGGTTGTGAAGATGATGAAATCCACGCAGTCAATTTTGGGATGGAGAACTGATTCCAGTTTCCATTACATTCATGCAGTCTTAACGGCAAATTGAAAATGCGTTTGTGGAATAACGCATATACTATTCGAAGATCAGAAAATTGTCAATTCGTCGTCGCTATACAGTTGATTGAAATACACTGTTAAAAATTTTGTCTATATTTTACAAACCAAGGTTTGGAAGTTATAGTCCATTCCGGAACTGAAAATTCAATACGAACATTTTGAATGACTTAATACCAAACTTAATAATGGGCTACCGCAAGGATCAGTGCTCAGTGTGACTCTATTTTTAATCGCCATAAACGATGCTGATGATGATATTGTAAGCCCAGTTGTCGTGCGGAAATACGCCGATGATATGGTGTTACTATGCAAAGGAAGGAACTTCGATTCAACCAATGAATTAATGCAAACTGCTGTAAACTGTATTTACAAATGGTCAATGAAAACCGGTTTCAAATTCTCGACTGATAAATCTGAATGTATGATTTTTTCTAAAAAATTAAGCCCCGTCTACCCGAAACTATTCCTGGGCAACAAAGCCATTAAGACTGTCACACATACAAAAATCTTGGGCCTTATATTTGACCACAGGCTCACATGGCAAGAACATATCTCTAAAACATACGCAGAATGCAAAAATCGACTTAACATCCTGAAGTGTCTAAATCACAACAACTGGGGATCAGACAAAAATACCTTACTACTTACATACAAAGCCTTAATAAGAAGTAAGATAGATTACGGATCTATTGTATATAATTCAGCGTGCAACTCAACTCTCAAGAAACTGGACACACTGCACAATTGCGGACTCAGAATAAGCACTGGTTGCTTTCACACAAGTCCAATTGGTAGTATTCTCATCGAAGCGGCTGAAACTAACCTCACATATCGAAGACAAACCCTGTCAATCAAATACGCAATTAAAGCCAAAACATCCTTAAATAAGATAATACGTAATGATGTGTCTCCTGGAATTAGAAGTGGAAATCCACAGTGTTCTACACCTTTCTATAATAAAGTAGCTACGCTATTCAGCTCCCTCAACATTTCGAGGCTTCCTATAGAAAGTCAAAAGATCCCCGCTGTAAATCCCTGGACCGTCAACATCATTGAAGTCGATAAATCCCTGGTTGAAGTTCAGCAGAACAACCTTGACTTAGACGAATGGAAACTCAAATACTGCGAAGCGTATGATAAATACAAAAATAACTACAATATCTTCATTGACGGACGCAATAATACATCATTTTCTGAGGCCATTGTGAAGGATCCCAAATCTTTGGTGAAATTCCGGTTTATGAACATTGCTAGTCAGGAAAATATGTTCAACCATGCAATTCTGGAAGCGCTTAAGAAGATAACCCATAACAGTACCGATGCCACTATCATCACTAATAAAATTCCTAAAGATATCTTCAAAATATATGATGAAACACAATCCAAAACGACGGCTCGAATTAAAGAACTCCTTCATTTGATTAAACTCCAAGGCTTATCAGTAATTTTTCTTCTTTTACCTAATCAGCTGTATCCAATTATTATGACCGAAATACATAACAATGAAACTAACACAAAGATAATAATTGATCTCCAAGGAAACAATGTAAGACCTAACCCTGGATACTCCAAGCAAGATGTCATAAGATTCGTACATAGGAAGATGCTCCAGCAATGGGAACCGATATGGCGATGTCATAAGTCTAGTAATACCCATAAATCAATCGATTTATTCCTATCACTACAATCGGACCCCAAGATGACTAGACGCGAACAAGTTTTAATTACATGAATCAGAACTGGTCATTCTAAAATTACACACAGGTACTTGCTGGAGAATACCTCACCACCACTGTGATATGTGTCAAGTAAGACTATCAATCGAACATATTATTACGTCCTGTCGTAAATATGATCACATTAGAACTATGTATTTTAATCCAAATGAAATGGAGAAAATCCTGTACTCTGTCCCCTTTCAAAACCAGATTGTCAAATTTTGCAAAAACACAAATGTCATGCTTGAAATATAACGTAATGGTAAGCCCGCCCGTATCTCTAAGAGTTGATGTGTTATGATCCTACCCAGATGATATTGTATGACTGTGTTAGAAGTATGTAAGATAATAGTATGTTATAACTTATATGTTATTATGTTATATTATGTTGTTATTATGTTATATTATGTTATGTTATTATGTTATATTATGTTATGTTATGTTATATTATGTTATGTTATTATGTTATATTATGTAAATGTAATGATGTGTAACCCTCGAAAAGATGTTATGACCATGCCCTGATTGTTCTGTATGATGATGGTATGTAAGATACGTAATTTGTGATGCTGTATTTTGTTATGACCAATACATTCTGATACTTTTGTTTATGTAATGACAGATAAAGTCATAATTGTCTGTAAACACCTGTAATTATAATGTTGTCGCTAATAACCTTAGCCGTTGATGCGACAAAAAATAAAGAGAAAAAAAAATCTATAGAAGAACGAGGTAAAGGAAACTCAGTAAAATTAGGACATTTAGGACCTGTTTCACCGGTGCCTGATAAATTTCTGTATACTTATCCGTCAGATAAAATATATTTATTTTGCGTTTCACCAAGGTCTTTCTTGTTAAGGTAGAGAGAGATATTCCCTAGTAGTTAGAGAGTCCATATTACGATCAAAAATATTTATTTGCGAGATAAGTACGTATTGTGAGACCTTCATAAACAATATAGGGAGTTTTATTTAATTATTCTAATTAATTTTGTTTCATAGATGTACAATAAAAAGATTTTAATACCATATAAAGAGCTACCGTTGACTAGTTTCTTAACGAGTACCAACAGATCGCGTGGCCACGGAATGAAGAGTTGAAGCATAAGATTAAATATAAAAAAGCACTTTTACACAATTAGTACTAGCAAAATCATAAATAGTAACATTATAGACACATACCTCTATATTTTTGTACAGTAATCGCTAATAATGGCAAAAATGTCCATGTTTGAGTGGGGCGAAGAGCCTTTAATAAATTGGGCAACGCCGCAATGGCCTTGAGATTGGCATGACTGCTCAGTGCTCATGCTTCTCAAGTTTCGTTGTTTTGAATCACTTATGCGTTCAATACTGTTCGTCGTGAAGTTGCCACCTCTTCGGGTTTCGTGACCAATCTCCGGGCTCCGGGTTTACTACTTTCATCTCCGGGTCATGCACAATATTGAATGTGCTACTAATAAATTATCAAAGCTGGTTAATCAAACCTAATGATTTAACTGGCAAATGTAAAATATGCAAGATTGATTTCACTGTCAAACATGATGGAGAAAAGGCGTTAAAAACACATTTAAACTGTGTAAACCATATACAAAAAATGAAGGATGTTGCTTCAAATAAATTAATAACATATTTTATGATGATAAAAGAAACTCCAAAGGAACTTCAGGTTGCATCTGCTGAACTTATGCACGTTTATCATGGCATAATTCATCATCACAGCTATTTAAACATGGACTGCGGCACAAAATAATGTCCCAAGATGTTCCCTGATTCCAGCATTGCGAAGAAAGTTCAATGTGGGCGAACTAAAGCAGAGACAATTGTTGAAAATGTGTTAGCTCCAAAATCATTAGAAATGGTTTTAGAAGAACTGAACGCTACTCGTAACAATGGAGTACCATTCTCAATATCAACGGATGCATCAAATAAGGGAAATAGAAAACGTTTTCCAATTGCTGTCAGATACTTTGATATAAACATCGGGGTAAAAGATAGAATTTTGGACTTTTATGAAGAAAGTAAAGTCATCCGAATCAATTGCTACTCACCTAAACTCTTGTTTAGAAAACTTTAATCTTGATATTCAAAACGTAACAGCTTATTCAGCGGGTAATGCGCCTGTAAATTATGGTAAACACAATTCTGTTTATCAGAAATTAACTGATCTCAATTGTCCTATTATAAAAAGTAACTGCAATTGTCACGTTATTCATAATGCTGCACGAAATGCATGTAAAGTGTTATCATACGACGTCGAAAATTTAATTTTAAAAATATACGCAGATTTTTCAAACAGCGCTAAAAATGTAGAAGCATTAAAAGAATGTTTCTAATTCTTAGATTTGGAGTATGAGGATGTATTAAGGCATGTTACAACACGATGGTCGTCACTCTATCGGGCCGTTGATCGAATTATACATTGTTGGCCAGCAATAAAACAGTACTTCATAAATCAAGGTGAAGAGAATACTCATAAAAGTATTTGGAATTTCATTGCTGACCAGCAAGATGAGTTGAATGATGATCTAAATTTATCACTCACTCTTCCTGAATGCTACTTATATTTCGTGCATCATTTTATGTATGTAATGTCAGAAACAAACTTCTGGAGGCAAAAACTCTTATTAAGATCAGACGTACACGAAATTATGGTAGCATTAAGAGACAAACTGAAAGCAAGATTGAGAGATAAGTATTTCGGCAGTAAAGTTAAATTAACTTTTCTTGAACTTGAAAGAAAGAGTAAATTAAAATTCGAAAAAGAAGCAACAACGGTTTATACTAAGGCAATTGATTATCTAGAAAAATTGTACAATTACAATCACAGTCCCTTTCAGTATTTTAATATTCTCAATTTGAAGAAAGGTGAAGAGATTTGCTTCGACAAATTTGTACAAGTTGCGGAATAGTAAATGCAAATATTAACGAAGATAATTTGTACGATGAAATACAAGTAGTATCAAAAACTCTTTCCAAAATAGAAATTCAAAACTACACGACACACATTATATGGGTCAAAACTTTTTATGCATCAGATTATTTTAAAGAGCTACTCAAAATTGTTAGCAGGGCTTTGTCCATTCCCGTAAGTAATGCTTACGTAGAACGGCTTTTTGTGATTGATTTTTTTTTGGAAACATTTTTATATAGTTCTATTTTTTTGTTAATATATCTGCTTAACTTAACATGTTTTGGCAATTTCTCTCCTGTCTACTTTATATTTTCTACTTACTACTTATATATTTATTCACTTATACATGATTTTTTAATGAATTTTATTTCTTATTTCTACATAACTTTTATTTTTTATTATTTTATTTTATTAACTGCCTTCAACATTTGTTTAACTTTTTTTTATTTTCAGACGGATCGTGCTAATTAGGCCTATCTAACATATGTTAATGAGTGTAATTGACACACGAATCAATGTGTTGGATAATAAATGCTTTTTTGAAGAAAAATGCTTTGATCGTTAAAAAAGAAAAGGATACTAGTATTTAATTAATTTATTAGAAAACATTTCTTAAAGATAGTTCACAAGACTTTCACTATGTGAAGTAGAACACTATAAAATCGGCTCCACTCAACATAAAACCATTCTCCTGCAAATTATATTTTTGAGAAGTCATTTCTCTAAAACATCGACGAAATATATGTTACATATTACCAGGTGAACATATGTCCAATGTATTGCTACGAGAACTCTAGAAATTTCATAAAAGTGTTCTTGGGTAATTTCTATATTCGTTTGAAACTTCGTGAACTTAGTACACCTGAATAAGTACATTGCTCACTTCAATGAAGTCTCTAATTACGATAAAAAATGATCCCATTGCAAAATAACAGAGTGAGAAGAACTAGGTTCATTGGTGATACCTCAGAATTGCTAACAAAACACAAAGTATTGATTTTATTATTTTGACATAAAATTAATTTAACAGGACCATTTCTTTACCAGTGAATTTCAGAAATATAGGTCGGTATTCACAAATCATTTGTGTTTATTTTCTGTTCTATCACAGACACAACTTTGTGAACTGTAGGTTTCCTTAATCTCAAACGAAATTTGCAATCTTGTTTGTCAAGGATCTCAAAATATTCTGTCCGATATGTCGTCTTGTCGGACGCTCTAAACAATCAAAGAATTCGTCGTCTATCATCTCTATTACGTTGACTATCACGGAAATACCACAGATATTCCTTGAAAATCACAGCAAGTTCACACACAAATTCTGTTATTTTGGAGTTATCTACCAGATAAACACTTAACAGCCTCTCGAACCTCCAGATTATTTACCGGATACATTAACGGATATTTAACGGATGGATAGATTCATCAGGCACTCGTAAAACACAAATTTTCAACATATCAGTAAGATAACTTGTAGATGGGCCATCAGGCACCGGTGAAATAGGCCTTTAAAAATTCAAATTAATGGTAAGTGGGAAAACGGGAGCACAGACGAGCAACGAAGACACATAATCATCAGCAGATTGCTATCTTTAAAGGTTCAAAAACATCGAATTGATAACTGTCTGAAAACAAAAATCATGAAATCAACACGGAAAAACAACTTCAAGAAAAGAAAATCACAATACAGACACGAAAAAATTGATGCATTGAATAAAGAAGACAAATTTTATCAAACAGCGATCAGGAAACATGAGAAAAACCTCTACCAGAAGAATAAAGGACATATCATTAAAATTGCAATATTTAATGTCAGTTCACTTTTGTCAGGAGAGAGAGAAATAGAACTGAAAACATCATTAAGAAATATAAAATACGATGTAATCTGTAAGTGTGAAATAGGGGGAGGACAGGATGTTGTTGTTGTTATTATTATTATTATTAGTATTATTATTATCATTATTATTATTATTATTATTATTATTATCATTATATTAGTATAATATTATTAATCTCAGCCAGATATGTTTTTCTAGAAGAAACTCTTATAATAAAACTTTGTATAAATTAAATTGAAACCCTTTGTAAAATGGTTTCTGCTGAAAGCAAATATATTTTAAATAATAATAATAATAATAATAATAATAAATTTCTTTTGGACGTTCTGGGGGTTGCCATCTTTATTTTCTCCTTTCGCATTCATTGTTTATATGAAATGAGTAATTTTGATAAAAATGTTTTCACCATTTGTAACGTTTGAGGTAAAATGTTTTCATGGCAAAGCTTGAAAGAAGACAAAGAGCTCTGCTTGAGACGAACGCTGGAGTAGTTCCAACTGAACCTGGCTGCCATATGCTCGCCATCATCCACTAGTCTAACTTTCTGAACGGCGACTTAATGTAGAACATTTGTCTCACATTTTTAACATGCATCTGCAGAAGTCATTTACTTAAGAAGGTGTTTGCACACTGAATGTTTATTGCAACTCGCCTGTAGTACGTGATAATCTTCAATATGCGCCTCCATTCTCAGTGTTGAGCTTCCTTCTCAATTTATATTGCACGGATCAGTTTTCTTCAAACTTTGCTCATTTTAGTTTAACTAAAAAATATTGACCAGAAGCATGTACAATAAATTAATACTTACCGTCATATTAATTAATCTGCATATAATACAAACCTGCATAAGCCTGTATTATATTTCTAATGACATTACATTTAAATATCTACAAAAAACTTGCTGCATTTTTCCCATGCTTTTCAATTTTCTAGCATAAGTTTGAATTTTAACTAGATGCCTCACTTCGTTGTCTATTCCTAATCAAGATATACATACATATAATAAGAATTGTAATTGATTGATTCAGAAAACACACAGTTCAATATCAAATCACAAAGTTTTTCTTATGAATTCTGTTTAGGAATGCACTATTCCCATCGGACATTATATATTGTATTCTTTAAATAAGTTGTTTGGGTGTACGTAGCTCTAGTATAAAAGAAAGGGAAACCTACTTCGTTCAAGAGTACACAAAATTTCAGAATTATATCCCCAAGACAAAAATATAAAATTGAAATGTGTGGGGGGTTCCACATCGAGCCTGGAACGAAGCTTTTGCTCCTGACCGAGTGAGAAACTCGACTCTGCGCAGCCCGCGGGGCGCGGTTGAGAAATGTCTAAAAGAGACGAGCTCCAAACTGGCAGATAATACACACACGACAAGAGGAGAAATAGGCGCTTTCGTAACTCCTCGGAACCGAGACGCACTCGGGAGCTTTTCGTGGGCCATCGACGGTGATGCTTTCGAGATGTGCGACCGGAAAAATGGACCAAACAACGTAAGTGAAGTAACATTCATTAGTGATACTTGATTTGTTGGTCTTTCAGGATCCCTTCGCAATTCTTTGTTAATGGAATTTACACAAGACTAAGTATAAGCAGAATGCATAAAAACGCGTATGTTAGAGTCTAAAAGGTAGAAGAATTGGCACTTTCTATAAAATATTTCACATCTATTTCCTAACTTTCAGTTTCATGTGTGCGGTTTTGTTTGTTAATTTTCTGTGAAATCGAGTATGTCAATTGGTAGTTTGGACGTAAATATTCAACTATCATGTAATTTATATTTTCTTATAATATATTTTTGAGTGATGCATTTATTCTGAATTTATTTTGGATGAGGTTAGAATTTTTCTTTTGCTGCCTTTTCTTAATTTTCTTCTTACACTTAGATGAAACCAATATCCGGACGAGCCTTTGTCTCCTCTCACTCATACTACCTCTTCATCTAAATTATATATACTACCTCTTCATCTCTTGACATCTAAATTATTGCTAACTTCGCAATCAGTTAAGAAAGCAATATAACCAAGCGTTCTGACAATTACCACCATATCACTTTTGTGCATGATCATTGCGAAGTTAACATCTCCAAACAGATACAAAGGAATCGCCTATTACAATCCTTTCTGTAATTTGACTTATATTTTTAAATGTAATGTATCTGTTAAAACTGTCTCGGCTGTATGGAAACTGTTCAGCAGCTTATACTACTAAGTAGAGTTGAGACATTATCTAAAGAGGAAAAGTGACCGGCAAGAAATCATATCCCCGCATTGTAAAGAAACAAAAGCACAATTCCGTTTCTACTGAAATAATTTCAAAACATTGCTTTCTTCAAAGTATATATTACACATTTCAATATTGAGAACAAAAAGAGAAGCTAGCTTTATCATCAGTATGATGAAAGTGCTGGTATTTAAGCTCTCAGTACAATTGAAAATTATGTGTTTTAGCTGTGTTAAAGAGTGGCGCAGCTAGGTTCTCGGTCGTTCTGTTGAAGAAGGTACAATTGCCAAATCTAAAATTGTAAGTTTTAAATATACTTTAACAAGTACACATCATGTTATAAAAATATAGGTATAATTTTATAATGGTTTACGGCGTAAAATTCACGAATTGGTTTCGAAACACGAGCTTGGGTCAGAAGGGAAGCGACGGACAAGCTGCACAACTGATTGGCGAGTGCGTGCACAGGCACTGTGGGGGAGCACTGCGAATCCACTGGACTCAAATCGCTGTCCCGCCAGTAGCATGTTCTCTAAATGCCTCTCTATCACATGCAAATATAGTAATAATAAAAATAACCAGAAATATTCTGTTGAAGTCACACAATGAGATACTTTTCAAGAGAAATGGTTTTCGAAACTCTCATATAGATGTCAGTACACTTAGTTGTATTGTGTGTTCATGAATACACAAAAAGTTACTATGCCAAATACAAATCTCATTTCGCGAACCCCCCCCCCCCGCTTGATGTATAATATAAATTCTCCGGGTGAGAAACTTTAAACTGGTGGCAACTCTACAAGCTAAAGTAGTAGAATTGACCAACTTCCCATGAGAAAAATCAAAGAATTAATTAATGGTAGTCGTGAATTCAAGACAAAAATGGATATTCCTAACATCTTTGAGATTCATTCGAAATGAATTTATTTGAACTAGACGTAGAAGGCGCAGTAACGATCAAAGCGCGGATAATTCACGCATGCCTTGTAAAATAAATTCTTGTAGTGATCTACGCACTAAAATGGGCATACTTCCTCTCTCTTTTTGACAACAGACACGACGCACTTTTTTTTATTATTATAAGGTCACTTTTCAATCTCTAAGCTCATACACGGATCACTTAGATAACATTGGTTCTTTAACTTTGGGGGTAAGAATAAAGGTAGCGGAACTGACCATACTCGTACATGAACACACACAAATATCCATACACCGGGCGGGATTCAAATTCGCGATCCTTCAGGGACGAGGCAGCTATGGCTCTTCAGCCTTATCGACCTGCACTCACCAGAACAGCCACGACGCATTTATTTCAAATTGATATACGGACAAACAAACCTCCGTGCCCCGGACGGGAGCCAACCCGTGACTCTGCAGGCACGAGCTGGGCTATCCAGGCTCGCCAAGGCGCATTTATTTCAAATTGATTTGGACAACAGCCACGCCCAAATTCGCGCGGGAAATTCTTGTCGCGTGCGTACCTGGCGAGCGCGGCCTCCGTGAGGACAGGCGGCGTGGATGCGCGGTGCTGCTCGCGTCTCTGGCGCCGCCGTCTTCGCCTCCGCCGCCGCCGTCGCCTCCGTCGCCGGCGTTCCCGCCTCTCGTGGTCCGAGTCGGCCGCCTCGTCCTCGGATGACCCTCGCGCGGCCGCCACCCACTCGCCTTCCAGCGACATCTCCCCGTGCGCCCCCATCGCCACCGCCGCGGCCGCGAGTGTCGGCTGCATGGCTGGCGGCGCGGTGCGCACTGCGCGAGGGCCGTTCTCCATTCGCCGGCCAGCGCCTCGCCTTCGCCTCGCCTCGCCTCGCCCCGCCATTTATTGTTAGCCCAGGGCCGCCTCTGCCTCCCCGCGGCGCGGCGCGCGCTCGCCGCTGGGCTGCCCCGCGCTCCGCTCGCGACGCGACGCGACGCCACGCGACGCGAGGAGACAAAACGCGGCGCTCCGTCTGCGGAGTCTCACAACGCGCGTCTCGGCGCGTCGGAGCACATCTACACCACATTCGGGTCACTTCACTTAAGGGTTAAAGAATGGAATCCGATTGCTTATTGGTGTATCTCGAAATTGTCCTTAGTGAATTGTACGAATGATTCATTTGGCAAGTTCGCCCCCAACCTAGATTGTCGTTATCATATTATAATTACGATTATCATTAGTATGTACCAAGAACACAAGATCGTGTTCCCTTGTGGTTGAAAAAGCTAAATATAATGATAAGATATGACTTGAAGTTACACCAACAATATTTATAAATAGATCCCATTCTAAAGATCAATGGGTTATACCTTACGAGAGAAACTTGAGCAAGTGGTAACGTCAGGATCTGAGGGTTCAGTGTTGATTGGGGACTGCAATGGGTTCCAATTCTTTAAACTCGTAATGTGTGAGAAATGATGCGTTGCGCAGTCAAGGATAATTTACGTATGTCGCAAAGGCTGATGCCAGAAACCTCGTCGCGAACTCGGGAATGGGCAGCGAATCGTCAACTGGGCCGTTAAAATATTTTTGGCACAAAAATACGTAGGAAATTGCGTAATGGAGATTTAAACTGGTCGACGAGAAACAATATTTGGCTACCTTTTGTAATAATCTCAGGGGTATAAATGAATCATTGTATGGATCGCTCTAAACGACTCCGACATGCCCATCATTAATAACCAATCAGAGTGTACTATTTTATCCCTTTGTAAAAATCTAGCATTAGTTTTAGATAAACAGGATAGTCCACCTAAAGTCGTCATAGCAAATACCTTCGTTTCTGGTATCTGGTTCGGTTTCTGGTATCGTCATGCGAATTGCACCAGTCGTTCAATATAATAGGGGAACATTCATATTCCGTTTTCTCGTTTGAAACACTTTTAATTATCGATATATTGATAAAAAATATTTTTTTAAGTGGAAATATATATTTTCTATTAGTATTTCAAAGTTCTCGGAAAGACGACTACAATTATATATAATTAATTAGATCGCTGATGAGGTAGATACCTTTAATAAATAAATACGGTAAACAAAGTTCTGCGGTTTTTAGAGAGTTTAGACACAGAGAAACGTATAAGTAGGGATCAGAGCAAGAAAGAAATACAAGTAAGTATCCTGTACTTGCATTGAAAATACGAAGTTTTATCTTCGATTTTAATCAAGAGAACACTCTCTAAAAATTGCAGAACTTTGTTTTCGGCCCAGGAGCTGCAAGCTCTGAGTATGACCGTTACGCGATCAAAACGATCTTTAGCATACTATATTTTTTGATACCAGACAACATCTTTTGCAGGTCGCATCAACTTCTAGGTCATTAGCGACCACTATTGCGTGTAACGGTATGGTAACTGTAAGGATGACACGATATGATGAAGATAGGGGGTGAAAGGACTCGAACCCGCGATCCTTCGGTTCGAGCTCGCTACGGCACTCCTGTCTCAGGCATCTCGGCCACCCGCAACATCTTTAATTTACCTTATTTAACAATAATATAACCGTTGTTATTATTCGGTAAAAAGATGTAGAAAATTGCGTTGTACATTTTCTCAGAAGTCACGAGTAGGGTCGCCTCTTATTAATGATAGTCTTGTGGTTTCTTAATGTGAAGCTGGAAAGAGTGTGTCCTCCAGCGTCAAAGCGCTGTGTTCTCTTGATTGAAATAGAAGATAAAACTTCGTATTTTCGATGGAAGTACAGTACACTACTTGCGTTTCTTTCTTGCTCTGATCCCTTTATATATGTTTCTTTGTGTCTGAATTGGCTGGGAATATAACGAGTTTTTTTTTAAATAACTTGGATAGCAAGATTGTTTGCTTCTATTTCGCGATGAAAAGCATTTATTGGCCCATCAGACCAGATAATCAGAGCAATTAAACTTCACACTTTACTTGGACTCACTCACACATGTGTATTAGAATATAAATTTAGTCTATAACTCATACAATTATTGTTGGCAATTACTTTAAGATTTCTTTTGTTGGATAAACCATCATTTATTTTCAACCGAAATACGTCTAAATATAGTATGAGAATTCACTGTCCTCTCAATTTCTAAAATGGCATTAATAGAACAAAAGAGTGATGTGGTACACCTGTTGTTTCATAGCGAAATGTACAATAATATGATAAAAAATATTGCAAAATACAGTGATTTTAGGTTGTTAGATGAATGTAATTAATAATTTTGTCACTTGCACGGTGTCGGCAGGCCCGGTCTCGGGATCACTTAACGTACGCTCAGCCGAGAGCACTAATTACGCGCGAGAACGATGTCGCACGCGATGAGGTAGAAAGATGAAATCTGTGAGCGGAGGCAAGGTCAGACGCAATTTTCCAAAAACAGAAATATTCTAGGAAACTAAGCGTGCGGCAAAAAATAAGATGGTTAATTACAACGAACAATTACATTCTAATACAAACGAGTGAGTCCAAGTAAATTGTGAATTCGTTCGCTTTCTTATCATCATTGATTGACCTAAAAGTGAATTCCAATGTAAAATAGGAACACAAATTCTGTCCTCTGGCTACGTGAAGAATTAGTTTGCTTTATTTATTTTCGGCCAATTCAGACACAGATGAATAGTATATAGTACTAAATATAGTATTAAAAAAACATAATGTCCCGCAATTTTAGGCCATCCCCATAACTTCTACGGTAAACGGTTCGCAATATCAAAATGCTCAACAATGAGGAACATGCGGCAAGTAAGACGCTGTAGAGCTAATGTTTGGAATATTTTTAATTTACGAGATATTTGTACTTTTTTTAAAATTTCGTAAATTGAACTATATATTTTTCCCACTTGCAATGGATAGGTTATAAAAGGAGGAAGAATACGATAATGTGTCTTTTGTTTATGTTTTGAGTGTTTTTTTCACTATAAAATTATATTTTCTGATATATGACATTATATTAAACCGACAACATTTTCTGTAGCAACCCTTGCAAATTGTCGCCTTCCGGGAAGGTAGCGATCGGCGCCTTGAGACTGACGGGGAGATGGAAGACTGAAAGGAGAGGCAATGAGGTACAGAGGCTACGTAACTGCCGCAGTCCGTGGACTTGGCACGTCCAACACAGAAGCATAACATGTCCGCAAAGTTAGCACATCCACTTACCACAAAATTGACAGAGTATCCCAGAATTTTGTTCTAATTAAGAACTAATTTAAATTTAAAAATGCAAATTTAAAAATGTTGAACCAATGCAGATCATAAAAATATATTTTTTTACTTACCCTCGCTACTAACCCTGACGAGGCGGCCGTTTATTGTCATGAGGGATACATACGCCGCACCTCTTCGACTTTTACGGCAAATTAGGAGGCAGTGTTTAATTACTAATTTATTACCTAACTTAATGTATGGAAGAAGCCGGTGCATCCAACTACCTTACATCACTTGTCACGTTACCTTCACGATGCGCAGGATGCTACGCTACCAAAAGTCGAAATTGAATCAAAACATTTTGTGCAGTTTTTAAGAAACACTGGTTTATAGAAAATAAAAACTGCGTATGTTTGACACAAAACCACAAAACATACTCATACTTTCGAAACGTTGAACACAATATTATTTAAAGATTTATTTTTGATGAACACATTTCATTAAGAAAAATATTTATCTTTAGAATTGTAGTTGTACAAAAGGCCAACAAAATTGAATTTTAACAATTTTCAAAAGTCAGAATTTTCAACGAACATGAGATCTGCACCATTCTCTTAACCATTATATACTTTATAGGAGAACGGCATCATTCTCTTAAGCATTTTTTATCGGAGGTCCTAATTTAATCAAAATAGTTGGCGCTTTTTTTCACAATGAGGAAAATTTAAGACTGAAAACTTTAACAGAAAATACAATAAAATTTGCATCATAGGTTGCCGGGCAAAGCACCGGCTTTTCCTTGAATTAAGTTAAGTAATTCCATACATTAATTAGTAATTAAACACTGCCTCCTTCTTTGCTGCAAAAGTCGAAGAGGTGCGGCGTATGTATCCCTCATGACAATACACGACCGCCTCGTCAGAGCCAGTAGCGACTTTAAGTCATAATTTATATTTCGATGTTCTGCAGCGATTTAAAATTTCAAAATTTTGGTATTAATTATTTCTTAATTACAACAAAATTCTTGTGTGTTTAGTTTTCTTTTCTTCTTTTCATGCGCTTTTCTAGTGTGGGTGTGCTAAAATAATGCTGGATTAGCACACCAATTCTTAAAGCCTATCATCTTGCATCCTTTAAAGGTGTTGTGACCACGCTGAACGTTTCTCCTTTATTTTGTCTAATATGGAGAAAATTTTGAGGTATTTTCGGATGTTTTCGATTCTGAACTGGTCTAGTAGGCTACAGCCTTTAACTGATTTAATTCCTTTCACTTTCCTTACTCGAATTCTCATTTCGGAAACTTGCAATATTACTTTTCTTTACGTTAATACCCATGACTTCTCACCGTTGAGTAAGAAAACTTGTACTGCCATCACTTTGTACATTTTTGGTTGCATGTCTCTTTTTGTCTTCTCTGAGAGTTCCATCTTATTGTGCTGCACATTTGTTGGAACCCATGAAGTTTGATATCAATGTCGTTCTAGTTATCATTTCTCAAGCCGCAGCCAAGGTAGTTAAAATGTCTTAAGACATTTTTAGTTTTCGAGAAATTAAATCGTCTTTCATTTTTTAAATGAAATTATATATTTTACCACCAGCAATGGATAGATCTTAAAAAGAGGATTCCAATGAAGAAACATATGTTAGTATTTTGATAGAAAGTGATTATAAAAATAGACTTTCTGACATGTGATTGTCTATTAAACAGATATTTCCTGTAGCAGCCCCTGCAACTGCGCCTTTAGGGAAGGTGGCCTCCGCGGCGTCGAGCCTGATAAGGGCAGTTGCGCCGCGAAGCGAAGACCACTTTCCCCAAAGGTGAGAGTTGCCAGGGCGACTAAAGGAAATTTTGTCGGTTTCATTTAAAATCACATGTCAGTCAGTATTATTTTATAAACTACTGTCAAACATTGACAAATCTTACATCGTATTTCCTCTTTTTGTGTTCCATTTAAAAAATCAAAGAGAATTAAATTTCTCAATAACTAAAAATATTACGAAAAAAAGTAAAGATTATTACTTACTCCATAATTCCCCATTGTTGAGCTAAAACTGCTGATATCTCATACTCTTAATACATCATTTTCATTTGCGTCATTGCGCATTTCCTTTTATTTCGCCAGTTATTTCACATTTTTTGCTTATAAATGCCCTCTCTAATTTCTTCCCTTGTTACACTTTCTATAGCATTAAATAAACCTCTACTACACCACATACCTTCGTACTCTTTTATGCCAAATATACTTTTGTCCAAGACATTTAGGTTCATATCACCTATTACAAATAAATCATGAACATTACAGCAATAAATTAGTTCTCCTAAATCATTAATGAACCCTGTTTTAACAACAACAACAACAACAACAACAACAATAATAATAATAATAATAATAATAATAATAATAATAATAATAATAATAATAATAATAATAAATATCGGCCCGTGGCGCAGATGGATGCGGCAGCCGTTGTCTGCGCCGAAGAGGTTCCAGGTTCGAGTTCAGTTCGTAGACATGGTCGTATTTACGATAGTCTCTTGACTCATCATCATCATCATCATCATCATCATCATCCTATCATACCATAATTCAGATCTCTAGGCGTAACAACCTTGTCGTATTGAGGAATACAGCTAAAAAGCTTATTCTGGAAAAAATTGCACACGTTAATCGTGTAGCGTGGTCAGTAATGGCCTATAATAATAATAATAATAATAATAATAATAATAATAATAATAATAATAATAATATAAAACTGACTGATTCATAAAACATTAAATTACCGTAAGAAAAAGAAACTTTTATAATCTAACTCCGCACTGAATGTTTGTTCAATTAAGACCACACTGCACTGGCACTGCACTGCACTTCACTTCACTATGACCCTTAAATCATTATTAATCCTTCCTTCATTATTTCTCTGCCCTACACTGCACACCTCACTTCACAATATATTACTTATTGGCTCTATAACATACTATTCTTAGTTACGTCCCTCATTTACTTAGTAAATACACAAAATTAATTTTCTAAACTGTAGAACGCTTTTGAGGGAAGGGTTCAAAGGTTTTTGCAAGCAATATATTTCATTCCGTTATCGTTCGATTTGTGAAAGAAAATTTCCCGAGATGCGGTCTTATTTTGGGCCTGTGTCCCCCCCCCCCTACTGATGTCTGAAGGAATACTTTGCCGGCGATTAATTTCTTTCCAGGCTGAATGACCGCTATAAGCTTTATACAAGGGTCTTGCTACTAATCGCCTTTTTTAAAGTGAATCCCAACCTGCCATTTTCTTGTCCCTGAAAGTAAATTTAATTGTCCGACGCTGAATCCTTTCCAAATTTTTACACTGCATGCTACTACACTACATAATTTTGTACGGAGCCCAACAACTTGTTCCATATTCCATTATCAAGCGACCAAGCGATAAATAAGCAATTTCCTTCGCGTTTACCATTATCTTTTTTAGGGTGCGCATTACAAAGTGAAGAGATCTCGATGCTTTCCCTACAACAAAATCTACGTGACTTTTCCAGCTTAATTGACTAACAAAATGGATTCCTCGGTATTTGCATGAGGAAACTATCGGAATAAAGTCGTTATTTAAACAGTAATTTGTTTCTATGTAAAGTGCCGGATGTGCCAAAAGTGATGGATTTGCTTTTAGAACTATTTATGGTATTTAATTTTTTCGGCTTAGTCAATTTTTTTGTATGACTCTGGTGTTGAATTTCGCGTTTTACCTGTATGTGTAAGGGGCTGGTGTGGGTTCGCGTCGGAACTTAGTCAATAACTAAATCGGCTGTTGTGTTGCAGTACGTCCTCAGACTATCCGAGGGAAGGGCTTGCCTTCTTTATTCTCTAGTGAGGACGTGTCTAGCTAATTGTTTTAGCGTTGCCAGAGCTTCCTTCGTTTGAACGGCTTGATTGGCTTCGTTAAACGAAAGCCGTCTCGAGCATTGAGTGAAGTTATCAAGTTCCTTCCTCAGTGCTTTCAACCGTTTCCAAAACAGAGGGCATGCTACGAACCGTAGACCTTTGCTCGTGTATCCTTGTACACTTTTGGAAACAAAAATTGATCGCGGCCGTTTGCAGCTAAATTCAGATTTTTCACGACTTGTGCAGCCCTTATCATGACGAAACGCAGGCAAGGCCTCACAAACTACTGCAGCCAATCGTAACGAAGGGAGTGTGGCCTCACAAAATTATGATGAAGAAGATGGCGGACGTCCCTAGTTAAGATATGCAAATATTTTTGAATAAAAATACATGGAATGAAACAATTTTTTGAACATGAAAGTAAATTCATTGAAATAAATGTATAAACGCATTCATTTCACGAGTTTTGACATATTTCTTTTTGATGAACATAGGGAGATAAAATATCACTAATTTTTTTATCAATTACTTTCTTATAGATATTTTAATTTCAATATTATTTTTCTTACACAACCCATGAACATGATGAAATGTCCAGTTTACTATAGATTTTATCAATAAGAAAAATAATTGCAAATTTGCAGGTGTATGTGTATAAAATTTGCAAATACCATAATAGTGTATTTCTCGAAACGATAGAGGACATCTATGGAACCATTTCAAAGAAATTCAATGACCAAGTGTATATTTATCATTATAGTAACAAATAAAGTAGATATTAAGCAATCAGTTTGCATCTCTGGCCAAAATTGTTATTTGATTTATATGTTCAACCCGAGGACAAATTTGGAACAGTCGCTGGCAGAAATAGTGCACGTTTGGCTATTGTTTATAAAATTGTTAATTGTTCCAAAATTGTTAATTTACAATTTTCGGTTCTGTGACATTAGCGAATACTTCACTCTTTAGAATTTCAAAACTTGGAAATTGTTTATGAATTAACAAATTTTGCAATTCTTTTTTATTCTCTCATTACAATTACCTTTCAGCAAGTTGCCAAATTCCACTTTTCAATCGGCGCTATCGCCTTTCCTTTTCGAGATAAGCAATTATTTATTGGAAATTAGCATCTGATGCCAACCCTCATTCGTTTTACAGACAATCCACTCCCTCTTTGCAGTCAAGTATACTGTTCAGATCTTTTGCAGTGTCTCGCTCTTCGCCGATTATGTAGTATTAACGATTTCTGTCTTATCGTAAATCGGAGGAAATTGTTGCTAATGGATTTTTTGGACATTTGTTGCTAGTGGACGTTTTGATATTTTAATTAGCCTACGTTATAAACAAATAATCAAAATGCTAAAATTGTTTCCCTATAAATGTTAACGTAATATTTTATTTCGTTTTGTCTACATTCTATTCAGTGGTGCAAAATGCATTCCGATATCTTTATCGTCTAGCGAGGAAATCGATTATAAACACATTATTTGGCAAAATGCATTTTGACGGAATGGTAGCACATAGCGTATTATCAATAATGAAAAATTTGTATGAAGTATGTTTCCTATCTAATTGTTGTTTTCGTGAATTTTTTGAAGTCCCTGTTTGAGCTCATTGAACTTCTAATTCCACCGATTTCACTATTAGCTTCAAAATTGCAGAAAATACATACCACTTGGTAATATGAGACTGCTGCCGAAAATCGCAGTGCGATCGAACGAATAATGTCGAAACACCCTTGTGAGACATTCTGGAGCTTATATTTTCATTTTCGATTTTTATTAATAATTAATAACTAGTTTGAATGTAGTTCATTTTAACATTGAATACACGAAGCAAGTATTATGCAGCAGATATATTCTTTAAAATTGAACAACATTTGATTTTTTAATAGAACTATATTCCTGTAGATTTTGGTCTGAAATGAATGAAGAGAAATCATGCATTGGATTTGATACTACGTTTGATTTGAAACTATAAAGAGTTGTTTGTACAGGAAATTTTCCATTTGAGAAGCCCGTGCAGCGATGGCTTTTGGGACACTTGGCCTCCGCTAGTCCGAGACCTTTGGGCTGAAATGGAAGGAGCGCGATGGGATGGATACGTGAATACTGCAATCGTGGCCTTGGCAGGAAGAGCGTAGAAACGAGCATCAATGTTAAAAGAATCAATTGTCGAAAACAAGGAGCAAGAAACTGACAGAATAAGAAAGAAAATAATAAAGGCATTTTCAGACTTCAGAAGCATTGATCTTGATTTTTAAAGGTGATAGAAACGAGCCTGTATTTTAAAACATTTCAAGTAGAAAGGAAAGGATCCAATAGTTTAAGATGTTATTCAATAATATCTCAAATATGTGTTTGGGCAATAATTGACTGTATTAGAATAATGCAATATTTTACTCTCTGTAGAAATTATCATTGATGTAATTTTAAGGTTTATGTTTTTGTATCCATAATGATAATAGTAATATAATGTTAATATTGTAAAAACGTAATATTGATTATGTAAAATATTGTATTTATTTAGTCGCTAATGTCCTAGATGTTGATGAAACACAATACATTTAAAAAACAATACCTCGATAAAATTAGTCAGATCACAGATTTTAGCAAGTTTCTAATATTCTTATTCTACTTTCTCCTGAGTTCATTAATATAACAAAATTATAAAAAGTAAACAAAATGCGCATTGTAGAACTTCTTTCCTGAAATATATTTTCAGCACGACTGTTGCCCCGCTGTTTTACCAATATGTCAAGGACAATTTTGAACAAAGAATATTCAAACCAATTGCTAGGGTAGAGAAATGTGTTCAATTGGTCTACACTATCACCAGATTTCACAATTTAAGATTTTTTGTAATGAAAGTGAAAAACGTTTATGAGACTGTACTTACGACTCCAGAAGATGTGTGATAATAATAAAAAACGCGAAACGCAGCAAGGGAGGAACCCCCCCCCCTGAGTGAAATGTCGTTAGTTGAAAGGAAATCTGAAATAAATAAATTGAAGAGGATGGGTGAAAGTACAGCTCCTTGAGGGACGCCGCAAGAACTGATTTTTTGAAATGTAATGTTTTAATCAAATGGAAAAGATTATGTGATTATTTAAAAAGACTACAAATTAAATCTTGGAGATATTGAGGAATTCCTAAAAGTGAAAGTTTGCAAATTAGACCTGGGTGCCAAACTGTTTCAAAATCCTTTTCAATATCAAGAAAAACTGAACGAACGTACTGAAAATTATAAAAAGCGAGAAGTATGTTTTCAGTCTGAGTATTTGGTTTTTCGTGGAGAGAAGAGAGTGAAAGCAAATTGGTAGTGAGGAACAGCATTTGCCGAATTTAAGAAAATATTAAGTCTATGAAAAATGCATCGTTCAAAAATTTTCCCTAAAGGTGGAAGTAAATTAATTGTCTTGTAATTTGAAGGATTTTTTGATGGTTTTCCAGGTTTAAGAATCAGCATAACATGGGCATGCTTCCATGATTTGGGAAAATATCCTAAACGAAGACCAACATTAAATATAGCTGTGTATCGGACAATAAGTGAAAATTAAAATTGTTTAATTATAAATGAAAAAATATAATCTGGCTCAAAGGATAATTTTGGAGACAAAATTATTATATAGTGCGTTACTTCGAAGGGTGAAATGAAAGAAATGGGATGCAGAAAAGTTGGTATCTGTTGAAATAGAACTGTGAACTAATTAATCATCATCAGTATTAAAAGATTTATGAGGTTTAAAACCATTTCGAGTAAAAGGGATAGGGGGTCGTGTATCATGTTTAAATGGATATTTAACATGGAGCGATTAATTTAATTGTATCTAAAATACAATGATTTAAGAGAGAAATGTTATCATCAATGTGTGTAGTTGTTCCTAAAGGTGGAATCAAGGGAAGTAATTGAGAAAGGGAGATTGAAATTATGGCAAATTTATGAAGATTAAATGGATATTCAGGTTTGTTATAGGTTAAAGAAAGAGAGAAGGAAAAGTTAATGCTCGATGATCTGAAGGTAAAGCGTCGAAAACATTAGTTGTTATATAAAAAGGTATGTTTTGTGATAATCCAAAATCAGTTATATCTGGACACATTAGGAATATAGTAATAATGAGTTGGCGAGCCTCAGGAGTGAATATTTAGACTGTAATTATGTCAATCAGGAGAGTTGATCCAATGGTGTTATCTAGTCGACTTCCCCAAGCAGAATGTTTAGCTTTAAAACTACCTGCAAGAAAGGTATGGGGGTGTGATGCAAAAAAGGATAAAATATCACCACTTCTGTATATTTTATTCGGTTATCTAAAAAGTGAAGAAATGCAAAAAGAGTTTAATTCTTTCGTTTATATTATTGCTCTTACATTTTCAAATGCACCGTTAGAAAAAGAATTTAGTCGGTAAAGTTTAATCGAGTTTTTAATCACGGGTGCTACTCGTCCTTTACGACCAAAAGTAGTTAAATTTTTATGATCTGGTATATATATAAACCAGAAACATAAAATTTATTTGAAGGAGAGATATGAGTTTCTTGAATACATGTAGATGTATTTTATGTACTAGATGTATTAGATTATTATGTATAAGATGTATTTTATACAGTTGTAGATAATAAGAAAGTAAATGTATTTTATTTTTAATTCCATCTGCATTCCATTCCGCATTTTGAGGAATATTCCTTTTCTTTTGAACGTACTAAAAAGAGTTAATGTTACAGGATTGCAAGATATTTTCAGTTATCGTGGGTATTAAGTTTGACAAAATTTTGGTAATTAAATATTGAAGTTGGTTAGCAATTGACAAAGCAAACGAATTTATTTGTTCATTAAATGAAGAGTAGTTATATAAATTTTCTTTCACTTTTCTGAATATAAAGGACGGGCATAAGATTTAAAGGTATTTCTTAATTGTAGGGTTGGGGAAGAAAAATGTTTATTAGTGAAGTGAGAAGTAGTTTGATTCAAGTTTAGACCGAGATCTTGATTGATTACCTTATTAGAAGGATTAAAATATTTTTTGGTTTCAAAATATTGACAAACGTAGTTCATTTTTTACTGGAGGATGCGTGAGCGTGCTTACACTTTGCACGTGCTTCTTCAGAAGAAATACACTCCGAGGTGTTAATATGATGATTTGCCGAGCAGCGTCCGCAGCATTAGGTTCTTCTTTGTGTGCCCAAACGTGCGACAATTTCTGCATCGGACTGGGCCATGTCGGTGTCTGCTTTTATCGACTTGTATTATGACTAAATAGTGATTACAGTTTGTATATTTTCTTGGCAGCTTATTTTTTCGTCAACGTGACCGCTACCAACGGCCATGGATTTTTCAACGTAACTGTTAGACGAATAACAGTGAGGGCAGGAAAATTCAGACGAAGGAGTTCATTTAATATTTCAAGATCTGATTAGGATGTTGGGACATTCCGTATCATGAGTGAAATTGTCTCCACATGTCGGGGGCCGGGGCAGTCTTTCGCGGCAGGCAGAAGGCCACCCAGCTCTTGGGCCCCCCGAGGGGTTGGGCGGGCGTGTCGCGCAACGCGGGTATCAACTGGCGCAGAGGGAGATGATGGGTGGGAGCAACCGCTGGGCAGTTGGGCCTCAAACTGCTACTAGGCCGAGAGTTCTGTAATTAGATGACGCCGTCAGCGTGGGAGGTCTGTCACGTGATCCTTTGCAAGGAAGCTGGAAAGAAAACAGCCAGGGCCATTCGAGTTTGAACCAAATCGCGATGCGGAAGGCACTTGTCACCCGCCAGGGGTTATCGCTAGCTTCAGCAGCGAGGTGTGGCTGTTCGCCACGGGACGGGAAGCCAGGCGAGGTGCAAAGGTTAGCCGCTGGGGTCTGCGTCAGGTTGAGGCGGGCATGCCTCAGGGAAGTGCAGTGCTGGGAGTGCAGCGTTAGTTCCTCGGGAGTGTAATTATTGAAAAGATGTGAATAAATTTGTATATAACAAACCCGTGTCTATGTTTCACTTGCGACGACGTCACAATATCCATGCTCCCTTTGAATCCACTCCACGACGCCTAGAGGCTCTGATGGCAACGTCTGGCGGCTTCACATCGTAATAAATACTCAAGATCAAAATGCAAGTATAGTTCTGTAATTCTAATCATTTGTATATTGTAATATTCTTAATCTGTGTGATATATTTCATTGCAATAGTATGTCTCTTTCTTGGTGTTGCAATTCTCACAAACAGCAGTGTATAATAATAAAAATAATTCAATATGTGATAATAATCGTTGCTTAAATAATTGTATTGGCAGGTGTATCCTAAATATAATTATCAATATCTGTTAAGTGCATTTTATTTTTCGGATCTTTATCGAAATGGCAAACTTATTCCGCTCTTTATGTATAAATTTGTTCAGATAACTTTAATCTGAAAAAATCTCTCTACTTTATGATGGTAATTTTTTCTACATTGTTTGATAAGAAATTAATATAATTTAGGACTAGTATTTGCATTTTGATTGTTTTAAATATATTATTTTTTGATGTATTTTTTAGGATTCAAAAAAGTTAATCAACCCAGTTCTTGCTTTAGTGGGAGTCTTAGAGGGATATGCTAGGCGGCAGCATGCTCTCCCTTCTATTTCGCTGACTCAGTTATGCACAAACCGTGCCGTGATTCTGTACAGTCGATGCGTACTTCTTTGTAGAGCGCAGATCTGCTGAACTCAAGTAGGTGTGGCAGCCTCCGAGAAGCAACTTGGGCTTTCGGCGCGGACGGGTCCAAACACTATTGGAGAGGAAGTGCAATCACCACACAGTGGTTCAGGCTCAACGGAAAACCGCAATAAATCTCTCCATTCAAAATTTGTTACAAACATAAGAATTCAAGCATTGACGAATCCAGGAAACAAAGGGTCATATGCTCTACTTAAATCCTTGTTGGAAATAATCGTCGGTATTTTCTAAGTAGAAAAGATGCGTGAGTATGTTACAACATTAACTGTATTTTTAAATACAACTAATTATAACGTGCTAAATAATTAGCATGAACAAAATCACGACTAAACGTGCCGCATCTTCATGTTCTATTTATATTAAATAAATATGAACACAGTAACAAACAAAACAGTAATAAATAATATTGTAAATTAAGAGTGTACGAATAAGTTAATTTTCTTCATTTTGCACGTTATGGTCAAATCTATCTTCTTAATGTAGAACCTGCAAATACCTTCGAATCGAGCGGATGTATATATTTTGGAGGCGGAGAAAGGCATTGCCTTGTTCCAACGTATTTTACCGACCCCGTCTCCAAATTGCCTAATCCACCCAATTTGAAGGAATGTTAATATATTTCGCGGATCCTGCAATTCGATGAGTCAATACTGGAAAAGTTTTTCAGAACTGGCGTCTCATTGGGGAGGGGCAGCGGAGCACTCGCCAGGCTCTCGAAGGCTGCGACACGCTCCCTAGCACGGTCACCTACCAATCGAGAGGCAACCCCGCTGTCACAATCATCGTCCCCCGCTGCTGGATACAAAAAGAATTTGAGGGGGATTTCAGTTCTTATAAATATTTTTTGAAAAAGTATTTTTTAAATCGATAGTATGAAATAAAAATGTACATGTGTATTGGTGATGAGATCTATATTTGGTAATCAAAGAGTTAAAATGAGTAAAATTGCAAAAATGTTGGCGAGGTGGGATAATGCCCCGATTTCCCCTGGATCCGCTAGTCTTGCTCTAACCTCAGTTGACCTTATGCGTCATGGTATTAGGTGTACTTGTGTGTCAAAATTCGAAAATCCCTTAGCATGATAGCATTAAAAATATTCGCATCAATTAAAAGATCAGAAAAGAGGAAATAAATTAAAAATTCAATTGTAACATACGGGTTTTTACTTCTACAATATGAACATTATATTCCAATTCAGAAATTAGAAATTAAATCAATATTTTGATTTTGTACAACCCCTGCATTAGATGAACCATTGAATTTTTAGCGTCGTTTTCGAATAAAGTGCCCCCCCCCCCCCCCGCGCAACACACGCACAATCTGAAAATACTTCTTGAAAACTTATAAATTACTGTAAGTAAATGAATTATTGCGCTTTCCGTTTCCTCCCGCGCTTCCCTGGTGCACTGCCGCGCTGCGTCGCAAGGTGGGGGAAGAGCAGTCATGCGACCGTGTGGCGTGAGCTGGCGAGAGCCCCGTGACAAGCCAGTCGCCGCGCCGCGCCGCGCCGCGCCACTTCTTTCCATGAAAGAGCAATCCAAGCGGATGCGGAAAGTCGAGACGCGCCTTCGGACTTCCCAAAAGAAAACAAACAATGCGCTGCACAGTGGCACATTTTTACTTTCTCGTGTACGTATGTACATACGGAATAATGTACGTAGTTTAGAGAAAGTTATGTAATGGTTAATGCGTATAACACGGATTTTTCAAGTTTTTTGGTGCTCAGAAAACATATAATTCAAATTATTTTTCAATGTGATTTCATAAGGCTGGTGTAGAGTGTTAGTATCAGGCACGATAGTTGTTTTTTCAAGTGTTTCTGCATGTAATTAAAAACATGAAGTAAAGTCATTTGTATCAATGTGCCCCAACCACGGGGTACATTGATACACATCATACAGATTGGGCCCTTTGATACGTTTAAAAAAATTGTGGAAAAATAACTGTCACTCCATAGTTTCCGTAGACATGAATTAGGAAACCATTTTACATTTATTCAAAGGAATTCAAATTTCCACAATTTATTTATAAGGAATGTCAAAATGTCCAGAAACAAAATGAATCGAACATCGGTCTTATATTTATTTTTAAAGTTTCAAATTATCCAATTCATACAATTTATTTGAAAGTAATGTTAATGCGATCAAAACCAAAATTAAATGTATAACGTGTCTGATGTTCTTGCTGTTTCTTGTCCGATTGTTGGCTGTGGCAACTTTGTCATATCCGGCACTTCATTCCCACCATAATCTTCTTCATCAGGAAAAAGTTTCCAGGTTTTCTGTTCAAAAACCGTACGAGGTGGTCATCATCATCATCAGGGTTTCCTTTAACTTGGCCTACAAAAGAACAATCTCTTATTTGAAAACCGCACAATAACAAAATCATCAACAATATTTTGGTCAAAAGTACCTGCTTCTTCCATTGATTCCTCTTCACCTAGTAGGTCAATTCGATTCAAATCATCTGATGTAGAGTTATACAACTGACCTAAAGGATGTTTCAGATTCATTTAATAAATATAATTATTCCATCTTCCTCTTCCTCTATCGCTTTAAAGGCTTGGTGTCTTATATTCCTAGCAGCGTTTTTGCGTTTTTCAGTTCTTTGTCTCTACGCTCTATATACATTGCTGTGCTGCGGCTTGCTTTTCTTTAACTTTCCTTATTACTAAACGCCTTATTTTCACTTATTTCCTATTTATAAAAACGAATAATGGTGAAATGAGAAATTATGAAAATGTAAAAAAATGTGGGCGATGAAAACTGCAACTGGGAAGAGGGTGGAGCAAGTCCGAAAAGGTGGACAAGATGAAAGTAATTAAAAGAAAGAAAGAAAAAAAATTGTGAGAAAGAGCAGCAATTTTCGGGTAGCAAATTATACTGAAGTTTCTGTTTGAACTGTGACATCAATTAGAAAAGTAGAATTTCAAGCTGGCGGGGCAGGCTTGAGTACTCCCGGTCAGAAAAGGACCATATTGTGAAGAAAAATAATTCCACTTTGGTGACTCTGATAACAGGGTAATTCGAAATTTGATAATGATGATGATGGCATAAACGCCATATTGCTCTATTCTTTTGTTTTTGTCAAAAAGTAGAAAAATATAATTTTTTAACAAAAATGTAATTTTAAAAGCACGAACTCGCGTCGTTAGTACTTACATTAAAGGCTATTTGTTCACAACAATTTATTTATGAGTACATGTGTTTTAAATAATGTCACATAAAGCTTCTCGACAACTCAACGGTTTTCTGGGAAAACTAGATCAAAATACTTCATTTTCAGAAACGCACAAATGCTATTTTCTCAAGAACGACTCCAATTGTTTTTTCAAACTTTTCGAAAGTATAGTGCTAATGCACTCTTTAATATGCCGTTAAGTTCATTTGGGGGTATTTTTTTGTTTTTTCAAAAATTACACAAATATAATTTTTGAAAGATCTCTCACGACGGTTATATGCACATTTCCAACAGTTTGTAAGCACTATTGCATTTGTGAGTGAAAGTGCTCCAAATGACTTTCAATGAGGTTTTTCGAAAACTCAATAATTTTCTGTGAAAAAGTGCTTTAAATTTCGAATTTACTGTGGCGCTTAAGCGCTATTTTCTTAAAAACGGCTCCACATTTTTCAAAGAAAAATTTACATTTATGACAAGGTTTTTCTTAACTTTGATATTCTTAAAATAATATTTACATTCTATTATTAGGAAACCGAAAATTACGATAATGTAAAAAAAGTACTTTAGGTGGCGGTAGATGGCAGCTGGCCGACAAGTCCAATAGCTAGCCGAGTCCAAAGGAAATAGAAAACTACTACGGGAAAGTCTGTGCCATTCTGTATCACCACTAGTTTACTTTTTACTCAATTTGTTTTCTCAATGTATTGATATATTTCTTTTTGAGCAACTGTTATCTTACGACGAAAGGCAACTCACGAGTTAGCAGTCAAAAGTTTCATAATTATTTTGATGTAAATTGAATATATTCTAATTAGTGTATTGATGTTATTATCCGAGGGAATGCGCATAGTTTTGACAACGATGCGCTGGTAATTGTGCGTTGCTCGCTTCTTGGTTGAATTGGGACGTTTGCAAATAGCTAAGGTAGCGCAGAAATAGCAATATTTAAAAATTACGCAGCTGTTTCAAAAACGCAAGAAAGTATGTGCTGTTCTAGCACCACTATTTTTTGTTTTAATTTCCTTTTGTTTCATTCGTTCGCAGCTTCGTTTAATAAGAGAACAGTGACGAAATGGAATATGTGAAAAGGAGAGAGAAAATATTTTCTAGTAGTGCTTCGTTACCAGGTGCAAGAGCACCATCAACGCTTTCTTCACTGATAAGGAATAAAAATACTAGAAAACGATGGTATAAAGTGGCAAGAGGGCACGAAAAGCATCGTTTCTATGATATTTTCTGTAGCTTTGTGTAATTGAAACAAAACTTTAAATAAATAATCCTCATTTGTCAAGAGCGCAGAAAAGTAGAGGTGTGCATCTGAAAAAAAAATTGTTAAAAGACGCAAAATGTAATAACGCCTCCGAATTTTACAACTGAGCAGACGCTTCCACTCTAAGAAGCAGCTGGCAAAGTTATCTGTTTCCGCCTTCCGTCGTTCGTAGCTGTTAAGTACGCAAGTCGCAAGAAAAACAATGGGTCGAAATAAGCACTGTTGATCAGAGAAAGGGATTGACGCGAAATACTCGTAATTCTTGCAATAAACGAATAAAATTACAACGTAGATGACACAATTATTTTAATGAAAATTAATTATTGATAGAGCAACTTTCGACAATAAAGTAATACTGATCCTTCATTCTGAGAGAAAATTATAGAATCGAATTATTCACCGTTAAATGCTAAAGAAATCTTCGAGATAGAAATTTACAACAAAGAACTAACAAAATTAAATCACTTTTCGAGTTTTACCTCTGAACGTTATTAATCCATTATATTCCATCGTATGGTTTATCATATGCAAAAGCATAACTATTGTTTTTCATTTTTGAACGCTTAATTTGAACAAGAGAGTCGCTTTTCATGAATATACTTTTAGTTTGAATGCTTTTGTAGTTTATACTCTTAGCATTAAAGTACAAGAGTGTTTTATCTTGTAGTTTCAAGCATTTTAAATAGTAACAGCATTGTCGCTGCGTTACACCATGTGCAGCCTGTAAGTAAAAAAATCATTTCTCATTATTACTTTTATTATTTTGGTGAAATAATTGTTGAATATGTTTGCGAAAACTCATACTATTAATATTAGCGCTGTTTTATTAACATTCTTCGCACTATTCAGATAGCAATTTGAAAGTATGAAATATGATAAGGTGGTCATTAAAGGGAAATGTTCTTGCAATTTGTTTTATCCATTTCAGATTAGATTTGAGTAAAGAGAGAGATGTGGAGGAAGTTCTTCATATTTTTAACTCCATCGAAAATGGTAAGAATTTAAGAGTCGGCAGAATGTTTTGTCGGCAGACGGCATGTCGGCCAGAATATTTTGAGATCCTTGACGAACAAGATTGAAGATCCCGTTTGAGGTTAAAGAAGCATACGGTTAACATAGCAATGTCTTTGATAGAACAGAAAATAAAAGATTTGTGAATACCGACTTACATTTCTGTAATCTCCTGGTTAAGAAATGGTCCTGTTAAATTCATTTTATGTCAGAATAATTAAATGAATACTTTGTGTTTTGTTAGCAATTCTGAGGTATCACCAATGAACCGACTTCTCACTCGCTATTTTGCAACAGGATCTTTTTTTTATCGTAATTTGAGTCTTCATTGAGGTGAGCAATCTACTGCTTCAAGTGTAGTGAGTTCGTGAAGCTTCCAAGGAATATAGAAATCAACCGAGAAGAATTTTATGAAATTGCTATATTTTCTGGAGTTCTCGCAGCAATAGATTGCACATATGTTCCCATACAATCACCCTATTTTATAGTGTCTACTCTACATAGTCTTGTGAACTATCTTTATGAAATGTTTCTTAATAAAATAATTAAACACAAGTATCCTTTTCTTTTTTAACAATCACTGATTTTTTTAAAGAAATCTTTATTGTCCAACACACCGATTCGATGTGCCAATTACACTCATCAACGTATGTTAGATAGACCTAATTGACATGATCCGTCTGGCAATAAAAAAATGTCAACAAGTTTTGAAAATAGTGAATAAAATAAAAGAATTAAAAATAAAAGTTACATAGAAATGAAATTCATTAAAAAGTCAAGTATAAGTGAAAAAATATATAAGAAGTAAGTAGAAACAATGAAAGTAGACGGAAGTAAATTTGCCAAAACATGTTAAATTAAGCAAATATTTATAAAAAAAAGAACTACATAAAAAATTTTATCAAAAAATTCCAATCACAAAACAAAATTATCGTCTTGTACATCCTCACTTTTAAGGAGATTATTCTAGAATATTTATTGGGCCCATTATCCAAAAATAATTTTTATTTTAGCGAGAACATTGTCATAAATGTTTGTGAAAAGATTTGATTCTAACATGGTATTAATATTATGTTAAAATGGATGAATACCAAGTCAATGAGTGATGAGTCGATGATTCAAATCTTTTCACAAACATTTATGACAATATTCTTTCTAAAATAAAAATACCATATAATTTTTTTAAGAAAAACATTTTCATGATTGTGAAAAAGCAAAAGAATTCTTTAATAATAACAATTATTATTATTATTATTATTATTATTATTATTATTATTATTATTATTTTCCGTTAATCGGCCGACTAGGATCACGCATGCAAGAATCCTGCATTTACCGTGGCTCAGTTTTTATTTATTATCACAGTGGCAGGTGCTTGCGACAATTTTTTGGGGGGGACCAGCATTTTTAGCTGGATCCGATTTTTATCCCCCACGGTTGTTAGCCCTGGGGGTATGGAAGATGAAATGATGATACGATGATAATGGGGGTGAAAGGACAACACACACAGACATACACAAATACATCCATGCCCGAGGCGGGACTCGAACCCGCGATCTTCTGGTCCGAAACCACTCCGGCACTACTGCCTTCGCGATCTCGGCCATCTGATCGGCTATTATTATTATTATTATTATTATTATTATTATTATTATTATTATTATTATTATTATTATTATTATTATTATTATTATTATTATTATTATTATTATTATTATTATTATTATTATTATTATTGAAGTGACAATCATATTTTTTCTCACATGTTTATCTCTTTAAACTTTCCTAAACCTTGAAGTTTTTGTACAATTTGTTTTGGTGTTGTTAGTATTTAAAATATATCACTCGTTTCATGGGGCTTCCCGCACTCTTAGCAGTAGAACTTTAATCGATGTGTTGGACTTTATTCTATTGAGATGTTTAAGTCAATTTACTCTGACTTTTATTTTGTTAATTTAATTGTAAATTATACACTTTAAAATTCTGTTCAGGGAGTGAATAGTATTTGGAAATTTATTTCGATAATATATAATAGGCTGGTCATCGGAGAAAAGTCTCAATAATGAGTAATTTATGAGAAATAGGCAATAGAAATTAAAGAATCAATTTTCAACGATATCCTACATAATCATGTCAAAAATTGTAATGGATTTCTTGCCTTACTCCAGTTATGATTTCAAAATCAGTCATTTTTGGTAATGCATTGTTTGTACTATCATTTTGTTTAAAAAACAAAAAATAAAAACTTTGAACAGTTATAATAAGATTTTCTTTATCTCTCTTCGGAGCGTCATATTTTTATTAACGATGTTTCTCTTCGCAAAAAACATCCCCCACCGAGCTATTGATAACCCTTTCAATAGCTATCCATGCCAATCCCTATTCTACCACATGGTAGCACCATTTACTTTACATTTAATAATATATTTCCTCTCCGCAACGAGGGATACAGGTTTGTTTCCTCACGTGTAAAATTAACTCCTCTTTCTCGCTTATTTCCTCTTTCCACTTTGAAAGTCCTACACACACAAAGTACGACGCAATAAAACAAACTTTTACACCGAACTCGCACACAGTTCACGCCGAAGTAAACTGCAACACAAAATAACAACGAATGAAGCGAAAAACGCATGTCACTTCCATTATCAAAACATATTCGAATTCGCGCGCACAGGGCGCGTTTGACTCGAAAATGCGGATTTGCCGTTAATGAAAGAGCAATCAGCCAGATTATTTACCAGAAATATATGTCAGATATTTTAACAAGAAAGACCTTGGTGAAAAGCAAAATAAATATCAGGCACTTTGATCTGAAGGATAAAAAATCTATCGGACTAGTATTGGGAACTTTATCAGGCACCGGTGAAACAGGCCCTAAAATTACTAGGGATGCGCCCTAAGTAATACTAGGGATGCGCAAAGTCGTTCTTTTATGTGAACTTTTCTTTATACGATCGTTATTTTCAGTGAACTAGTTCAAAAGAACGAGATAGTTCATTTATTTTGGTGACGTAGACAGGGGTGCCATATTGGGCGGAATACCGCCCATTGGGCGGAATCCATTGTTTCCTGGGAGAATTTTAGGCGGTGTTCTTTTTTTTTATTACTTAAATCATCAATAATACTCACATATTCTCTCAAATTGTACGAGTATTGATGGCTTTTGAAAGAAATGTCCTATGCACAAGTGTTTTAGTTTTGAACACCTTGTAAACATACAGCATCATATTAAGAAAATAAGTCAGGGCCTGTTTTTTATTTTTATTTTTAGACATGCATTTTGCTCCTTAAATCGTCTTCTAGAAATTGTACAAGTATTTAAGTCCTAAGACTACACTTAATAGGCAGGCATAATGCGCGTGAGTATTTAGTTTTAAACTTCTTGTGAACGTAGTTATTTTAAAATTATCAGCTCCTGTTTCAAAGCCAACTTTATTCACCACTCACCTTTCTTTCCCACTAGGATATTTGGCCGAATTGGATGGTTTTTTATCCCTCCGATGGCGGATTTTTCCAGAAGGGTTCTGGCAACCCTGGACGTAGTTGGTTTTTCAGAGTTGAAGTTGAAATTTTTGCTGAGACCGCAGATTGAGACCAAAAAATAACTGAGACCATCAAAGAACTTGGCTCACGAAATATGATTTTTTCTACAACTGTATAAAAATTATAATATACAAATATATGGAAAAGTTCGCAATTTTATTGCGATACAAGGTGCTTGATATCTCGGGGAATTGCAATAGCTTATACAGGGTCACTAAGTGATATTTCGTTAAATTTCCAGGAATTAAGAACTTTTTCCACGGTAAGGAGACACTTACCTTGGCAACCGAGTTTTTAATGGATATGAGTATAAAAAATAGCCTATTTCACGCGGTGTTAATGCGCAGAATCTGACTTTACTACAGAGTACTCTCGTGGCTCAGTGGAGAAGTCGCTTTCACCATTGATGTTTCGATTTCGATGCCCGGAGAACATCATGTGAAATTTGTTACGACAAAACGAGTTTGCCTGCATCGCAGGGGCTAGTTCAACCCCTGTGAAGTGTCCTAAACCTTATTCCTTCCCAATTCTGGCCGCTGATAGTGACACAGGAGCGAGCGGTGGGAGGCGCGTACGCGGATATGCTCTTCTACAACCGACTACGACGAGACGTGACGTGACATGACATACCAGTAATTGAGGATCTCTCCTAATAAGCGCACTAAATTAATAGAGAATTACTACAAGCGCGAAGCACTCGACGCCTCCCCTCCCACCAAGAGCTTGGAGACGCGTTGAGTCTATGTAAACGCAACAAATCAACAAATTAAAAAAAAAAAGTATTAGTAACTTGTGATACGAGTGGTAAATGTTGCATTTTATTTTGTGCGTAGAAAATGTTGCAACACGAGGCCGATAAGCCGAGTGGCATAATCCTATAACAAAATAAAATCAGTTTTACCACGTGTGTCATACACTATTTTTTAGACAGCCTTTTTGACTTCCATTACATTTTAATTCGAATATGTGTTGTATTAAGGTCATTAGTAGCTCGTTTTATCAGACGAAAGTATTTTATTTTCATTCTTATATTCAGTTTTATCTGAATATAATGAATAATGTTACTTTTAGCGCTAGTGCTAAAAATTGAACTTTATCACTATCACTGTTGCAAGTCACGTGTTTTGGACATCTCTATTCCAGAAACGATCCATGACAACACCATATTTGATATCATGGAGCTAGAAATTCGGGGAGATGGCATGACGTCACAAACTTTAACCAATCATCGAATCCGCTATTACTGAACCCAAAACGCTTGTAGGCATCCTCGTGTTGTGTGCGTTATTTATCATTGGTTTTAATATTTAAAGCCTTGATCAGATTAACAACATTTCGTAACAGATCGCTATGTTCACTTGTGTGGCTTAATGCTGTACAAATTATTCGATGAAAGTGTGAATTACTTTTCGCATGTGAGTAGTATGATTTGGAGAACATAGTAAAATTTGAATATATTGGTTAATTTTCGTGATTTTTGGCATCAAACTAAAGAGTTCTGTGGATTAGTTGTTCCAAAAGACAACTGGCAGCCAAATACATACAGCAACTTATGTTCGGTTCATTTTCAAGAAAAGATTTTGATAGAATTCCATGTTGATACGTTGTAGAAACTCCCAGTTCCAACAATTTTAGCAGTTATTCTACCACACCTAAGAGAAGTAAATTGTGTAGGAATTCAGAGGATGTCTTCCAAATGATAACTAATATTATTATTTTGACGTCTTATACAAAGGAACCCCAAAGTTATGAAATAATATACACATTCTAACTTACGTAGAATCCAACTGCCTCAAAATAAAAGGATTCACAAAACATGAATTCTGGCTACACCATGTGTTAGAGTATTTTATTTTCTAAATTTAGCAACTGGATTTATTCACTTTCTCGTTACCAACGCCCGGCAATAAGAGTTTTTCTGCCGAAAACTCGCCGCTTTTTCCTGCAGCATTAAATAACTTTCTCTTCTAAAGAAGTACCTTCCTTAGGGCGAGAAAGTAAAAAGTAACAGTACAGTAAGACAATGTGCTTTTTTTAATCATATCAAATCATATAGTTGGCATGGTAGCCAGACCTCCAATATTGTGGCAACACTAATTCTAAGAATATTTTATGATAATTTGTGCATCACATGCTCCTTCACAATGTTAGCAGTGTTAAGTTTTTATTTATTTGCAGAAATTTTTGAGAGTTTATGTAAGAAATCTCAAAGGCAGAAGCACATTTATAAATGTAGTATTCATAACGTTTTAAATTTGATATTATTTTGGTTTCCACGCATTGCAAATTCTTTTCACTGACCCCACAATTTGTAAAGAAGCTTCTCCGTTTTATTTGTTATACTCTATAATATTCCGAAGATTATTAAATTCCCTTGAAAAATGGGTACTACTCATTTGTTATCGTGACTGATAGTCGTATTATGGGCACACCAATAAAGCATGTATTCGTATCCATAGTACCTCCTCCATGAGTATATAAGTAGTATTCATTTATAAGTAAAATGTTGCAAAAGTATTTTTTATGTATTTTTAATGTGGTTTGTGTATTTTCCATGAGCGCACAAAGTCTTACACGATGAGAGAACTTTGTGAATAAAATATTGTTTCCCGTCCTTCTTATTTTTGAGCAACTTGCATTGTATTAAAGTAAGTATCTATTTAAAAATTGTAGTTTCTTACAAAAATATCGAATATATTAAATTACTATTACAGCCATCAAAGACATATATGATAAATGTGAATTACTTCTAGCTTTCCTTGCTAAATTAATGCAAACAACTGGAAATACAGGTAAATGCCAGGAAAAGATCCCCTGTAATGGTGGAGCAGCTGCTGCAGCCGATTAGATGGCCGAAATCGTTAAGGCAGTACATAGGCGACATAGCACTCTCGGACCAGAAGATCGCGGGTTCGAGTCCCGCCTCGGCCATTGCCGTATTTGTGTTTGTATGTGTGTCATCCTCTCACCCCACACTATCATCATAATTTCATCTTTCATACCCCCAGGACTAACGACCTTAGAAAATAAAAATCGTATCCAGCTAAGTGCTCATCGCCTGGTGAAAATTACATGCACCTGCCCGCGAGATAATGTTTCTGAGCCCTAGCAAATGCAGGCTATTTGCGGCTAAATCGGCCTATTTGCGAGCAAAAAATGAACACCAACCACCAAACACCCTGATAATAAATGATGCTCAAGCATTAAGAATATGATTTAAGTTTCATCAGTAATAGAACTTTCTCAGTAAATGTAAACAACCTCCATTTCAAGACCAATGCAGGACTGCCACAAAAATCACCCCTATCACTGACTTTACTTAATTCATATATTTCAGACATTCCCAAACTAAACGACATCCACATTGCACACTTTGCTGACCTTTGCCACCTTCTATAACTCCGGTCTTTCACTTCAGCAGCAAAGTTCAATTGTATCATAACCTAATTGACAGCTGGGTTTCAAAATACAAAATTCAACGGAAACAGTGGCCAAGATCTTCACACTCCGACCACACACCACTCCGACCACACCCCTGCGACTGGTAATGCTAAACAATACAATCATCAACTGGCTCCCTCCTAACAAACCAATCAGATACTTAAGACTTAACATGGACACAAAACTCAATTGGAAACAGAATGTAGATACCAAAATCACTCATGCCAGAATCAAAGCTAATACAATTAAAGGTTTTAATACACAGACCCAGCACATTATCATACAATTAAGCTATAGAACCATACAAAACAACAATAAGACTCTTGATACTACACGCGTGCCCAATCTGGTTAAACACAGCAAAAAGCAATCTGCAAATATTTTAAAAACCAATTTCTTAGAATTATTTCAAACGCTCATCAACAATCAGTTGTATGTCACCAACGATCAGTTACACAAAGAATTCGTCCTAGACAATATAGACCACCATATCACATATCTAGCTACCAACTTCTTCTCAAACATATCCCAAATACTTCCAGTATCAGTTCATAGACTCGGCAAAAACCCTCCACATAAATCCAGAATACAAAATAAATTTCCCTTTCTCATTTTCTTCAAGAAATTCTCCGAACTCGATACCGACTAGAGGAGCCCGATGGGTAACCTCAACCTCTGTATTAGTTTTAGGTTTTAGTTTAAGTTAGCTATTCTGCTGACTTAAACTGATTGCAAACATGCATTTAAGCTGAGCTATGCATTCATAATCTATGTAAATAAATGAAAAAAGAACTTTGTCGCAAGGCTGAGCCATCAAGACCCTTCCCTAACCCCCTCGTGGTGAGAACCCGCAGAGCAACCAAGAGGGTGAGGCGAAAGGCGAGTTTCCGGCGCCTTACAACGGGAACTCGGAGCTAAGGGAAGGAAAGCCCTGGGGAGAGGGGCCTCCGTAGGTGTAATCCTCCCAAAGGGATGATAACCCTGACAAAAAATCATATGCCTCCAAAATTGGGCATGGGGTTTTGATACAGGCCTAACATCCCGGCCTCATAAAAATGTTTCAGTTCAAAGCGATTTAAATATGCCTCGGAAAGGACCAAAATCAAATTTACGAGAAAGTCTACGGAAATGGACAATGAAATTGGTCCATGGAATGTAAAAGGCCTGGAAAAAAGAGGGAGGTCTTCTCATAAATTGAAAAAATGAACCTGGACATAATTATTCATACGGAAACGAAGAACTAGTGGTGCTTCAACAACACATACTTTCTCACGTTATTGAAAACAGCTACGTAATTTGAAATATAGTGTTTTCTGCCCTACTAACACCTCAGCCATTATTTCAAACCGGCCAATTCAACCAAGAAGTTAGCAACGCACTGTTGCCAGCGCAGCGTTATCAAAACTATGTACATTCGCTTGGCTAATAATATCAATACAGTAGAATATATGCAATTGACATCAAAATAATTATGAACATTCGTGAGATGCCTTTCGTCGTAAGATAGCAGTTACTATACTGTTTCATTTCATCACCGATTTCTAACATCCACCCTTCAGATATTATATCCGCACGTGCCTTGGGCCCACTTCCACCTCTCTGCTTCTAGAAATAATCGAATAGCGTGAATCGCTTCTTCCACTGTTGACAACATTACAAATACAAGGTGCGGGAAAATTAGAACCATTTGCAGTGCCCTTCAGATCGCATTTGACAGAGGATTGTTTTAGTTAATTTAGAATTTAAAAACATATTTAATACCAAAAATGGCAGAGTTAGGACAAGGAGTTACCTCGAACTCCTCCCAAACAAGTGCCTAGGACATTTCATAGAGGAGAGAAAAAAATAATAGCCAGAGTTGTGGAGATGTGAGAAATTGAAAAAGAGACACATTGATTGCATGACATTTCCCAATCATTGAAACGGGCGTCTGCATATACAGGGGTTAGTAAATCCTCTATAAAGTGAATTAAAGCTGAAAAATTAAGAAACTCTTATCATACTCCAGAAACACCTGTCACCAGAGGTAACTTATACGTGAAATTAAAACGCTTTTTGATCAGCTCTGTAATCTACTTATACATATTTAATCATAATTCTTAAACGTATCGTGGGGGATAAGGATGGTGTTGGTTGTCCAATAGTTCTCGCTTCATTGGAAGCCAGAGCAACGCGGGAAGTTGCAAAGACAGCTCCCCGGATCTTGGGGTCAGCGTTTCGACTCGTGGATGTTGAAGGTTCGATTTCATTCCGACGAAACTAACCATGCCTAGCGACATGAGAGATGAAGAAAACGTGAACAAATAGTAATAAATTGTTCACTATCGGTGGTGAAACGTGAAGGAAGACAAGTTAGTTACTGACCACCCACCCAATGGAAAAATACAAGAGAAGGATTAATGAAAAGTAGCAAATATATTTCTTGATTCTTAGATTCTGACTTTTTCGAATTGAAGGCAGACGTTGCAAAGAGTCAGCATCCTGCCAATCAGGAAAATCGCAACAGAGCCCCCTGACTAAATTTGGGATTTACTACTTCGAATTACTTCTGCCGAGATGTTGCTGTCAACACATTTGATTTTATCACGCTACGCCGCCGCTTATTGTAAATTAAATTTTATCACAATTTGGTACATCGAAGAAAGTTTTTTTTATAACTCCTATAATTATTATAAATACCTAAGGGATTATTATTTTCTTCTAATATTAGAACAAGAAAGCGTGACAAAATTCAGATAGATGACTTAGACAAGCGCGTCATTGAACACGATTGGACATTTTCATGTTGTTCAAAAAGTTGTCCCAAATATAAACCATCTCTTGCCTGTGTTGCGTGAAAAGATCAGCTGGAATTTGGGTGCAACATCTCTCCGCAAAGTTTTGCCCAAAATGAGCATTTTTGGAAGAGAGTCCAAAATAAAAGAACGCTACCCCTGGAGAGAGCAGACATTGTGGACGAGAGCGCGATATATTGTGCAAATGAGGCACTTGAGGGAAGAAGACAGAGGTATTTTATTTGGATGTGTCGTGGATCGACACCAATTTAATTGCTGGCAAATGCTGGCAAAAAAGCGACATGATTGGTGTTACTGGATGGGGCAGTGCATCAAAAAATTAGTGATTGCCAGCATTGGGTCGAAAAAGGGTTTTATCCCGGAAGCCCAAATCATACTCGTAGTTGAGGCAATGTCGACCACACGAGACTATCATGGACAAATGAATTAAGATAATTTTGAGAAGCGGTTCCGATCACAATTTCAATATCTCCCTCCTGCTTCAGTTATCGTGGTAGACAATGCCTGCATTGCAGGCAGTACGACAAAATACCATCTAGATATGACACGAAATTACAAATGATTCAATGGCTGGAAAGAAAGGGTATTTCATGTAACGACACATTAAAAAAGGACATTCTCTATCAAATTATTAAAGCAAATGCACGTAACCAGAAATCCCAAATTATAGATTCTCCGGCAGCAGAGAAAGGGCATACTATCATTCGTTTGCCGCCCTATAACTGCGACTTAAAACGCAATAGAATCAGCATGGGCAAAAAACAAAATGATTTTTAGAGAACGAATCATCACAGGAGACACGTCCCTTCACGTTACCTACACTCCCTACGGGAGTTAGTCATAGAGGAGAGATCTCTACTCTATGGAGTTAGCAGTTTGAGTTTTCTCTTCAGTCACTCCATCTGACTGGGAGGGGTACTGCTTTCACGTACAGAAGCTGGAAGAAGAATATTGTAGGAAAGATGGAATTGAAATGTCGATCGATGATATTATAAATGCCCCTTACGATTAGAATGAGAAATTTGAAGATTACTCAGTTTTTCACGAATCAGAAAGAGATCTGTATAATTAGAAGTAAATGTGTGTTTTCAAATTTGTTCGTCCCAAAAAAGGACGCAATGACTTCATATCTGTACATAGTTATTGGAATTATCGTTTCCGAAACACAGTTCTAATCGTGGGCGTAACTTGGGGGACAAAATTCACCCATCTGATAATTTGAAATAGAAAAGTTTTTGCAATGTTCGTATTATTATTATTATTATTATTATTATTATTATTATTATTATTATTATTATTATTATTATTATTATTATTATTATTGCATATTACGTGTGAACATATGTTAATTTAACTTGCATTGTTAGATCTTTGATGTTTATTGAAATAGCACGAATAAGAATACGACAGTGGCGGCTGCGGCAGGGAGGCGCTAGGGACACTGCCCCTCCTACTGAGATCAGTATTTCTTCTCTTGCGCTGTCTAAAATAATATCTGTGGGTCTGTAGGGTGTTTTTCGAATCGAACGCAACTTTAGCTTTCAAACTCTTGGTATGTTTTCATTATAAAGAGTTTTGTTACGAGTTCATTTAATTTTAAATAATTAGTAATAGATTTAAAGAATGTAAAAACAGAAGACTCAATTTAATTTATAGATCATGTGTTTAGCCTGTCTTCTGGGGAGAAAATTCGATTGTAAATTTTACTTATGTGACTTAAACAATCCAAATATAACAATATATCAAATATAGGTGTTGTGGTGCGTTATCGTTGGCATTTTTCATGAAATAATTGTAAACGTTGTCATTGCCAACAAAAGTATTTAATATAATAGCAGCTTTCGATGGCTTAGCCATCATCATCAGTTGTCTGATACAAGAAGAAAAAACAAAACATTAGAACGTGAATACAACAAGATTATGATAAAGGTTAAAATAATTTACAATTTTTTGGAAATAAATTTAACATTTTAGAAACAGGAAGAAAGAAAAAGTGGGGGGGGGTTAAGTCATTAATACTAAAGAAAAGCGAATGAAATAGAAATAGGAAACGTAAAATTTTTTTAAACAGAGAAACATAGAAATGCAAGTTGAGCCATTCCTTACCTGCTGGATGGAAGCCACAAAACGACTACGCGGGGTCGGGCGAGCCAAGGGGCTTAAGTACCCGGCCGTGGGGTGGAGGAGGGCAATGGCCTGGGTGCGGTGCGCTGTCACTGTGCCGCCCCGGCGGGGTGCGGTGTGGGAGTGGTGTCTAATAGTAATTTTAGTAAAGGAGAAGGACTATGGTTGATGTTTTCATTCAATAAGTTATTATTTAAATGAATATGTAGGTTTTCTAAAGTTAATCTGGTGTGGTAGTGGTTTTCTATTTCTAGTATACGAATGTCTGTGTGTGGATTGAATGTATGGCCTGTCTGGAGTAAATGATTGGCAAAGTGAGATTTACCGGTGTTGTTTTTCCAAGCATGTATGTGTTCCTTGATTCTGGTGTTGAAAGTTCTGCCTGTTTGACCAATATATTTGGCTACGCAGTCGTGGCAATTTAGAGAATAGACGCCGCTTTTTTCTAAAAGATCTGTGTGTTTTTTGGGGGACAGCATTTTTTTGAGGGAATTCTGTGATTTGAATGAAACTTTGATACCTGCTTTGTGAATATTGTGTGCGACTTTTTCTGAAAGGGGTCCAAAAAAAGGTAAGCAAGTGTACTTGTCCGGTGTTTTTGTTATAGGAGAAAGTGTAGTGTACATTTTTTGTTTTTGTTCTCTCAACAACTCTTCACAACATCCTATTCAACATAAACATTCTGCCTTCCACTACATGATACACAGGTTACTAAGCCTCCCCCTGACAAAATCTCATTTTCTGGAAGAACTGCACACCATACAACACATTGCTATGTCTAACGGTTACAGCACAGAACTCATTAACAACATACTACGCCGCAAAATAGTCAAACAAAAACAAAAAATGTACACTACACTTTCTCCTATAACAAAAACACCGGACAAGTACACTTGCTTACCTTTTTTTGGACCCCTTTCAGAAAACGTCGCACACAATATTCAAAAAGCAGGTATCAAAGTTTCATTCAAATCACAGAATTCCCTCAAAAAAATGCTGTCCCCCAAAAAACACACAGATCTTTTAGAAAAAAGCGGCGTCTATTCTCTAAATTGCCACGACTGCGTAGCCAAATATATTGGTCAAACAGGCAGAACTTTCAACACCAGAATCAAGGAACACATACATGCTTGGAAACACAACACCGGTAAATCTCACTTTGCCAATCATTTACTCCAGACAGGCCATACATTCAATCCACACACAGACATTCGTATACGAAATAGAAAACCACTACCACACCAGATTAACTTTAGAAAACCTACATATTCATTTAAATAATAACTTATTGAATGAAAACATCAACCATAGTCCTTCTCCTTTACTAAAATTACTATTAGACACCACTCCCACACCGCACCCCGCCGGGGCGGCACAGTGACAGCGCACCGCACCCAGGCCATTGCCCTCCTCCACCCCACGGCCGGGTACTTAAGCCCCTTGGCTCGCCCGACCCCGCGTAGTCGTTTTGTGGCTTCCATCCAGCAGGTAAGGAATGGCTCAACTTACATTTCTATGTTTCTCTGTTTAAAAAAATTTACGTTTCCTATTTCTATTTCATTCGCTTTTCTTTAGTATTAATGACTTAACCCCCCCCCACTTTTTCTTTCTTCCTGTTTCTAGAATGTTAAATTTATTTCCAAAAAATTTGTAAATTATTTGTAACCTTTATCATAATCTTGTTGTATTCACGTTCTAATGTTTTGTTTTTTCTTCTTGTATCAGACAACTGATGATGATGGCTAAGCCATCGAAAGCTGCTATTATATAAAATACTTTTGTTGGCAATGACAACGTTTACAATATATCAAATGCCTAACTTTATTTATTAACTATAATATGATTTTGTATAGTTGTTAAGTTCTGTAATGTTAAGTTAGTGTATTCTGCCACCAAGTTCTCACACTTAATTGCAGAATTATTAATAAATCTAAAATCTTAATCTAAAACACATCAATACATTGAGGCACATTGAATAAAACTTAAAAAAGCGAGAGAGGAAAATAAATTAATATTGGCATTTTCAATAATAAATAATAATTAAAACTAATTAATTTTTTTTCATATCATTTATTCAATTTTTCTCGTGACCCCTAGTTGGTGTTTTTTATTATACTTTTCTGATACATCGTACATTCCACTTTACAGAATTGTTTGGTATAATATACGCACATAATACTGCACAATAAAAAAATAGTGCAGGGAACTTCGTATACGCTTGCCGCCTGGAGAGGTGGTAAAGCATCTTTAATGCGTACCAGGGTCTTGTGCAGTTTGTCGGGAGCCGTGAAAACTGTCCGGATGTTGTTCTTACGTAGCAGTTTCCCTACGCGATCCGTGACGTTGCGGACGTATGGAAGCACGGCTAAACGAGTACTGGTCGTCTCCTCTGTCTCCGGATTAGAGTGGAGGCCATCGTCGTTGCGAACTTCGGAAACTCCGTGCCCTTTAGAGTGGCCCGTGACACAGGCGAGCGCTCGCTTGATAGCAGATCGGGAGTAGCCGTTAGCTCTAAAGGTGTGTTCAAGCTTCTCGAGTTCCTCAGGGAGAGAGCGCTCGTCGCACACCTTCAGAGCTCTTGTGAACAGTGTCTTCAACACCCCTATTTTTGTAGCCGGATGGTGATGCGAACTGTGGCAGAACGTATGTCGGTGAGACCGGGCGTACAGTGTCTGAACGACTTAGGGAACACATTAGTTATTACAACAAAAACCAAACCCACCGTTCGGCCATAGCACTCCACTCCGAGGTCACAGGACATGCTATTGAATTCGATAAGACCCGGCTCCTGCACAGTGAAAACCGATACTGGCCTAGACGCGTAAAAGAGGCAATAGAAGTTAGTAGACGGCCGCACAACATCAACGCGGATGCAGGCCTTAATCTAAACCACGCCTGGAAGTATATTCTTCCACCGATTCCTGACGGCGCAGGGACTGTTCTACACCGTCCGATCTCTAGGACGGCGGGTGCGAGGCCCGGGTTGGCCCAGACCGCGAGCCAATCAGAGGGACCTCTCCGCCAATCACGGCGCACTTGCGTTACCCGACCCCTAAGCGGAAAAGATATAACACCGGAGGCGGAGCTTTACTGTGTCGGGGATTCCGAAGCTGACCGCCGAAGAGGACTGACGTTCCTGAGGAGAGCAGCGAGGGAGCAGCAGTCCTTTTTAGGACTAATAAAGAGCATTTAGCCGAGCGAGGCCCTCGGGCCGTAAAAAGAGCAAAAGCAGAAAGGCCTTCGGGCCGTAAGGAAATGTCGAGCGCAGCGTCGCCGGGCGCCGCCTTTCTAACTCCTCCGGAGGGCGAAAGCGGCAGCCGCGGACGCGGAGCACGACGACATGCGGGGTCGCCAAAGCGCTTGCGCATGGCCACCCCGTCCACAGAGCGGATATGCAACAACCTGCGCGTTGCTTCTGCCCGCAGGTCCAACGATGGGAGCGGCCCTTCCGCTCCCCAACGAGCGGCGACCGCATCGCCGCCGACGCCAGCCACCGCCGCAAGGAGCGGCTCACCGGCCGCGGCGCCGGACGCCGCCACAGCAGAGCAGCAAGAGGACAACGACGACGGGTTCACGCTCGTCCGCCGCCAGCGACGCCCACCCCCGATCCACGTGTTCGGATGCGGGGACGTATTCGCCCTTCTGGAGGCTCTGCGAGGGGTTTGCGGCGAACCGGTCGTTGCAGAAGCAACCGGAGAAGCCGTACGCCTCCGCACGGCCTCGATGGAGGATTATACGGCCTCCGTCTCCGTACTGCGTGAGCGCACCTTGGAATACCACACGTATTCCACGGGCAATGCGCGGAAGCTGCGGGTGATTATCCGCGGCGTTCCGCTCACAACAGACGCGCCATCGTTAATCGCCGCCCTCGGGCGTTTCAATTTTCAGGCGGAGAAGGCGGAGCGGCTGACGAGTCGCAAACACGGGCGGAGAGGACGGCCGATCCCGCTCGTCCTCGTCACGCTGCCCGACGAGCCGGACCAGCGCAGGATCCTCGCGCTGAGGGAAATTCGAGGATTGAAGATCTCGGTGGAGAGGTATCGGCCACCGAGAGGACCAGTGCAGTGCCGCAACTGCCTTGACTTCGGTCATGTGCAGCGGCACTGCGCACGCCACCCGCGCTGTGGGAAGTGCGGCGCTGCGCACGACACGGCGGCCTGCCCCCTCGGGGACAATCCGCCCGTGGAGTCGCGGCGCTGCGCTAACTGTAGCGCGGACCACCACGGCGCTCGGTACAAGGGCTGCCCCGAGTACCAGCGCCGCTGTTTCAGGGGCGACGAGGCGCAGAGACGCCGAGAGCAGCGCCGCCAGCAGGATCGGGCCCGCCGGGCCTACATCGAGCGCCGCCGCGCCTCAAGCGCCGAGACGGCGTCGACCCGCTCGCCCTCACGGGAGAGAGCGGCGCCGCGCCGCCGCAGCCCATCGCCGCCGCCGCAGCCGCTCCCGCAGCGCACGCCGCGCCGCGCGCGCCGCCGCCGCGGCCCACGCCGCCAGCTGCGCACGTACGCGCGCGCAGTGGCCGACGACGCCCCCGCCTCTCCACCCGCCGCCCCCTCCCGCCCCACCCAACCCACGCAACGAGGGCCTCCATCGCCACCCCCGCCCGCGAGACGACGCGGGTGCAGAAGAGACGAGGAGCTGAGCTTCCCGTCTTCCTACTCCTTGGAAGACCAGAAGCAGTTTCTGCACGACGTCGCCGAGGATCTGGCCCTCAACAACGTGGATCCCTTCATGACGATCCGCTTCATCACCCGCACCATCACCGGACGCGATCCGAGCGACTGGCCGAGGCTGATGCTGCAGGTGGTCATGGAGCTGCTGCTTCAGCACGCACATGATCACGCAGGTCGGTCCGGCGCAGCGATCGAGGGAGCGGCCGCTCCCGCCCCCGCCTCCTCCGCCCCGTGATGGCTGACACGGCCGTCAATAACAATAATAATAATTCCAATTCTCTTTCAGCAGCTCCAGCTCGCCTCTCACTCGCCTTTTGGAACTGCAACGGTATCGTAAGCAGGAACAAACAGGCGGAGCTAGCCGCATTCGCCGCAAAGCATCATTTAACAATTCTGATGCTAGGCGAAACTCATCTTCAGCCTAAGCATCGCTTCTCTGTCCCTGGCTACGTTTGTTACAGGTCAGACAGATCAGCACGGCTCCCGAATGCAAACCCGGGCGGCGGAACGGCAGTTTTAGTGCGGCGCGACATCGCGCATCACGAATTAGCTCTGCCGCAGCTCCAGTACATCGAGGCCACGGCGGTTGCGGTCCGGATGAAGAAGGGCCCGCTGCGTATTATTTCGGCCTACATTCCGCCGGCGCGAAATGCGTCCCTAGAGCAGAGCGATTTCGTCGCTCTTCTGGAGCCGCTCGCCCGCATCCCTACCATCCTGGCGGGTGATTTCAATGCGAAACACCCGTCTTGTAATTCCCGCATCACCTCGCCTCGTGGCCGACAGCTGAAAAACTTTGCGGAAACGCACGGCTACGAGGTGATAGGCCCGATGCAACCCACGCACTTCCCCGCCAACGCAAGACGGTCGGATGTCTTGGACATCGCCGTCATCCGCGATCTTGGCGCCCCAATTCACCTCACCACAGCCTGCGAGCTCTCCTCCGACCACCTCCCAGTCATAGCCGAAATAGGACGCAGCGATTTGCAAACTTCATTAGCGCTTCCACCCGCCCGCAAACGCACTAATTGGCCTCGGTTTCAGAAGGAACTGGAGAAACGCCTCCCGGAAGCAGAGCCCATCTCAGACCCGCAGCAGATCGAGCCAGGGGCAAAACAGCTTGCGGAGGCTATCACAGATAGCCTGAATGCGGCCGCCTTCGCCGGGCGAAACGAGCAGCGAGCAGCGGAGCTACCCCCCCCCCCCCCCCGTATAATAGCGCTGATCCAGCGCAAAAACGTGGCGCGACGGGAATGGCAGCGCACGCGGCACCCGGCGGACAAGCTTGCTCTGAATCAGTTAAGACGGCGTGTAGACGACGCCTTAACTGAACACAGAAACTCGAAGTGGGGAAACCTACTGAGAAAGCTAAAGCCGGAAGATAGTTCATTATGGCAGCTAACGCGAACTTTGACCAAATCTTCTTTTTCAGTCCCGCCACTGCGCAACGCGAACGGCGACAAAGTGGAGGCGAACGAGGAGAAAGCGGAGCTTTTCGCTGACTCCCTCGAATCGCAATTCCAGCCGGTCGAGGAGCAGCCGCCTGCGGAGCACGCCGAGAGCGTGCATTGCACCGTCGCAGCGGCCCTGCACGCCCCCGCCGACGAGCCGAAGGTAACGGACGTCGCAGAAGTGACCGACGCCATCGCAGCACTACGGAGCGGAAAAGCTCCGGGACCGGACGGGATCAGAAACGAAGTTCTGAAAAGGCTCCCGCAAAGTGCCATAAACTATATCGTGCATTTGTTTAACGCAATTTTCATCTTCCAGCTATTTCCGGCGCAATGGAAACACGCGCACGTGCTAAACTTTCCTAAACCCGGAAAGAATAAGAGTTTGCCGCAGTCGTACAGACCAATTAGTCTTCTTAACACGCTCGGCAAGCTCTTTGAGAAAATTCTCCTTAAGAGAATTTTAAAATTTACCGAAAAGCACGGCCTTGTTAATAATGAACAATTTGGTTTTAGGGCGCACCACAGCACCACTCATCAGCTAGTGCGCATAGTTGACAGAATTCGACGCAACTTTAACGAGCGGCGATTCACAGGCGGAGTTTTCCTGGACGTCGCCAGCGCTTTTGACAAGGTTTGGCACGACGGCCTCCTCGCCAAGCTCATAGAAGCCAACTTCCCTTCCTATATTGTACGCCTAGTGCACTCCTTCCTCGCGAACAGATCGTTTCAAGTGACGGTTCTGCACGCGAAATCTTCCACCCGCCGCATACGGGCGGGCGTGCCTCAGGGGAGCATTATCTCCCCTGTGCTCTACTGCCTGTACGTGCGCGATATACCTACCTCGATCCAAACAGAACTCGCCATGTACGCAGACGACACGGCAGTAATTGCCACGTCCAAAAGAATCGATTTGCTCGTTAAATATTTGGATTTACATTTGTTACAGATCCAGGAGTGGCTGCAGCGCTGGCGTATCAAAGTCAACGTGGAAAAGAGCACGGCAGTGCTCTTCACACGCAGATACAAATACGACCAGCCGCGGCCGCTCGCGCTATGTAATTCGAACATTGAATGGCGCGCCAGTACAAAGTATCTCGGCATCACGCTGGATCGCGCTTTAACTTTCCGCGAGCACGCGGACGCGGTCGCTAGCAAAGCCTGGCAACGCCTGGGCATGTTGCGAAGCTTATTACATAAGCGAAGCAAGCTGTCCACAGCGAATGCTCTACTTTTATATAAAGCCATGATTAGGCCCATTATGGACTACGCCTGCCCAAGTTGGGGAATAGCGGCGCATTGCCACTTAAATAAGTTGCAAAAAGTTCAAAATGCGTGCCTCCGTAGAATACTGTGCGCGCCAATGTTTATTAGAATCGCAGACTTACACGCTGCAGTAAAGTTACCGCTCCTCGAAGAGCACTTTAAAAATTTAGCTGAAAATTTCTTTTCCAAAATAAATACGTCAAATAATGACATAATATTAAATTTAAATCTGTACGAGCCGGATCCCACGGCTACGTACAAGCGCCCGAGAGATATGCTGCAATAGGCGAGACGCAAATATTTGCATGAAAATTGCGGTAAACAACGCCAAAAGCGCGCCGAAAGGCTATTGTCAACTCTGACCTATGTTTTCTTTTCATTTTTCAGATCAGCCATAGATGTCCGAAAGGATAGGGATGGCTCCACAGCAGGGAAGTGTGGTTGCATTGCACTTTAGCGGCCACACTGAACTGTGCTGCAAAGCGAGGGGAGAGCTTTACTGTGTCACTACCCTGAAGAAGCCTGCGACATGACAGGCGAAACGTCGGCCTATCTGCCAACGACGCGGCGTCACCCGGACAGCCTAGAAGTAATGGACTCGAGCCGCGGAAGCCTACGTGTACATGATCCATTTCAGGCTGTGCGAAGGACTTCATTTTGTAGGATTTGGATGTGTTTTATTGTTGAGGAGGCTGCAACTCCCCATATCGGGGCTGCGTACGTGATTACAGGTAGAAATTGGGATTTATATAGATGAAGTATGGTTCTTAGATAGAGGGATGGTTTTCTCTTAATAAGAGGATAAAGTTGGCGAAGGGAGGAATAGGCTAGATTTAGGCGTGAACGTACATGGGTCTTCCAGGTCAGACGGGTGTCCAAGGAAAACCAGAAGGACTCCAAGGTAAGGGATAGATGTGCTATGCTCTGCCCATTTGATGGGAGTAGTTGATACGTAGAGGGGAGAAGAAGGCGGGATGCGTTTTAGGGTGAAGGTTTTGGCAACGCATTTTGTAGGGTTTAGGTTAAGTTGCCAGTTTGATGACCAAGTGGAGAATTCATTTAGGGAGTCTTGAAGGGAAGAACAAGCGTCTTGGCGAGAATGACTGAATAAAACAGAATCATCTGCATAGATAACCGATTCGGTGGAGAGGGGGCTGGGGATATTGTGGGTGAATATGTTAAATATGCGCTGGGGATAGTGGAGAGCCTTGAGGGACTCCTGCAAGAATCTTAAATGGTTGGGATTGTGAGTTGTTTACTTTGACAGCAAAGGATCGGTTGTGGAGGAAATCTTTGATAATGTTGAATAGGTAGACGGGTGTTCCAAGGAGGCTTAGTTTATATAGAAGACCTTCGTATCAAACTCTATCGAAGGCTTGGGAGTAGTCGAGAAAAATGGCCGTGGTAAATTGATTATTTTCGAATTCTAGGGCTATGGACTCTACCAGGCGAAGGAGTTAGGGGTGTATACTAAGGTGCTAATTTTAGCAGAGCTGAAGAGAGTTCAGGGATTTGTTGGTTAAGACAAGTTATGTTCTGTTTTGAGGATGTTGTATATATGTAGGGATTCTAATTTTATTCTGTTCCAGTACCTGTTTTCAATTTCTAGAATTCGGAAATTTATGTGTTTATCAAATGTGTTTGTTTAAATTTAAGTGATCCGCGAAGTGTGAGTCTGTGGTAGTGTTGTTTTTCCATGCTTGTTCGTGTTCTTTGATTCTCTGTGTGAATTTTTGGCCTGTTTGTCCTATGTATATGTCATTGCAGTTGTTGCAAGTGAGAGCATAGACCTCGCATAAGGAGGTAGGTGGGATTGGGTCTTTAGTGTTGGATAGTGTTTTATGTAATGTATGAGTGTTGTTGAAAGTAGTTTCGAGATCGAATTTATTGAGTGTGGCGGCTATTTTAAGAGAAAGAGGTCCTACATATGGGATGGTACGTGGCTGTAATGCTTCTGTCAATTGGTGTGAGGGTGGTGTGCTTGCGGATATTGAGTGTGTTTTTATTATTAATTTGTCAATGATGTTACAGTCGTATCCATTTATTCTGGATATATGTTTTATGATGTTTATTTCCTTTTGTGTTTTCTGGAGACATGGGTATTGAAATTAACCGATGCACACGCACCGGAAGGCTGCGTGTCTGTGTGTGTGTGTGGGGGGGGGGGGTGTTGTGAAGTGTTATGTATGATTGTGTCCGTGTGGGTGGGTTTCTGAATATATTGAATTCATGATGGTCCTGTGCTAGCGTGATGGTGAGATCAAGGAAGTTTAAAGATTTTCGTTCGTTTTCTATTTCAGTGGTGAAACCAGACATCTTTTATTTACCATATTACCTCACCTGCGTTCTAATTAATAAGAATATCTTCACGTTTGGAGTGGTGTTGCTCAAAGATTTTAGAAACAGAAGTGGAGTTTCTATTCTTATTAAACGCAAATGGACAAAATTCATTAATGAATTAGAGCACATTGGAGAAACTCAGAATAGATATGAACGTTTTTCGTCATCAAATAACTATTTTAGGGATTTACGCGGTAAATAACAATGCACTGGTTGATGAAAAATGAAAGAAATAAAGATTAAATCTGACTGACGTGAGAGTATACCGCCAACCAGAATGTGGAACCGATCATCATATGGTAGTGAACAAACATGTATTCTTTTAGATGTAAACAAAGTTCTATTGAAAAAGATACTGATATTTTAATTGAAGAAAAAGACACTAATTTTAAAATACCTTTTGAAACAATAGTGTTTAAATTCTCTACCAAAACAGAATAAAGCTCATACTAGAAAATTCAGAAGACAAAAGTCCCGAAGCAGTGTACTCTCACTTAAAATGTTTTTGAAGCTGCTAAGGAAGCTCTAGAAGTGGAACAAGAAAAAATGAAGTTCGTGGAGAAATTTAGTGAAAATGTAGAAAGCATGATTGAGAAAATGTGAAAGCAGAAAAGAAAATATTGTATTTGTCATGGATTTCAAATAGTGATGTCCAAACACGAAAGAAATTTGTTAAAAAGAGGAAAGAAGTTAAAGAATTAGTAAAAATTGAAAAAAGTGAACACTAGGAGAGATTATGTATTGATATAGATAATACAATAGATCTACCGCAGCTTGGAAAACTATTAAAAGTTTGAGGGAAAATTGTAACAGAAGTAAAGTACACATAATAACTCATAAAAAATGGATTGATTACTACCGAAAATGATTGCAAGAAAATAGAATTGAATACCAAAATGATTTGGAATGCTCACATTGGCAAGAGTTGGAATCTGAAATCATTTGGTTTGATGTAAGGAGGGCTTTGGCGAGAGTTAGAAACAAGCTTCAGGACCAGGTAACTTTAGAATGGAACTTTTAAAATACGGAGGTTGTAGTATAACTGAATACCTCAAAAACCTTTTTAGCAAAAAAAAGTGAAGTTGAAGTTAGTGGCGATATCCCACAAGAATGGAATACGTCATATACCATTTCTATACACAAGATGACAAAATCCTTTGTGAAAACCACTGAGGAATTAGTGTCATCTCATTAATAGCTAGGTTATTCGTTAGTATTCTAAAGGAAAAAATACAAAAGCGAATTACATTCAGCGAAAAACAAAGCTATTTCAGAAGTGGGAGGTCATGTTTAGATAACATTCACTGCTTACGTCAGATAATAGAGAAAATGGAATATAAAATATTGACACACATATGACATTTATTGACCTGGAAAAGGCTTATGACAGTGTTCCTAGATGTAAAACTTAGTCAGCAATGAGAAGACTGAATGATGGACTAATTCCTGAAAAATGAATTAATTTGGTTAAAAAATGTACCACAATACTGAAGCGTGTATGAAAACGGAGAGGAAAATTACTCAAACTTTTTAAACTAACAAAGGTTTAATGCTACTTCTCTTTAATATACATGGAACAAATTTTGGAAACATGGTGCAAGAAATGTTCTGAAATGGGGCTTCTCATAAATGTTAGATGCTTACATTCTCTACTTTGTGCCGATGACGAGTTCATTATGGAATCAGATCGGGAAGATGTGGAGTTTATGCTTAGGAAATTAAAAGAAGAATACGAAAAATGGGGACTTAGAATCAACCTTAAAAGACCGAATATTTATGCATCGAAGATATGCCTCTAATATTAAAGTTGCTGATGATGAAGTAGCTAACTGTTCAAAATTTAAATATCTGGAGATTATAATTACGGACGATGGGAAAATTGATGAAGATATTCACCACTAGACTAGCAATGGGCAGAAATGCAATCAAAGCTCTATATGGCCTTATATGGATTAGTGTATTTAGACAAGATAGAAAGAGAAGAACATTCCATAGAGTAGTGGAAAATATTACATTATATGGAGCAGAAATGTGGCATTTAACAAAATGCTGTAGAGACAGAATATGGTCAGTAGAGCTCAACTTTATGAGATCTTTGCAGATAACAAGGCTGGACAAGATAAGGAACGAAGTGATATGGGAAAGAGAAGAAGAAGAAGAAGAAGAAGAAGAAGAAGAAGAAGAAGAAGAAGAAGAAGAAGAAGAAGAAGTAGAAGAAGAAGAAGAAGAAGAAGAAGAAGAAGAAGAAGAAGAAGAAGAAGAAGAAGAAGAAGAAATACTGTCGATAAATATACATAGTATAGAGAGTTACCTAATGCTGCGGAAAATCATTTTGAAGATTTCATTGGAAATATACGTGTCGGGCTCATGATACCGAAAAAGTGTTGTTTTTTTTTTCAAACGTCCTTCCGTGTGTCTTTCCGTTCATCTGTGAAAAACATTTGCACCTTACTACTAATAAGAGTTTACCCGAAATGAATATTCTCCGGTAAATCTGAACTGTCTCGACCCCTGCGATTTGGAAAACGTTCTTTAAATTTTGGAGATACGTCACACTTGGAACTATTACAAAATTTTCTTAAAAATGACTCCATTTTTTTAAAATTTCTTCCACGAAAAGAGTAAAATAAACATATAAAAATGGCATGGGTCCGATTTTCACGATCAATTCTGAAGTTTCGAAACTAAAGTTTCAATTCTTTTAGTTATCTTCCTAACACTACAATATTGATAATTGAGATTTTTTCTTCAAATGAAATTTGTTCTTCGCAATCAATTCTTTAACCGTTTACAAAATTAAAGGCTACATTTTGGCTAATTAAATCTCTATTCACGAATTTCAGGCTCTTGTGGATTTCCCGAAATCTTGGGCGCTGCTAGCTTTACTCTAAAGTTAGAAGCTCACCTGAAAAATACAACTTCCCATAATTGTAAGTCAACAAAAATGCATCCAAAATTAAAGGCTAGTTAAATTATCTACTGAAAAACTGTTCCAGCCCTTATTTTTCAAAAATAAGGCATGTACAAAGGGAAACATGTATCATATGTTCATATGGGCTAAAATATACAAAAACTAAAAAGGTTAGAACAATACGAATCAACCCTTCTCAAAATTAAATTCTCTAATAAAAAATTGTTCTATCCCATATTTTCCATAAATCAGTGCTGTACAAAAAATATATACTTTACAACCAACTGGGCCATGATATTAAAGACTTAAATACAATACATACTACATTTAAAAATAAATTTAAAGTGTTCCTGCTTAGAACATGTTCTATAGTATGAAGGAATGTACAAATTATAAACGAATTCCCTTAAAAATATACAAATAATAAAAGTTATTTGCCTATTTGACTTTCTGTTTTAGGTTGTTTCAAGCTCAAGCAAAGAAAGTGACACAGAAGTGTCACACAACACCGACACCAACTGTCAAACTTCTCGGACAAGTACTACTACTCAACTACTAGCAGAACTAACAGACGGACAGACGTAAATTGCAAGTCATTTAGAAACTAAGGTATCAACCTAGAACCTACTTTGATCTATTAAGTCGTATCCGTTGCTGTTGTTGTCCTGTCAACATCGGACGAGAGCATCAATTCTCGCTGCACGAAGACAGCGTGCTAACGAGTCGGCTGCTTCTATTTCGCCTGCCCTCAACCAGCGCGGCCAACGGGCCGCTACTTCTACATTCGGGCCACTCACGGGCATCAGCTGAATCGACGAGATTACACAACCGGTTCTAGTGTCTGTCGAGTCCGTGCCCGTTGTGTCATCAAGGCCGCTAGCCGAATCAATTGAAGCCAGACTCAGCTCTGATGGCACCCCCACACATTCAACCGTCTGATTCGGGTTGATGGTGGCAGCATAACAAACTGTGAATAGAGTAAATTTGAACCTCAAGAAAGAAGAAAAAACAAACATAAACTGTACAAACGTTGTTGGTCTTCCGGCTTACTATTAACTCATTTGTTTCTATCAAAATTAAACTTCAATTAATTTATAACCGTACATTGCCTAATCATTCACCTCAAAAACGAAAAAACCCCTAGCCACAAGCTTTCGACTGGTCTTACGAAATGTGTGGTAGTGTAGTGCATGTAAGTGTAAGAAAAGGGTAAGAATAGGACAAGGAAAAGGAAGGAATGAGCGCACGCAGTCCGCGACCTATTTGTTAGGAAACTGCACCGGAATTCGCCTGTTGTTGAATGGGTAAACAACGAAAAACTGGCGATCAGTGCGGCCGGCCGCTAGGATTCTCCACTGCCACCGACTCGAATCCGAGAACCTATCGGTCAGAAAGTTATGTAATGCTACATTGAAGCACTGCAGTGCCATCAATCGATGCCCTGTGCCAGCTAAGGCGGTAGCTTCACGAAAAGTATCTCCAAAATTTAAATTTTTTCAAAATCGCCTGTCTTCAAAAAATCGCAAAATCTTCATGTCGGGCCAGACAGACTGGAGAGTACTCATTTTGGGAGAAAAAAGAAACATAGATTCGGCGCTAGTGTTGTTTAGAGACGGGCAGATTGACGTTTGAAAATAACACATTTTTTCGGTATTGGGGACCCCAAAATGTGAAAACGTGTACATGCATTGCATTTTCGAAATCGATTCCGTAGCATTACACAACTTTATCTATAATACATATAATAACTTTTTGTATACGTACGTATAAGAATGTAAAAACAATATTAGATCTTATAAATTGTAGACAATTAGTATGGTATGATCATGTCCAAAGAATGGAGTTAAATAGTCTTCAAAAAAAGTGTTGCAACGGTTCCCACCAAGTCGAAGAAAAAGAGGTGTACAAAAAATAATTGGTTAAATAAAATTAGAAAACTTACAGAAGGGGAACAATTAAATGAGGATGTTTGAAAACTAGAAATAGTAGAAAGAAACAAATTCAATTTTCATATTAAGTTAAATGAGAATACTTTTGTTTCAAATGAACTATTCAATGTGTATTTATCTTTTTAATGATTTCAATGTTATACTCTTATCATAAGCTATTTCTATTAATTTTCATAAATCAACATGGATTTATGCCAGTACGAAACATTGAAAATAGCTTAGTTCCTTACAGTCAGTATATTCTAAACTCTCATGAAAGGAAAATCCAAGTAGTTAGCATTTATACTGACTTAAGTAAGGCATTCGATCCGGAAAACCACGAATTGTTAGTTTTAAAACTTAAATCCTGCGGTATATCAGGATCACTTCTTAAGTGGTTAGCTGATTATTTCTAAAACAATTCAATTTATCAAATACAAAGGCTTCATATCCAATGAAATTTCTGTATCTTCTGGGGGTACCCAAGGTTGACATTTACTGTACTGTACGTTCACTTAATTGTTTGTTGAATTCATCAATGATATTTGCTCAGGTCTAGGAAGTTTGAATTTCTTTATTTGCTGATGATGTAAAACTCTTTAAAACAGTCGCGGTTTGTTGTTTTCTAAATGGGGAAGGCTGCAAATGCTTAAGCGCCAAAAGCACTGACAGGTAGAAATGGGGGAGGGGGCACTGATGCGCGACCAAATTAACTTTATATCCTTGTAATATTTGGCAGAGCTTAATTTCTTTATTGTATTTTTATATACAATATCTTCCTTTACAGGTATTAGAGTCCCTGTATTCAGATTCTGTATCAAAGGACTCTTAATAGCCATAAGGGAGTAGCGCTCCTGGCGCTAATTGCAAACACTGGTTGCTGCTGAATGGTACTCGCTGAGCTGCATAGTAATGCTTTCTGGTGAGCACGCTCTCCTTCAGCTCCTAGGTCTCACCCATGTCCCACACTTGAGGCTCCCTTGGCCTCAGCTTTCGTTCGCCGGGAAGCATGTGCAGTGAATGCATGACGTCACGCCTCCCTGTTTTACACAGGCCTTATGGCGGAATGAAGTGGGAGCATAAAGGCCCATTCACTTTGCAAACATAAACATAAGCATGTCGGTAACATAAAATTAGTTCTACGTTCATAAGCGGACTCATTCACAATGCGTTCGCATAAGCATAACACATAAGACGTTAACTTAAAAGCTTCAAGCTTCTGTGCTTGTGCTTAAGACATAAGAAATGAACCAATCACAGAACGGTAACTCAAAATCGAGAATCGAAATTGGAGCCAAGTCGACAGAAGAACTATCGCCATATGGACCATGGACACTGTCGATACCTTGAAATCGATTCTCACATCCAACCAATAGTAAACCAAAATGTCTCACAGCCAATAGAAAGTAATATTTTGCTCAATTTATGTTAGACATTGTGAATACTTCAGTCTAACACTTATGTAAATGTTTATGTCTATGCGCTATGCTTATGTTTACGTTTGCATTGTGAATAGACCTTCTCTTCCTCGTCAATAGCTTCAAATTCCTTCAATTCGGCCGTTATCGAAGAGTCAAAGAAAAATGTTGATATGGTCGCTACATAATATAACTCGGAAATATATTATTAATGAATAAATACAGTTTTTGTATTCCAGCATTATAACATAACCATTTCTGTTGCAAGAAATTGTTCATAATTGGGCATTTTACGGCACAAATGATGACATATTAGATTTTATGTCACGAATAATTGCGTCATCACATATTCAGCCAATCGTAGCGAGAGAATCGGGGGGATGTAGAGCTAAACGGAACAGCCGACCACCGTTTACTCGCACGATGTCAAATATCAGAGTCGTCACAGAAAAGTTGTTTCGCAAAATTAAGTTTGATTCTCTTATAAATGCATAATGCTGTTATACAAAAAAATACAGTATGCTACTCGTTTATAATGTAGCTTTATTACATTCGTACAAATTTGAAACTCACTCCTAAAGTCGTTCGTTTTCAAAACGTACTCGTGCAATAAAGCTTAACATTATAAACTAATTGAATAAACTACGATTATAAATTTCTTTTGGACGGTGATTTCTGTAAGAGAGACTCCGCCTTACCGCCTTTAACAACGAACCGCGCCTGGTTTAAAAGTATTGAATTCACTGAGGACATTAGTGAACAGCGAGGTAGTCTACCTGTTATCTGTGGTGTTTATTAAATGATTTACATCTTCATCCTGTTAAATGCAAATTTAGGGACCGTCCATAAATTACTTAACTCAAATTTGGAGTATTTTCAATACCCTCTCTTCCACTTGTAACGCACGCTTGAACCACCGCTAAATAATTACGTAACGTTTTCTACAACAATGGAAGTGAAAATAAATTAGAGCACCGTAAAAACAATTTATATTTATTTTACATGTATTGTATAATAAAGTAATCGATTATAATTAAAGTAAAAATTAGTTGTTGCTGGTTGCACCTAACAATAAAATTGGGGCAATTTGTGAGTGAAAGAAGAATGCTTGGGCGAGAAATGGTTGACCACAAGCAATGAACACGCCGTCGTGGATGATGCAAGAGCGAGAATCTACAGCGCCAATTTAAATGGATTCTATACTGCTTTACTCGTTGTGAAGGCACAATGTGTCTTACGGAGAATCCGCGACACGTTCGCTTGCCGCTGGTTCCAGAAAATAAAATAAAAATACTCAAACAAGTAAAGTTTAAGTCTTTATAAAATAAGAGAAATAATTTTAAGATATAAATTTAATTAAAGATATTAATGACCGACCAATCGTAGACATAACTATTAATTTAACTACATGACCAATAAAACCATAATTTTCATCACCAAAAAATGCAATCTTCTAAAATTAAAATCCCCCACTATTAAGTAATAAATTAAATAGAAAGTACAACAGTAAGTCCAGCAGACAGAAAAACTAAATTAAAATTTCTTATTGATTTTAAAATCCAAAATTAACTCCTTCAAAAAAAAAATACACACAAAAAAAAGCATGCAGCATACAACTAAATTAAAATCCATTTACAATTACAAAAATCAATGTTTATATTAATGATCTTGGTGATATGAAATATTTCATTATATTTTCATAAGTATGCATGTTCAGAGTGTATGTTGTAATTCTATTGTTCCAGAATTTCATAACATCAATCTTCACTCAAACTAACCCATTTGTTGAATACTGAAAATTCAGAAAAATACCCTTTTTAAGACCTTTATTTTAAAATGTTACACAAAAAAGTTATAAAATTTGTCTTGCCCATGTCTTCACAGTTTTCTATAGAAATACATTGACAAAATGTATGTGGGAGTGTGGGAGCACATGTGGAAAAGAAATTATTTGTGTGTTTTTTGTATAGAAAGAATGCTGTTTCAAATGTTCCAACATTACAACAAATATATTACACCCTATGCCTATAATATGTATTACTGTTTGAATTAAGTGTATTTTGTGTCCTTCCTTCCATTCATTTCTATAAGTTTTTATCAACTGATACCTATATGCCTATTCAATGGCTTGGAAGCCTATTGCCTTGGAATATAGGGGCCTAGATTCCACATAAGTGAAAACACACTGCTGCAGGTCTCCAATTTCTACTCTCGCATGGCAGCAGCATTTTTGCTGCTGCAAGCTCCTGGTATTAATTAAAGTGCTCTTTAATTAACTCACATCACAATAAATCAGAAGTCTGAAATAAAGTTCCATAGCATTCTGAATTTATTTTATAATATTATAATTTATTGTTTTCAATATTTTGTAATCTTTTATTACATGAAATTTAAAACAATGTTTATTTTCTTTGACACCAATATCAAGTAATGTTTAGTTCTATGTAAAAAAGAAATTAATATTGAATTCAGTATATAAACACATCAATTGAATTTACTGTGAAACACTTTTGAAATTGCCAAATAACTCCACAAGGAAGAAAAGTTACAGTGGAACAGCATCAAATATTGTGGCAATTTTTTTGAATAAAAACTTTTAAATTATAAGGCACGTGAAAATGTAATAGACTGCTTTCAAATAATACTCATGATAAATTAATATTGGCATAAATTAATGCTTTTTTGAAATTCAACGTGCAAGAATTTAATCTTCTGGTCCTTCAAAAGAAAATATTACATACAATAATGAAATTATTTCCTATAAACAAATGAACTTTCACATTGTTTCAAAATAGAATACAACAATATTGTAATAGAATTAAAACAAAAAATAGAAAATCTACATATTTGTCTAAGCTTTACTCTCTTTTCAACTCTGACAAATTCTTCAACAATTATCAAATAAATTTAATAAATAACTGAAAGATATAACAAGCAAACAATCACAAAGTGCTGCCCAAAATACAATGACTATTGTCAAGTAACCATGCATGTTGTAAGTGCAAACATTCACCACACCTAACTATCCCAACTTTCCCAAAACCATTTGTCAACCTATGCCCTTGTTATTTTTAACAAGCAAAAGCAATTCATACAAAACTTACTCTGAGTCACATGAAGGTGAAAAGGAGATAATGAACCGTAGGGAAGAGAATAAACTTTAATCACCGATGTATTTCTAATAATAGGCATTCACAGAAAGTTTGGAAAAACATCAATATGCTAATTAGAAAGTATCAGGTATCATATTTCATTAAGTCACCATGACTTTTATTCTGGCATATTACCTTTCAAAAGGAATACACCATTTGACTTTGATTTTTAAGTATACACTAAATATTTAAATAATTCATTCTCATACATTCATTCAGCTATCTTACATACAAACATGAAGGCATTTATGAAAATATTGCTGCAACAGACAGAATTAGTGTGCTACAAGAACATGTTAGATGACAAACAAATAAGAATTGCACAAAAAGACATCCAAAAACTCACTCCCACATATAAAACACTACATTGGCCAACAACAGCCCAATGTAGCCCATCACCTCTGCTACAAAACATTAGGAGCTCTATCACTGATAAAACACAAAATCCTGATATTCACATAAACATTTACATATTTCACAGATCACTTTTATCTCAAAATAAGACAAAAAATCTTCATAGCACTAGTACTTATGGTAAATGGTACGTTGTCATCCGAACATTGTTCTAGATGCTAATCTTCCTTTCTTTCAAATCTTAAAGGAATGACAAAGTCAAGCCTTGGACATCACTGTTGTAAGTCTACCAAGAAACCACTCATGCTTGTCTCTTGTTGCAAGAAGTCCATCTCTATTAACAACATCTTTGTCATTGGAATAATCTAGTTCATCACCCTTCAATGTAGTCATTTTGCCTTTAGCAGCATTAACTATAGCATTTCCAGCACACACATCCCACTTCTTGATGTTTGTAACATGTAGATACGCAGCAGCTCGTCTTTCTACTACTTCTAATGCTTTATAACCTATTAAAAGAAAAAAGTAATTATTTTACTATTACAGCTAAGATTTAGAAGCAAATTATAAAAAAAATTAAATTAAACATTCGAAAAAGATCTCAAAGCAAATTATATCCAAGATTCACAGCAACAAATACACTAAAGTGACAATTTAACAATATTTCACAATATATGACCTGCACTGATGGTCACACCTCTAACCATATATTAAAATGCATAAGAGTGTGGAAAAATTTAAATTATAAAAAAAAGCTCAAATAAGTTTAAATGAAAAAGTAAGAATAAATTGGATATAATTTACAATGTTTTTTTCTTTCATAAAATGAAAGAAAATGTAATATGACATCTTAATTTTACAGTGTCCTTGCTTAATGGATATAAAACCAATATTCACTTAACCACACATCTAATTTCAATTTACTTATAGGGGGTGCGGGGATGAATACAACTAAGAACTACATGTAAAAAATAGGCATTTTTTAACATATTCATATTGATTAATACTTTATCATATTTTTTCCTCTTGTTACAGCACTGACTATGCCTTAAAATGATATTTCATTTTTTATACATAACTGTCACCATCCCGTCACCTTGTTGGATGCTATTATGCTCTGAGAATATATTCCGCAGTCGCAAAGGAATCCAAATTGTGACCATGTTACTGAGTAACAATGCATTCTAATAATTAAATTTGTTCAAAAAATTGGTTGCCCTGACTGGGACTCGAACGCGGGCCTTCCGGTTTACGCCCAGCTGCTCTACCTTGCCTTGGTAGCTTAGTGGTTAGAGCAGCTGGCCATAAACCAGAAAGCCTGGGTTCGAGTCCCGGTCGGGGCAACTAATTCTTTGAATAAATTTAATTATTTAATTTTTTTTAAACTCTTCCAAGATCTGTCCTTATAGCAAGTGATTCATTTGAAGGAATTTCCAACATTTTAAACATTGTTCAAATCACTCAATTACCCCAGAAATTAAGACTAAGTATGGAAATACTCGAAAAGTACATAAATACATTGTAAATACTATTTTTGTTTTGTTCCTCATTGCATCAAGGCAAGGAGTATACATGAAAATATTTAAATTTATAATAGAAATTTAGACAAAGTCTTCATTACTAAGTAGTTAATAAAAAACTTGCCATGGAATTCTAAAACACTAATCCATAAAATTTAAAATACTGTTCTGTAAAATTATTACAAATACACAATAAAATATAAATTCATAGTTTACACAAATAAAACTCATAAACACACACATGTAATTTTTAATATTATATGGTACAAACATGATTGCTAATTTAATATTACTATTAAATAAAGAACATATTCAACACTCACCAGCCCCAGCTGCTTGTACAATCTCAACAGATTTGTCAAATGCTTTCTCAGTAATGTTTGCAACTTCTCCAGCATGAGACATAGAAACAATAATTTTTAATTTTGACTCCACCTATTTAAAAGAAAATGGTTGAAAACAAAACATTTAATGCCATTTTCATTACTATGAGTTAGACAAACATTTATCTTACTGGTACATCTAAATTCAAATTTCTTGAAAGTCCTTTTTCAACCCAAGCCCAGTATGTACTTAATTTTTCATCAAATGGTTTATGTATAACACCAATTACTGGCTTGCCTTTGACAGCAACACACACCATTGTTGTAACATATTTTAAAAGATTTTCTGAAATGAAAAGATATTTTGAAAATTAGCTTCAAATGTAGAAATAAACACAGTAAAACAATAAAACATGTCAGATCCAAATAAATATCAGACAACCCTTTCTATAATGGTGTTTTAAGTATGTAATCAATACCAGTATATTCTTTTGTTGCATCCAATGGATCTATCCAAACAGTTATGTCATCAACTGATACATTGTCATCTGGATATTCAATGACATCCTTTGCCACTTGGAGATCAAAATCAAGAGGAGGAACCTCTTGACAGTCTTCTGATTTCTCTTCAGATATGACCTGGAAAGCAGTCAATAGCAAACTATTATATTAATTTAAAAGTTACTGATCATTAAACCTCTAAAAGACTGATTCTACAAAAGCAGAATCATTTCTTTTCAAAAGAGAAACATACAAGAGTAATAACCGTAATGCAGTGACTATAGCAGACTAATGCAGAGCAATAAATCAGGTAACACACACTCACCTTCAACTTTGGAAAATTTTGTTTCAGGCTATAATACATTATACAATGTGATTTATCATCAGCTAGGGTAAGAGGATCATTAACGCCTCCCTGAAGTTTTCCTTTACTGCGTTCTTTAACATCATCTTGCTGTCTAATGTCATGAACCTCCTTGCCCCCCTTCTCTGCTACTTCTATTGCGGCGATCAGTAATCTTTTCAAGTTGATGGTATTTCCTTGCTCGTGTTTAATATCATCCGCCGCACTCTTGCTTTCCGAATTCAAATAATAAAACAACAGAATACATGCTCCTATTATAATACATAATCCAAATTTATTTATACGAATAGTTCCTCCGAAATTCATTTTATCAGAGGAAGTTCACCAGTCTTGTAACGATACAAGAAAAGACACTTCCTCTCTAACGACACACTAGTAAATCATTTTACTCTTGCCAATAATTTAAATTTCTGCAGATCAGACTATTACAACTGATATTGTGTGGCCGAGAAACAGTATTTATAAACAATCATTACTTTTAGGTTCGCGTTGCCTCACGAGATGCGTATGACATCAAGTAGCCATTTTTGACGCACTACTACAGTCACTTTTTCCCTGTGCCAGCTGACCGGCGATGGCATCCATGTCACCGTCAGAGGTACGTACTGCCCAGCTTTCCACAGTTTTTTAGTAATTACGGTATTTTATTAGCTTTAGAACATTGAGTGTGCAAAGTAAAGTCTTCGAGCTCCCTATGAAGATAATTTACATTACGTAAAAGCTTTAAAATTCGGAGAATATGACGACATTGAGACTTTCGTGTCAAAACAATTGAATGCGTGTTAAATGTCCGTGTTTTGAAGACAATTAATGTATTGTTAGTGTTCATATTGTTTATCAAAGTATGAGTATTAATACAAATTAATTTACAATAACTTTTACTTTAACTGGATGTTCTTGTATGACATAAGTAGCGATAAATATTGAAGTGAAGGTGTTAAGGAAAACGACATTATTGGAGTAGTATATTCCTCGAAGACTCGAATTTCGTCGTAAACACAATTTAGGCACGTGCTTAGATTATGGTAGTGATGTACTTCTTTGAAGAATAAAGCAGGTTTAAAGGAGGTTACTGTCAATTCCATGTGACTAGAGAAATTTCTTTAAACGTGACGTAGGAAACTGGACAATTGCATATCTATGACAGGTATAAGTCAGTAAATGTATAAACAACGGTTCTATAAAGTTTGGTGTTACATTTTCCCCACATTTTGTAAAATTTGAATGTTTCGCTAAATGATGAACTTCGATATTTCCAATTTTTTCCCTTCGGTTTCATAGCGCGATTGCCGATCACTTAAAAAGAAGGGAAATTTTCTTTATCTAAATGCCCTGTCGCGGAGTCCGGAACGTGTGTTGCGGGCCCAACACGGCCCCGCGAAGGTCAGAGTTGTGCAGGCCGTGGTCTGAAGCACCTCGCGGCCGCGCGCGAAGGTCGTCTGCCACGCAGACCAGCAGACGAAGACCCGCGCACGCTAATCAATGTCGCCGCGGTCGCTTACTCCCCGGAACGAGCGGGCGGCCGTGGCCGGACTCGAGGCGGCGACCCGCCGCGCCGCTCGCCCTCGCACCTTCACGTGCGGTGGCAGCAGCGCGCGCCGATCGATCGCGAGACGAGCGGTGTGGGGCAGACAGCCCGTTCGGTCGGTGGGTCGGCCAGCCCATGCGGTAGTCACAGCACCCCGAAGCCGCGGCAGCCCACCTCTCCCAGGTCTGATGTGATCGTTCCTTCGGAACTGCAACGACGATTGTTGCGCGGTTGGCGGGCGACGCGTCCTGTGCCCCAGATCTGACGACGAGCCAGCCGAGCATGTTCGCGCGCCCGTCGGCGCCGACGCCCGGTCCGTAGAGGCGGTCCGGGGCTTTTCCCGCCGTGACCGAACCCGGGCCTTGGGTGCTTTCGCAGCCACCGAGTCGCCGCCGAGTCCCGCTTCGCGTCTTCGGGCCCGCAGTAGCGCCCCTCCTTGCAGCGGCCCACTCCCCCATGGCTGCGAGCTCATAATGGTCGCACTCGGCGAGCGAGCCCCATGGCGACGAAGAAGAAACCTAGTTCGGATCAGGGTAGCTCCTCCTCCGCGCTGGACTCCTCTCGCTGGGAGGTCAGTTGCTTCTGGGAGGTCAGTTCCTCGTGCGCCCGCACGCCCTTTTCCGCTACCTTTTCGTGCATGCATTGTAGATGAGATCCCCTTAGCAGCAGTCGAATCGCATTGCAGCCTCGACTCTCGTGCGCCGCCTTGCCGGGGTCCGTCCCAGTGACCCGAATCGCCGAGAATCGATCGTCTTCTCCCCCCTCACCCTCCTCTCTTCGTTGCCGCCGCTACGACCGCTGTTTTCGAACGACGCACGTTCAGCTGGCGAGGGCCTGCGTGAGGGGGCGTCTGCGGCCGTGCGACTATCCCTCGGGTTGTGTCCTACGCGGCAGCAAGGAACGAAAGCACCACCTCGACATTCAAACCAGTTCTAACCCAACCCGTCCCCATCGTTTCGAAAAATTCCAACATAAGGGAACTGTCTAATAGTGTTTTAGGAATGCCTTCATAAATAGTAAGGAGTCGTTACATCGAACTCTACGAGGCTTGCCATTCTGTGCATGTCCCCGCTTCCTATTGCCGCCAATACGTGATACATTAGTAATCGGTAGTAGTTCCTTCAGTGAGTGGCCCGTCATCGAGAGACACAACAATTCACGCTTGTTTGCTTACAGAGACGACTGCAAAAGGAGCTGATGTCCTTGATGAAGGAACCACCTCCAGGTGTAACTGTAGATGCAGAAGGGGCCGGACAGAATTTAACGCAGTAGGTATTTTAGTCACACCTATAATGCCTTAGCGACAATAACAGCATTTTCATTTACACCTCTTTTCTATTAGATATAAATTATTTACTCTTAGGAAGTTTTTTCCCTGTAGCTGGACACGCTTAGCAAGTAGTGAAGAAAGTGCTCTAGACATTCTTATTGTTTTTATTGAAATAAGAAAGTTAATTTTTGAATATATTTCCCAAACAAATCATTTCATTCAAACTCTTCAAAACTAAAGAACTGTACCATCACTAAATGTTACAAATAAGTCTCACTGAAGAGTAGTATCTGAGATATTAGATCAAACATGACCATTATGTCTTCAAACTGTCAGATTTTTGTAGAGCAAAAAGTTATTAATTGAGTTATCAATACCTAGAAAGCATGACCACCATAGGACTTGCAAAGCTTTATCTAGTTTGATTTGTCAAAAACCTATTGAAATCTTAAACATTTCATTTGGATCGTTTTTTCCTGTGTTGATCAAATTATAGATTCATTGCAGTAAGTAGTACTACATATAATCATAAATTTTTAAAATGTCACAAGTTGATTGACATTTGTTGCAGTAAAAATAATTTCTATCAGAAAACAAAATTGTACTATTTCATCAAATATAGCTGCTCAAGAAAAGTGACATTTAATAAATTTTTTAAATTTTTATTTTAATGAACAATTACGTTTAAAAATATTTCATTTTATTAATTAAAATTTCATAAAGATAGTTCACAAAACAGCAAAATGAAAGGATGCAAAATGCAGGTTAAAACTTTTCCTGCAAAATAGCAATTTTTGTGAGATATCACTTACCTTGAGCAATTATAATGTTTCAGTGCAGTGAAGTTGGATACTCTATCTTTGCTTATAATACCAAGATGAAAAAATGATGAGAGGGAGGGTGTTTAGTGCTGTTGATAGATGACCTATTTCAATCAGAGGTGCCCTGTGGGAGTAACGGGCTTGAGACAGTAGATTCATGGAGGCCCCTTATTTATTATTGATATATTTAAAGTACATCTCCAGTTAAATTTTGTTTTTCAAAAAAAATTTTTGAAGGAAATACATTTTGTATAAATTTTTGGGGCTCTACTTAAGTGGGGGCCTGGGACACATTCCCCTGACTGCTTCACTCTCTGGACCCCCCTTGATTGTAATGAGTGATTCTAAACAGGTGTATATCCAGGGGGAGGGTATTTTGTGCCTAAGATTTTTAAATACATGTCCTTCTTCTATTACTACATTTGTATTGTTCAATAAAAGCAATTATATAATTTTATGTCATTTATGTAGCCAAAAAAAGATAATTTGCTGTTGCTACAACTGAAGCTTTTCCTTTAAAAAGTATTTGTTGTTCTGTATTTACCCTTGCTTAATTATTGGATGCACTTCTGATAGTGTATTTATTTTTTTACTATAATACATATTACCAAATTACTTTATTAAGTATGTTTTTCTTTAATATTTTTCAGATGGATTATTCAAATGGACGGAGCTCAAGGAACGTTGTACGAAGGGGAACAATTTCAATTACAGTTCAAATTTAGTCCAAAATATCCCTTTGATTCACCAGAGGTATGATGACTATTTGCTATTGTTTGGTGATACAAAAATAAGTGGGTAAATAATACATTCTTCCAGGTGACTTTCATTGGTCCAAATATTCCCGTCCATCCACATGTGTATAGTAATGGCCATATCTGCCTGTCCATCTTGACAGAAGACTGGTCACCAGCTCTCTCAGTCCAGTCTGTGTGCCTCAGCATTGTATCCATGCTTAGCAGCTGCAAAGAGAAGGTATAAATTTACTTTTAAAAAAAGTTTTATTAACTCTGATGTGTCAGTCATGTAGCTTCATTGAGTGCTGCATCAACCATTTTCCTATTTTTCTAGTACCATATTCTAAGGCAGGGGTCTTCAGCCTGGGTTCTGCAGAACCTTAGGGTTCCTTGGAACCTTGGCAGGAGTTCCTTAAGTGATCACTATTTGCTCAATAAATGAAAAATGGAAATTCTCTGTACAAATAATTCATGTAAGAATATGGTAGTGGATTGTCTTATTAAAATATTAGAGTAATATAATATTTTAGTAAACATAACAATAGTAATATAAATTGGATATAAAAAGTCTGTTCAGACCTGATGTTGTTTGTGATGATTGTGTGCATTGTATGCAAGGTATTGCAGTTGACAGTATTGGCTTTCAGATTGCATCATTCATTGTTGCATCTTATTAGTGATCAATAAAAGTATTTGTAGAGTGAAAAGTGTTGCAGGACAGTGCTCTGTACTGCACACCCTTGGAATAAAACATGTAGTTGACATTGTTGCCAATTTGTTACATGTACTTCACTTATTAAGCAATAGATAATATGTTAACATAAAATTCAAATTTGTGTATTACACAAATAATATAATATATTGTATATTCTTCACATTATATTTGTGTAATGCAGTATAGTATTAGTATAATGCAATAGATTATTTTGATCATGTAACATTTCTTTATAAAGGTATGTGCACCCAGTGAAACATGTCATGCTCTTATTTGTGTAATTTTTTTTCATGCACTCAATTTTGTATATCTTATGAATTTTTATCTATCACTGAACTCCTAACTAATCTCAGTTTCAGTGGTTTATTGAAAGACAAAGTCGAACTGGATGAGCATTAAGGAACTAGTTTCAGGTCGCTACCATTTTAGTCCTGTGATCGTGTTCTACGATTAGATTACACTTTCATTGGAAAAAGTGTTATTTTTCAATAAAAATGTGTTCTGATTGTCCCAAATGAAAAAGCCTTTGAATACTAAAAAAAATTATATTTCGAAGATGCATCAAAGAGTGCAGCATGCACTTGCTCATGACTTCCAAAGGGTGAAAACTATAAAGAAATGTTTTCAGAGTTTTTTGTAGTTTGTTTGTTGGTGAGTTATTTTGGATTCTATTATAAGTTTAATTTTAAAATTCCTTTTACAGAAAAGGCCTCCGGATAATTCTTTCTATGTTAAAACGTGTAATAAAAACCCAAAGAAGACTAAATGGTGGTATCATGGTAAGCCACCTGTAATTTTAATCGAAGTTAAAAGTTTCGTATTGCAAATGAAAGGTATTAACATACATTTTCTTCCAGATGATTCTGTGTAAAAGAAGCTGTGATCTAGCTCTAAGATAGACTATAATACAAAATACAACAAAATATGTTGATTTCCTAAGCCTGAAATTCATCAGGAAATCTTTGGATTATCACATGTTGTTGAAGTCAAGACTTCAGTTGTGAAGACCTATTTTTCATTCATCACAGTGTTTGTGGTTTTACATCTTCAAGTTTGTCACACTTCAGAAGCATTGTTGAACTTCAACCAATTTCATAAAAGCACTCGGACAACCAAAAATCTTGCAGTGTGTTTTGTAGGTGCATGTGTTGCGTTGTGTACAAGTTTCTGAGCAGGGATATCTGTACTTGTTGTATATATGAAGAAAAATTCAAGACAAATTCCATGTGGCATTTTTAATATGACTAGAAGACTGATGTGAGGAATAGAGTCAGGTGCTTTCAGCAGCAGCTGTCCACAGTGCTTCCTCACACTTTGCAAGGGATGTAGACCCTGCTAGCCTGGCCTAGGTTCCTTTTGTTTGTAGTTTTGTTGTTTTATAGTCCTTTGTGAAACTTATAAACCATTTTGTGTGTTGTTTCATGATGCCCTACAATTTTTCACCCCGCTTTATGACTCTGCACTTGCTTTTTATATGAATTAAAAAGGGAAAGACATATATTGTCTGCTTTTTGTTCTAAATTTACATCTCCCAGACAACAGTACATTCTTGTAAATATGATCTAGAGTTCCAAAAATGCCATTTCCAACTTGATTTCTCTTTTAAACTTCAAGAATAATGAAAAGGGCAGGGTACCTTAATTCTAGCAATAAGGACAGTATTAAGATACCAACAGTTTCAAATAGAGCAACAACTGTGTCTTTGAGATATTTAATTTCATATTCGTTTATCAATAAAAAACTAGTCTACAAATTTTGGATAGTTAGGTCAACAATCTAGAGGTGAGATCCTTGTTTTTACTCTGCTCCAAATGTTTCTTTTAGGATACACCTAAGGCAATGAGCTGCCTCAACCTGCATAGAAGCATTGAAGTTTCCCTGGCATGTGGATCCGAGTCGTAAATGGATCAGATGATTTTGGTACTTCAATTGAATATGTATACATAGTGTGTCCTCCATCATTCAAAATCTGGCAAATTCTTCAAGTATTTTTTTCAATTCTGTTTGTCTCTAACTTAACTACTATAGATAATACCAATAAAATATAAAATGAATTCTGTAAACACCATGGGGTATCTGTACTTTTATACCTAAGTCATAAATATACCTCCTCTAGGCACTGGTAGCATAATCACATTTGTGATTCCGGTGTATTGACAATACTGACTATTGAAAGTTTTAGTATTATCTGTTGGAATCTTCAATAAGTTAAATGATGATGCATTTTTACTTGATTTTTGTATTTAGCTGGGAAGCCATTCCATTCTTTTTCAAATGACATGTCTCGTCTTAGTAATGCTCCTGGGAAATGGATGACTCTGGACATATAAATAATACAATTATAATTCTATTTTCTTTGTAATGTATTGTATTTATGAAATTCATAGATACTCTGTACTAAATAAAATAAATCTTATTGTAGTTAATATGCTTATTCTATGAACTGTAAAAACAAGAATATGTAATTTTATCTTCACATTTTGCTGTTACAATAATTGAAATTATCCATTTCCGGTCCCACAGTATCTTTTCTTACTCTCTTTCTTATAAAGTTTTGTACAGATTCTCGTCAAGTTATCAATTTTCTAACAAGTTAACGTGGCATAGACTATTTTGTATCCATTACTTGGTTAATACATGCATTATGTTCTTCTGATATTTCTTATAGTTCAATAGTGCACTGTTGAATCTTACCAGTTCTGACCTTGTTCCAAAGCCATATTTCCTGCATGGCCACACAGATGTAGCAAAGGCAGCAAGATGAGCAGTGTCACATTCAGATAAGTTCATTTTACCCATCTGACAATGAAATGTGTAGTTTCCAAGTTTTAAGTGATAATTAACATTGAAATCGATGTTACATGATTGTTGTAGTGAAGACATTTAATCATTGCCATGAGAAAATGGTGAACTAATTGGAGTCTGCCGCGTGAGAAAGTGACCTAAGGCGGGTGTCAGACGTGCGTTGCGTTGACGCACGTCACGTAACGCTGATGACGTCGATGCCTGTGCACACGAGTCACGTATCGTAGATTATCACAGTATCTATCTCAAGGCGGCTCCACACATTCGGCATTCGCCGAGCAGCGATCTACTACTCGCCCAATCCCGAACAGCAGATGTGCTCGGCGAATGTTCGCTCCCTTTGATGTGTCCTAAAGACCGACACGCTGTGGGTAGGGTGAAACTGAACATTCGACGCTCGGCGAATCGCAAGCAACCCGTCCATACTACTCGGGATTTGGCGAGCGGTTGCTAGGGGTTCGCCGAATGCTGCCTGTGTGGAGCCGCCTTTACGCGAAATGACGCACGAGCGTTCTTGACTATGTGCGTTGTGGCCAACGTACGTCGCCTAGCGTCGCGCTTGAAAGCTAGAAGACGCGCGATATTTTGACTTTCGTTGTAGCTTGAGCTGTGGGCACAACGCACATTGACAAGAGCGCTCGTATTCCGTTTCGCATACGATAGTGTTATCTTTGCGCAGCCATCGACACAGCTGATATCAGCGTTAAGAGACGTGCGTCGACGCAACTGTCGTGACAGCCCTTTCCACCATCATTGCAGTTAGAACACGGGCTTTCGGGGTAGACTGCAGTTGGGCCACTATTGCTCTTATATCCTTTAATAATCATTTGTTAATAATATTTACAATTTATTATTGTTTCATTCATTATTCACTAATTATAAGTAGACTGGAATCCTAATGCACATTTCATTGACTGAGTAGTCTTAGGAAGCCAATGTCTCTAAACTCTCCATGAATTAATAGAGTTTGTGCACTGTGCATCATGTGTATTTCTGTATATATTTTGTTTTAGTAATCATTTTTCAAAAACACTTGTTTATGAAAATGAACATTAAACATGGTTTGGTATTTTCATGAATGTTTTATGTATAACTAAGAGAAGTTTGCCGCATTGTCCAGGTATTTTTTTATCACATTTGTCTATTAGATGAGAAAAGTAATGAATTATATCTACAGTGCTCTTCACTGTCCAAACCTGACCTGACCTGGCCATGACTCTACTCATCTGCTGCGTTTCCTCCAATCACAGTTGCTAAGGGAAGTTGTTAATAGATGTAATATTGCATACTCCCAGCAAACTTTCAGTAACAATTTTAACCTGAAAAAAGTGGAATGAAACAAATTTAAAACCATTTAGTAGGAAATTTTATTAGCTTTAAGAAACATTAAATATACTTTGATGGATTTCCTCACCCTTTTCAAAATATTGGCAAAAAATAGAAAGAGTGCACTCTTTAAATTTTGCTATTAGGGGAAGGAGATTATGGGTAGATCGTATAAAATCTCATATGGACATAACTTTTCTCATTTTGAAGGTCACATGTACCAAATTGCATGAAGATTACAATAAAATTGTCATTTGAATAAAAAATCAAGCATTCTTCCTTATAAAAAAGAAAATAATAATTTGAAAACAATGTAGCCAAGTTATCTGACAAAAAACACTTTCTTTGAGAGAAAACTACACGGAAATCAGTTAAGCCATTCCAGAAATTACTCCTGATGGACAAATAAAAATCATAAAAACAAAGAATGGTGTTTTACATCACCTAAATAGGCATATGAGCAGAGAAAACTTGTGCATTCAGTTCACACCACCACTCATTACTGATTTATTGCAGCTTATGGAGAGTTGCCAGTGACCAGTGGGGAGAAGTGGCAAGAAAAATCAGATAGAAAAGGCGATGATTTTTTTTAGATACACCCCGTACTTGAGGCATTCTAGACATTGTTTAATACCAGAGGTTGTGTTAATTTTGTGAGTGGACGTTGCTAAATTAGACATTTGGTTGGACCTTCTTTGGTCTTAATAGTAAATTTCACAATATTCATTTATACAACTTTTCAAAGTTCATTTTACTGACACTTTGTTGTCAATTGAATTCTTAAAAAATATTTGATAAATGTACAAAATCATTAAGTGAAATGTTGGCATGCCATCTCGTAATGCTAAGTGATTCCACATAGTTTTTATTATGAAATTTTCAGCAACTAAATTGTTATTCCAGCACTGTTTGATACAGGAAATTCACCATTACTTTGAAAGATTTAAAACTTTCAATAAGAATTTTTGCAAGTTGAAAAGCAAAATAACTTTGATAATTATATTACAAAGTGTCTTGGAAAAGAAGTTCAGTGAAGTTGTTTTTATTATTGGTGTGTGTATTTCCTCAGTCAGTAGAAAGTGACATTAGAAGAGGGATGGTTTCGTTGTCCTTAAGAATTGTGAACATATTAAATATATCAAAGGTCTGGTACATCCAATCATTAATTTCCTATCAGAAGAAAAATGCAGCTCCGACAACTTGAAATCATCGCGCGCGCGCGCACGATGTATGTATGTGTATATATACATACACACACACACACATGGAACACCTAGGGTTGCTGGGAAAGTTTCTGGAAAGGATATGAAAAAGCAATACTGAAATTTGGTAAATGGTTTTATGGTTTTTCGAAGTATTCGTCATTGTTACATCTGCTCAAACCAGTTTGTGAAGCAGTCTCCCCCCTTCGTTTATTACTTTCCCTTATACGTAGTACAGGGAAGGTTATGTAATGCTGCGGAAAATCGATTTCGACGGAAATACACTTTTGGAATCCTCTAATATCGAAAAAGTGGTTCTTTTCAAAACGTCCGACTGTCTGTGAACATCCTTAACGACTAAACCATTCGTCCATCTGGGTCTAGTTGAAACTTTGGGATTTTGAAAAACATTCTTCGAAATTTGGGGGTACTTTACATGAAGCTCTCCAGACATTTTCAAAATTTTCTCAAAAGCGGCTCCAATTTCTTTTTTTTTATTTCTTGTGAGAATAGAATAACATACACTTATAAAGGTGGAATAGGTCCGATTTTCATGGTTAACTGAATTTTTGAAAATTTCAAAAGTATGAATTTTTTCGGTCTTCTTACAAATACAAAATTAAATATAGAGATTTTTCCTTCAAATAAAATTTGTTCTCCATAATGAGTTATTTCATTAAGGTCTTGTACATTTTTTGTTGAATATTTTAGATTTCGCACAATATTGCGTGTCATTTTAAAAAATTGCAAAAACAAGATTTTCTCGAAAACTGCTCTAATTTGTTTCTTTAAACTTAACGCATATTGCCATATTCTTTTGTTGTTTTTTCAAAAATTATACAAATGTATTTTTTACTTTCTCTCATGTCGTTAATATTTATATTATCGGCAATTTGTTCACATTATTGTACTTATGAGTAGATGTGCTTTAAATAATGTCTTGTGAAGTTTCTCAAAAACTCAATCGTTTTCTGTGAATACTAGCTCAAAATTTGTCATTTTCAGAAGCGCTCAAACGCCATTGTCTCAAAAACGACTCCAATTGTTTCTTCAAACATTTCGAACGGATAGTGCTAATTCCATTAATTTTTTATAAAGTTCATTTCGGTGCTTTTTTTTTTCAATTTTATAAATTAAATTTTTTGAAAGATTTCTCACGCCGTTGATAAACATATTTCCACCAATTTGTAAACACTATGCTATTTCTGAGTTAAAGTACTAAAAATGACTTCAAATAAAGGTTTTCGAAAACCCAAAAAGTTCCTGTGAAAGAGAGCTTCAAATTTCGAATTTACAGTAGCGCTTAAACGTCGGTTTTTTAAAATCGCCTCCAAATTTTTCAAAGACAATATCCATTCAGGACGAGATTTTACTGTTCTTTAATAATCTTAAAATAATATTTTCGTCCTACAACTAGAAAACCGAAAAATTAAGAAAATGTCAAAAAAATATACTTTGGGCGGTGATAGATGGTATCTGGCAAGAATATGTGGCAAGTCCAAGTACCTAACCGAGAGACCAAAGGAAATATAAAACTTATACGGGAAAGTCTGTGACATTCTGTAGCACCACTAGTTTTTTATTATTCCACCGATTTTGATACCGACGGCAAACAAATTGTGATGTACCAATCAGCGTTCACTGTTTTTCCATTGTCGAATATCACGGTTGCTACGTGTCCAGTTACTCCAAAGAAACAAGCGAACATTGCTTTGCAGCCCTGCGTGAACGGACAACTTTTGTTGGTATGAGCTCATCTTGAAATTCCCCCAACTGTAGATTCCTTTTTACTTTTTTGTATACGTATGTATATACGGAGTAATATATGTAGTATATTGACGCTTTTTTTGTGCTTTTGTCGAGTTATGTGGAAACCAACAGCTACGTAGCTTCTGTTCTTTCAAATTATCATGCAAAATCATGTGTGTTGCTTTCATGTCAATGACCAAGGATTCTTGAATCTCTCGGTATGTCACATGTCGATCTCCATTAATCTCCCGATCTCCATTGGTACAGCATCAACATTAACATAACAACAGTTAGTAGGACGACCTTCACGAAGTTCGTCAATGAGTGATGCATCCACGCTGAAATTTTGCAAATCAATTGTAAACACTGCTCTTGAATGGAGCTTCATTCACCAAAGCACTGCACGTACGTGTTCACGTGAGATTTCCATTTTCACACGCAGCTACTTTCTTGAAAATGCTGTGTACAAAAAACTAGATCACTATGGTAAGGGTTTTTGTTGAATTATGGGTAACAAATACCACATTTTACTAACGTGACAGTTAAAGTAAGCTCACACGACATTGCCTACTCAAGGTGTAAATTTCCACCATGAGTCTAATAGATTTCAGAAACTTTTCCAACAATCTCCGTAAAATTGTCAGTGTTAAAGTTGATAAGTTGTAATATGTGTTAAAGAAGTTGGGTTAAGTTAGCAACAGAATCACCAATTTGCCCCCGCTTCGCTGGCATATTTCCAAGCCAACGGCGAGGCCCTGGCCTTCGTGATTAACAAACCAAACCTTGTGTCAAGCATTTTTTTTCTCGCGAATAGGCCAACTTAAGACCACGCGTTCATACATCCTGCATTTACCGTGGCTCAGTGTCATATATCGCGGTAGCAGGTGCATGAAATTCACCCTCAATTGGGGGGGATCAGTATTTTTACTGAATCCGATTTTTATCCCCCAGGGTTGTTAGCCCTGGGGGTATGAAAGATGAAATGATGATGATAATGAGGGGTGAGAGGACGACACACTCATACAAACACACACAAATACACCTATGCCCGAGGCGGGACTCGAACCCGCGATCTTCTGGTCCGAGACCACTCCGGCACTACTGCCTTAGCGATCTCGGCCATCTGATTGGCGTCAAGCATTTTATTATAGCAATATTTTATTATATGGCAATGGCTTAACATGACAAATTTTCCTCGCGTAACCACTTATGAAGTATTTCGTAAATATGCGCAGGGGCACATAGAAGGGGTGGGGGGCTGGGGCAAAGCCCTAGACCACAATTTAATGGGGACCCTGAATTTTTTTCGTTCAAAAAAGAGAAGTATTTACTTATTCATATTAACTATGATATTTCTGTAGTATGGAGACATTAATTATTTTTAAGTATTGGGAGGGGCGGATCTTTTGTTTGAAACAAGGAGCCCTCGTTGATCTACCTACCGTGGATGCCATAGTCCTCCTGTTTTCGCCACACTTCTGGGCATGTTCAATTTACCCATATTGCTATCTTTATCTTAGTCTTCCCAAAAAACTTGCGCCCACTTCCCTCCGTCTATTGATTTTTAATTTTAACCACGAATTACCCAAAATCTAATCTATGCTCTCTCGGAATTAATTAAAATGTATTAAGAAAATATTATTGAATTTTTGAAAATTCTGGTACAATTTTATCGATTGTCTCCTCACAATTGTCAAGATATTAGTTGCGAGAAATGAGAAGGAATGTGAGAAACCTGTCCGCCCATTAGCAAGCATGAAGAGCAACCATACCATTCCTAGCAAAAAGAGAGTTCAACAAAATGTGCGCATAGTGAAGCTTCATTTACGTCCAGAAGCAAAACAAGGGGCCATCTTAGTATTTGCTCAATGGATCAGGGAAATTTGACAAAATCCTGATCGAGATGGGGGTCATTGACTCGGAAGCTGAAGTACATTATTTGTTACACATTAAGTCTTTTTAAAAAATTATCCAATACAAATGTAAACAAATTCATTATATATAACTGTTTTGTTAAATTAACATTATTTTTCTTTTTGATAATCAGTATTATCTCTAATTGTATAGAAACAGGTATGCAGCAGAAAAGATTTTACTTTTAACTTAAATTTGTGAACCGACTTGAATTGTTTAATGTCATCTGGCAGTGCGTTGTAAAGTAACGTGCATGTATTGTATGTGAATTTTTGATCGTGAGCTGTTGATACTGACACTTGATGAACGTGATTTTTACGTGTGTTGTAATTATAAATATTAGTATTGCATGAAAATATGTTCCCACCGTTAAGTGAGTCACTTTTGACAAATATTACATATTCGTAAATATATAGGCAAGGCAGTGGTAAGATTGCAAGATCAATGAAGAGAGGCTTGCAAGGGTAACGCGGATGGCATTTTTTTCTTTATTCAAATAATTTTATTTTGCAATATAAGGTCTGAGTACTACATGATGAGTTTCCCCAGAATTTTATACCATATCTCAGGCGGGAATGTAGATTTGCTAAATACACGCAACGAGCTGCATGAAGGTTGACAGAATGTGATAGAATTCTGAATGCGTAACATAATTAACTTAATTTAGTGTTTAATTTTGTTATATGTTGTACTCATTTATGTATGTACTGATTTGATAAAAATTTGCGACAAGACTATATATTTAGTGTTAGGAATGTAGCTTGTACATTCAGTGGTTGCTATTCAGAAGAATAATAAATTTTTTCTCTCCTTTCATTTATCATTCTTATATTGTATAAGTTGGGCGATCTTTGGCTGTTGATTTATGATGAGTCGAAATGTCCGTCTTTTAACCTACTCTTCGCAGTTCACACATTTTTTATTTAATTCACATCCTCTACTGTCATGATTACCCGCGCAAACTTAACATACATTTTCTTTCTTGCAATCTTCACTGAAATGATTAAAACTCCGACACTTGAAACATCTGAAACACTTACGAATTCGTATACCGGACACCTCTACCATACTAAGTTTTCATTGCCCTTTCCTTTAAAAACACTGGTCTGCAAATTTTAGCTTTCTGGCTGGGTTTTTTAAAGTTTAATAACTTTAATATGACAATACTGAATATAAATTTGAAATCCGTTTTGCTTCATCACGTGTCAGTTTTATGCAATAGAAGAAGTAATAAAAGTATAACTTCACTTTCGACTCAAATACATTTATTTTTTAAATACAATAAATCCACATAAATATTTAATAGGAACAATATTTGAACAATGTGATCGTGAAATATCATTTATTTGAACACAATATTTTCAAAAGAATGTTTTTTAGATTTTCTTGCGTAAAAAGTTTTTTTTATTCATCTCTTGCAAGTGATCAGTTTCCACCTTCCCTGATAACGTTGCACCTTGATGTCTTGGTGAAATCTTTCACCCTGCTCCTCACTGACACAACCATGATTTTCTGAAAAAAATCTAAGTGAGAGTCTAGGAAATGGAAATGTACCTTAACACTCACATTACACCCTTGCTGTCTAAAGTTTTCAAACATTTTTTTTACTATATTTTTATAATTTGTATCCTTGTGATTTCCTATGAAGCTTTTGCTTTCCATGCTTTTCGGTCTGTGACTTTGTGTATGGCAGTGGGGACTTAACAAATTGTTTCATAAGTCCCAATTTTATGTGTAAAGGAAGATGGAGAACATTTTTTGAGTTCAAAAGACTGTTTTACAATATATTTTTAGTTCCTGGAATAAGATTCTCTCTCAGTTTCCAATATTTTCTAGTCAAGTGGTCAGATCATGCTTTGCTGTCCCATTCATATAAGAAACATGGCATCTTCGTGTAATCGGACTGTTGACCAAGAAGCATGCCGATAACTTTAAGATCTCCGCACACCTGCCACTTCTGTTCTTCGTATTTCACTTTATTATAACTAATTTCATATTTTCGTATGTTTCCTTGAGAAGTACTGAATGCGCAATCGGAACTGACGAACATTATTTCCCATTATATAAGAGAACAGCTTTCATACTCACTTTTGAGGAGTCTATAAAAAGCCTCAAATCACTTAAAATGTATTTTTCTGCTCCCAAAGCATTTATTAAACCAGGAATATCATGGCAGTATGTAAATGTCTCTTCTTGACAGAATTACGGGAGAAATTGCTTACCACAATGTGTATACAATGCAAATAATCTTCCTGGAGCTAAGAGGTTTTTTCTTTTAGTCTTGATCCCAGGATTTCAGCATCAGGCTTAGAAAGGTCTAAGTCCATTACCAAATCATTAAGTTAATTTTGTGTGATCTACCGGGATTGCTTGGCGGTCTCTTCTTGAACGGGATCTGAATTACTACAATTGTCGTCAGAGATTGTTTCAGAGTCTGAAGATGATTCGTTTCCAAATGTTTCTGGTGGAGAAGGCACAGGAAAACTCGGTTAATGAGCGATGGAGCTTTTTACTGACAGATTTGGATAAACTGTATTTTTCATTTTTTTAAATTGTCGCCTGCGACGGCATTATAAAAATTATAACCATCTACGTGATTTCGAGGTTTATTACAAATCATTTGAACAACAAAAGGCATGCTAATTTTCTTCCCTTGGTTCCATTTCCTTAATAGTTCAACACAAGTATGACACACTTTTTTGGGAGCCAATTTTTTGTCCAGATCTCCTAGTTTCATACCAAAGTAGGTATGGTATGCCCTTTTAACAAAGTTCGTGATATTCCGTCTTCTTTTTCTAACCACAAACCTCTGTGAGGCATATTATTTGTGAGCCACAAAACTCTGAGAGGCAATTTTCCGTGAGGCATATTATTTCAAAAGACACACATCGAGAAAATAAAGCGTCCACTCAGAAATGTAACTGCTTGCAAACTGAAAACTGATAGTACGAGGGTTGCCTTTTATATTTCAGGATTAGAGATCAAAAACAAATATCAATCATGGAAAATCACTTAATTGTTTTTCAAAATATTCCCCATGAAGATCTATACACTTTTGCATGCGTTTGAACCAATTGTCGAAGCACGTTTGCCACTCTGATTGAGGTATCTCCAAAACATGCATTCTGAATGCAGCAACCGCTTCTTCAGGTGTCGAAAAATGTTGACCTCTCATTTTGTTTTTTACGTACGGGAATAAAAAAAGTCATTCGGTGCCAAGTCAGGACTATACGGCGGATGACTCATCAAATCGATGATTTGGGTGCTCAAAAATGCAGTTGTTTGAGCCGATGTGTGAGAGCTCGCATTGTCGTGGTGAAGAGTGATCCGTCTTCGGCGGTTGGTTTTCCTGATTTCTTGGAAGACAGCTGGCAAACAAATCGTTGTGTACCACTCCGAATTGACTGTTCTGCGTTGTTCTAGTAGTACGGTTGCGACATGTCCAGTTTTTCCGAAAAAACAGGCGACCATCTGTTTGGAAGTGCTTCGTGCGCGAACAACTTTTGTTGGATTTTGCTCATCTTGAAACACCCATACAGTCGACTCCTTTTTACTTTCAGGCTCATAAGCGTAAATCTACGATTCATCACCTGCCACGATGTCATAGATGTGTTTTGAAGCACCGCGATCGTATTTTTTGAGCATTTCTTTCGACCAATCGACACGAGCCTTTTTTTGAGCGATTGACAAATTGTGTGGGATCCAACGCGAACAATTTTTTTTTTTGACAGTCAAATGTTCATGCAATTTTGAATGAATGCTGACCCCACTAATGCCTAAGGTTGTCTCAATCTCACGATATGTCACATGACGATTTTGCAATATCAGTTCACGCACAACATCAATGGTTTTCGGAACAACAACTGATTTTGGACGACCTTCGCGTAATTCGTCTTGGAGTGAACTACGACCACGACTGAATTCACCATATCATTGATAAACACTAGTCCTTGATGAAGTTTCATCGCCAAAAATTGAATTAAGTTCATCCATGCACTGTTGCTGAGTTAATCCACGTCGAAAGTTGTAAAAAATAATCGCACAAAAATGTTCACGATTCAATTTCATTTTTGGGCCAAGATAAATCTTTTAAGTTACTGTAAACAACACAAATAGCGCTCGTATGTCAAAACGTTCTGAGTACGTATAACCTCAAAACATCCAACTTTACGATAGAGCTGTCAGTGGCCAGATTGCAACACCAGGGTTGCGAAATCCCGAAACATAAAAGGCAACCTTCGTATAGTCACCATGAACCGATGGAAATGTAAGAGAAGTCTCTCTGCGTGCTACAGTATTGCTAAACGTAACAATTTCATCAACGAATTTCATGATATTTGCTTGCTTTCAACAGAAGTAACAATAGTTGCGTCCACTACTTTGATCATAAAAGTAGTACTTGTGAAAACATGATACGTGATAGAGGAAACCATTTGTATTTTTTAAAATCGGAATGATTTACTTTATAAAGAAGACGTATTTTGAAGAAAACTCCAGAATCATGCAGACCAGCGTAATTGAAATATCCCTGCATCTGTCTTTAGAATAATGCTCGTATTACCTGTTCCTTTTTTCTAATAATTGTAAGTTTGGTTAGAATTATATCTTTCATGTCATTATCTTCACTTGTTTCTATTTTATTTTGCATTTTAATTGCATTAATCAAGTGTTTGTCTTCTAATTCAAACTCCTCTTTTCTTACTCCTATAATTTTAAGTTTAGGTTTAATATTCTTTGGAATGAAAACATCTACTTCTTTCTTTAATTTTTCCTTTTTCTTTTTCAATTGCTCTCTCCCTTTTTCATTATTACATTCTGCAATTACTGCTCCACATAAGTAGTGTTAGTACCTTAAATAATAAAAATAGGCCCTCTTTTACCTGGGCCCGCCCGCATTGCAGGCACGAACTAGAAGGTAGTGACAAGGTATCTTCTCTACCGCACATTCGCAAGGGGATACCATGAGACCCCCACTGCCCGTCTAGAAGAGGCCGAGGTGCACGTTTTGTTAATCACTCCTTTTCCTCGTAATGGTAAGAGCAGAGGTAAGGGCGAGTTGCTATTTTGTTAGCAATGCAGAAAAATCATACTTGCAATTCGTGTACCGACACAAATAAGTTTGCTATAACTCAGAAACGCAAATGACTACTTTTCAAATATTGCTAATCTTGCAATTTTTAAAATTTATTTATTTATTTATGTTAAACTTTTACTCACCTTTCAACTATTTATAGTTAAAATGACGGGAAGGGATTCTGAAACTCAAGAAAACGTGCGCAAATAATCTTTTCCCCCTACGTCACATACAGTTTTTACTGTTTTTTCGACTAAATAAATCTAAATCTGAGGTCATATTGGGATACGATGTACATATGTACACGCAGTCGCCGGGACTCTCCAGGGTTCGGACAACAAGCAGACTCAGTCTACTCCAAGGTTCCACCATAGATTAACACCATTAACTCCAAGGTTCCACCATAGATTGTATTCATCCATGGTTCCACTATCAAGGCGGCAACAGGCGAGCATGTACAGAACCCTAAACCTCCAGATCACTCATTTCCTTCGACACGAATCGCTATTTATGGCAAATACAGAGGGGGGCGTTCAGTATATAGAGATCAGTGAGGTAGAAAAAAAGGACCATAAAATGAAAGTGGATGTGTAATCAAAAGCAAGAGGATGTTAAACGCACAAGCAAGACAACTCGTTTAAGATTTAGCATTGCTCTAAATGTACATCTATTCTCTACAGGGGCAGGCAGACTAAAGCTTGGAACGTGCTTACTGGCTTTAAGAAAGAATCTAAGTTTCCACATAGCGAATACACCTGGCGACAGTGTCTCGTTGTTCTACACAGAGCCAAGCAAACTGGTACAACCATGCGTATTGAAATAAAGAGATCTATAACCAATCAAAATACGGCGCTCTGGTCGGCAACAACTATGTAAGACAAATAGAGTCTGACACAGTTGTTAGATTGGTTACTGTTGCTACAATGGTAGGTTATCACGATTTAAATTAGTTTGAACGTGATGTTATACTCAGCACAAGAGAGATGAGCCAGAGCATTTCCGAGGTCGCGATGAAATTTGGATTTTCCCTTTCGACCATTTCACGTGAATATCGGGAATCCGATAAAAAATCAACTGATCACTGAGGCCACAAAAAGGTCGTACAAGAACGGGATCGACGACGACTGAGGAGAATCATTACCCTTGACAGAAGTGCAACCATATCGCAAATTGCTGCAGATTTCAATGCTGGCCATCAACAAGTGTCAGCGTGCGAACCATTCAACGAGATATTATCGATATGGAGTTTCGGAGCCGGCCCACTCGTGTACTGCACGACACAGAGCAGTACGCCTCACCTGGGCCCGTCATCACCGACATTAGGCTGTTGACGACTGGAAACACGTTGTCTGGTCTGAAAAGTCTCGTTTCACATTGTTTCGGGCGAATGGGAGTGTACGAGTATGACATCATGAATTCATGGATCCTGCATGCCAACAAGGGGCTGTTCAAGTTGGTGGAGGTTCTGTGATGGTATGGGGCGTGTGCAGTTGAAGTGATATGGGGCCCCTGATACGTCTAGATACGATTCTGACAGGTGACTCGTACGTAAGCATCCTGTCTGATCACCTGCACCCATTCATGTCCATTGTGCATCCCGAAATACTTAGGCAATTTCAGCAGGACAATGCGACAGCCCACACGTCCAGAATCGCTACAGAGTGGCTCCAGGAACACTCTTCTGAATTTAAACACTTCCACTGGCCACCAAAATCCACAGACATTAATATTATTGAACATGTCTGGGATGCCTTGCAACGCTCTGTTCAGAAGAGATCTCCACCCCCTCGTACTGTTAAGAGTTCATGGGCAGCCCTGCAGGATTCATGGTGTCAATTACCTCCTGTACTACTTCAGACATTAGTCGATCCCACGTCGTGTTGCGGCACTTCTGCGTGCTCACAGGGGCCTTACACGATATTAGGCAGGTGTACCAGTTTTTTTGGCTCTTCAGTGTATAAGCATTGAAGGACGAAACAATCAGCGAGTCTTAAGAAAGGTTTTAATAATAAGTACTTAACAGTGGAAAAGCGGGCCTTACATGAATCCTTACATGAACAAAGTGTTTAAACTACGCTGGGTCCACCCCTGACTTTATTGCTATGTAACTAAGGAGAAATGGATTCTGAAAATCAGTAACGGGGAAAGCAGAGGTGGGATTTCGGATCTTTTATTGAGGGTCAAAGAGTAAAGATGGTAAAAATTCTCCTAAGCCAAATGACATATGAGGATTTACACAATAATTCTAATATAAATATAATATTTTTGAAAGATTTCTTAGCTCCCGTTCCACCACCCACACCTATCTGCAGCCAGAAACATGTATTTTTTCGACTACTAAACACTGATTGAAAAAATTTGTAATAACAAAATGATTTATACTATCAGAAAAGCATTTTTTACATTTTCTCAGCGCCAAATTCAAACAGCAAAGTTTTTTTTTAATAACAAAATATACTCTTTACTGTCTTCGAACCGTGGAGCTGGCTTGAAAAAAGTTCTTCTTAAAATACGTGAATTTTCCAGATTTTTATTCATGAGCTGCAGTTAAAAAATAAAAACCGTTTTTGCTATTTTGAACCACATATTCTTTGAAAATGGCTGCAACAGTTCTGTGTATTTATTTGAGTGTTTATTATACATTTGTAATGAAAATTGTTCTGCTGTCCAAAAAAACAATGAAACTTTTTTGATAATGGTACCGACATTTCGATTAAAACTGCAGATTGGCTTTTACAATAACAAGAAAGTGAAATTACTCTAATAAAATTGAATATAACATAAAATATGCAGTAGAGAAAACAGGTTCGCTTTATTCTGTGTACACCTGGCATTAAACAATCATACATTAGTTACAATATATCTTACATTATAATAGAAAATCATACAAAATATAATATAATAAAGAGTTTTACTCAACGTCATTCGTATATTTTCACTTTCTGACTTTTTCAAAAATTGTAAACGCTAGAACTACTACGCACAATGCGTGTAGCGACACAGATTCCAGTCATTCAGGGCAGCAGCTCGCCTCGCACTCAAGAAGTTACGCTAATGTTCGGTGTGGCGCGGAGGGGAGCGGTGTTCCTACGGTCTCGCCGCTGACAAGCGGGTGCCTGTTCTGCGATTTTTGACGGAGTCAAGTGGCCCAGGAAGTGGAGATATCATGTGACCGGTGGAAGAATTAGCTCAAATATATAAAATGTGAGAATTTACCGAAACTTGCAGCCGAATGTGCAATTGCAGTATAAACTAGGATGCTAATTATGCAGAGAGTTCAAACAACAGCCCCTGCTGGATTTTTATATCTTTAAGTTATTATTATATGCTCATTAACATTAAAATTGTTTGCTCCAAATGTGCAATATTATTTGTACAATCTTAATTATTTATTCTTATTGTGTTTTTTGAACATCCCATTAATATATTGTGATATTAAATGGAGTTGAACAAACCATTTTATTTCAATACATACTTTCTAGAACTACTAGAAAAGTTAGTCACTCGGTGACTGTTTTGAATCAGTACTTTTCGTAGCCTTGACAAACTTATTATTTTGACGATACGTTAAAGAAAATCGTTTTACATGAACATCGACGTAAACTTTTCCGTTTGCTGACCACGCTTCCATAGATTACGAGTAATGCTGGAAAACACATGATTTATATCGCACCGCGGATCCACGAAACGTTTCGTGAGAAGCACCTATTTTTCGGCATTTGAAATATTAAAAACGCTAGAAAATTTGTAATTGAAATAATTTATTTAATTATATGTTCCTTCCAATTCTAAACAATATGGTACAATACAATAAAATATGCTTTCAGAATATTACTTTCAATTTAGGGTATAGATTGGGCGAATAGTTAGAATTTATATAACTCCTATTTTATACGCTTTTTTGCCAATATACACAAAAATGCACATAAGTATCATCTCTAAGCCATTCTTCGGCGTTTTTCTCTAAGATCATTTTCAATTAGCTCAGAAAATTCTGTCCCAAAATCTACAACTAAATGTAATTTTTCCCCGGATTTGGATTATTGGACTGTTTGAATTTACGTGCTTCGAGTGCTGGCGCTATCTGTATCATTCAACGAGAACTCTCGCGCCCCATGTTGGTAGCTCTTGGTCAGTGTGTTGGTATGGTACGTGCGGGAGTGAACAGGCCCTCCGTTCTCTCCGTTCTTTTGTATTGGAATCAGTTAAATAAATAGTCTTATGAACAAAATACTCGTTTTATTCAAAAGGTTATGGGCCCAGTGAACGCTTGAAGTGGAAAAACAAGACTATTTGTGACCAATCGTAATCTGTGAGTCGGATTTCGAATTGCCAAGGACCTAACCTCGAAGTTGGCTGTGGAAGCGTGTTCGTTTCGCTTGTGCGCGCATTTGTTGTGTGACTCGTGCAGTTTATCGAGGAGGCTTTAACAGTTTGGAGGGCTCGCCACGTGCATATAAGTGTCGATTGCAATCTGTGAGTCAGATTTCTAATCGCGAAAGACCTAACCCCGAATTTAGTGGTGGAAACGTGTTCGTTTCTTGTTCAAGTTCGTGTTCATCTCGCTAGAGGTCGCGTTCGTCGCATGTGTGGCAATTGAGTGACGTCACAATGGCAGAGAGATTAGACATGAATAGCCTGAGTAAGTTTGATGGCAGTAATTACAATCAATGGCGATTCCAAATGAACTGTGCACTTCGGGCAAAAGGACTCTACGAAATCGTCCATGGAACTGAACTGAAACCGGAAAATAACGATGAGACGCAGAAGGCATGGATTAAAAATGACGCAACGGCAATGTTTATTTTGACATCTGCGTTAGACTACGCGCAGATAACCTTGATTGAGAATTGTGAGTCATCTCATCAAATAATTGATAAGCTTGATTCGATCTATTTGCAACGATCTGAGTCGAGCAAAATGATAGCACACGAACGATTTCACTAATATCGAATGAAAGATAGTGACAGCGTTGCTCAACACATTGCGAATGTCGAAAACTTAGCGAAGAAATTAAAGGATATCGGCGAGACTGTAAGCGATGCGGCGATAATGACAAAAATAATCAGCACGTTGCCGCGGAAATTTTTGAATTTTCGACAGGCGTGGCTATCAGTTAGCGAAGACAGGCAAACGCTGAGAAATCTGACGTCTAGGTTAGTTGACGAAGAAGCAAACCTGTCTTTGGTTGAGCAAATGGAAACTGCGTTCACGGTCTCATCGGGCAAAAATCAATCGGCGAAATCAAAGAGGTCGACGAAGCAGAGAGAGCCGTCATCAAGTGGATCGAGCAAGCAGAAATCAGTCGATCAAAACCAGGAGGTGAAACAAAACATCAAATGCTATCAGTGCGGGAAAAGGGGCCACATCGCCCGGTTCTGCAGGAACAAGCCTAAGCATAAGTCATCACATCGCGACATGGAGTATACTTCATTCAACGTGGAATTTCCTGAAGGTGTCAGCATGGAAAATACGTGGATCATGGACAGCGGAGCATCTGCCCACATGTCGTACAGGGCTGAACTATTCTCAAACATGTCTGCTGTTTCTGAAGGGACTACAGTTGTAATTGGAAACAACGTGTCATTACCTGTCATTGGAAAAGGAGACATCGAGATCGAAAAAAAGATTAAAGGTGAGTGGTACAAGTCAGTTATCACGAACGTCCTATTTGTTCCTGACCTGAGAAGAAACCTGTTCTCTGAAGCTGTCGCGACCAAGAAGGGTTGGACAATAATGAAGGAAGGAAAAAAGGCAGAGATTCTACATGCCTCAAAACTCATTGCGAGTGCGATTCTCGATGACAACAATAATTATCGTATGTTGTTTAGAAATATTTCAGTTCATCAGGCTCAACAAGTTACAGAGAATAGCTTGAAGGCGTGGCATGACAGACTTGGCCATGTAAACTTTACGCGGGTTCGAGAAATGATCAAGAGTGGTGTGATATCCGGCATCACACTGAGTGACGAGGATGAGATTCTCTGTGAATCTTGTTTGTATGGCAAGCAACATCGTTTTCATCATGCGTCCAGAGAAGTCCGAGAGGAGGAAGTTGGGGAACGAGTGTTCTCCGATGTGTGCGGTCCTATTGCGACTGAATCTTCCGGAGGTGCCAGGTACTTCGTTCTATTCAAGGATAGCGCAACATCCTACCTCGTCGTCAGGACCATGAGGCACAAATATGATGTTCTGACTCGTCTCAAGGAATATGTGCGGATGGTTGAGAAGCAACAAGGCCGTAAGGTCAAGGTTTTGCACTGTGACAACGTAAATGAAAGTCTGCAGGAATATCTCAAGAGAGAAGGCATCCTAGAAAACACTTCGCCTTATACCCCACAACAGAACGGTCGCATTGAGAGGGAAATGCGCACGGTCATGGAGAGTGCCAGATCCATGATGCACGCAATGAATACGCCAAAGTACCTCTGGGGCGAGGCGGTTAACACGGCAGTGTACATTCTCAACCGGACTCCAACAAGTGAAAAGAGAAGTACGACGCCGTATGAAGCTTTCATGGGTAGGAAGCCATCATTATCGCATTTAAAAAAGTTTGGTTGCACTGCATTTATGCACGTCCCCGACTGTCGAAGAACTAAGTTGGATGACAAATCTAGCAAACTCATGTTTGTCGGGTATGATGGAAATTCTGACAATTATCGACTGTTTGACCCGACAACAAAAAAGGTAAAAGTTTCGAGAAACGTGATTTTCGATGAACACACTACGATCTATACCGAGAAGAAGACCGTCCAGATCAGCATTGCGCAAATGGAAAATGGAGATGACAACGCTGAAGAATATCCTGGAGGTCGGAACCAAATCGTCGATCTAGGTGGAGCATCCAAGTTAGCAGTTCCGCAGGCGCAGCGGCCGGCAATAAGAAATCTCGCAGTAAATGAGACCGAACCTCGACAGGATCTGGATGGAGAACAGTTCGACGCAAACCCGAGGAACGTCGAAGCTCTTCAAGAGGATGAAGGGACAGTCGTCGATAACGCCAGGGACTACAATCTGAGGAAGCGAGACAAATTGCAACGCCCAGGAAGATACACAGCGAATTTCGCTATGGTAAATGTACCGCTGACTCACAATGAGGACCAAGAAAGACTTTGGAGTGTCGAAGAGAAGGTTAAAGAAGAAAAAGTCGTAATTAAGGAGGAATGCAACTGGAATTGTGTGGAAGAAGCTGAATCCAGTGCAATCTCATGCTCAGTAAAGAAAGAACATGATTCAGATGAAGCATCGCTCTACAGTTTCTTGGATGAGTTGGTGAAACAGTTCGAGATCACGGTCATGGAACCCGGACATTTTGTCGGGATGGAGATATTGGACGAGATCGATGAGGGTAATAATCGTCGTATACTTATTCATCAATCCAGTTATTTTCGCAGAATGATCGAGAAGTTTCACATGCAAGATGCAGCTCCGGTTGGTACACCAGCAGATCCGCACGTGAGACTGAAGAAACCAGTCCAGGAACCAACAAACCTGAAGATGGACAACCAGGGAGCGCTTTGTCTTGTGAAAAATCCAGTCTTCCATAAACGGACAAAGCATGTGGACATCAAGTATCATTATATCCGTGAGAAGCTTGAAGAGGGACTATCAGTGTTAGTTTTGTGCCGTCAGATCTAGAACTAGCCGACGTCTTCACCAAGCCTACTCCTCGAGATCATTTCCATAAAATTATTTTTAACTTGGGAATGAGAAAGTGTTAATTTTTTTTATTTTATGAGATTTAAGCACTCAATTGGATGGAGTATTGGACTGTTTGAATTTACGTGCTTCGAGTGCTGGCGCTATCTGTATCATTCAACGAGAACTCTCGCGCCCCATGTTGGTAGCTCTTGGTCAGTGTGTTGGTATGGTACGTGCGCGAGTGAACAGGCCCTCCGTTCTCTCCGTTCCTTTGTATTGGAATCAGTTAAATAAATAGTCTTATGAACAAAATACTCGTTTTATTCAAAATGGATATATACATAAACCACGTTTTTGAAAATTTCTGAGAAACTTCTGGCCGGATCCGGAAACAAATTATCAGTTCCCCACCAGGAGACCGAGGCGCGTCGAATGTCTCGATTGGTGCACGGGAAGAGATCTAACCGTGAGAGACGGATTCGCACACACACATACTCGCAGTTTATATATAAACAGTAAAGTACGCCTTTTTTGTATATTTATGTGACTAGGGTGTTAAGTTTAATGAGAATAAGTTGCTAGTCACATTCATTGGAAAATCGGTATTTGCACGCGTAAGAACGTAACTATGAGAAGTCGAACGCAATACGTTAATGCACTTTCATTTTGTAGCATTACTCATAGTTTGGTTTTCTGCGTATTCACTTGAAGTTCTTCAAATTTAAAAAGTTTGCCACAACAAACCACGTTTTTGGAAATTTCTAAGAATCTTCTGACCGGATCCGGAAACAAATTATCAGTTCCCCACCAGGAGACCGAGGCTCGTCGAATGTCTCGGTTGGTGCTCGGGAAGTGGTCTAACCTTGAGAGACGGATTCGCACACACACATACTCGCAGTTACTCTAATACTATGAAGGGACTAGTAGAATGTGGCGTCGCCGACGCCGAAAACTGTTTTAAAAGTATTTTCATGTGTTGTAAATTCATGTCATCCATAGCTTTGTTCAAATAACTTCTTACAGTCTCTGTTCAAAAATGTTCAACCCCAAATGACCTTGTATGTTACCTCCATAGGCGATATGAACTGGTAATATTACAGTTTCAAAATTATTCATATAAACGTCGTAAAGTACTTGATGATGCTGAATGGTTAGAATTTAGTACAGCTACATTTTTACGTTGTTTGCTAATATGAACAAAAATGAACATAAAAGAACATCTGTAAGCTCTGATTCAGGGTTATTCTCAAATACGATCATTCTCAATTAGTTACGAAAATAAAAAGTAGTTATACAACTACTTTTTATTATTCCTCAGATTTGATTAACACTTCCATATTTTTGTCCCCTAATTTTTGAAGAGATTAAAACTCAACGAAGTCTAATTGTGTTCACTTCTACTTTTGCAATTGCTCTATTTATCTTTTGTAGGTGAATATATATAAAAAATAAAAGGCGACTGTTTTGTATATTTATGTAAATAAGGTGTTAATTACTATTTTATAAGAATAAGTTGTTACATTCATTTAAAAATCAGTTTTTGCACGCTTAATAATGTAAATATGAGAAGTCGAACATAAGAACGTAAATAACCTTCTGTAGCATTACTCATAGTGTGGTTTTCTCCGTATTTACCGAAAGTTCACGTTCAATTTTAAAAATACATTAATGCGGATGCAAATTAAATTAATTAAATCTACTGCGCGGCGATTCACTTGTCGCATTCAACGTAACCAAGATCTATTTGGGTGGCTTTGGTTTAATTCTTGGCATACTTCATGGCAGCGTTAAAACACGTTTTTGAAATTTTTTTAGAATCTTTACGCCGGATCCAATAACAAATTATCAGTTCCCCATCAGGAGACCAAGACGCGTCGAATGACACCTCATACGTTTCAATTCGTACACGGGAAGTGGTCAAAACCGTGAGTGACGGATCCTTTTTAATAATAATATCAATGTGAAAATGCGCGAAATGAAATGACTATATATATATATATATATATATATAGTGTGCGTGTGTGTGCGTGTATATATATGTATATATACACACACACGCACACGCACGCACACACACACACACACACACACACACAGGGTGAGGCACCTAAGTTTGCCACAGCAAATATCTCCGAAACGGTTTGAGGTATCGGAATCCAGTGTGCGCCAATTTGTAGCAGATGACGGGGGAAACAACACATATCGTTTTCGTGTATGTACCATTTTTAATTGCGAAGATATTGACGCAACTTTATTTTTTTATTGGAAGTATATATTTTTCAGCAGAATTATAAAGGTCTCAAAGAGAGGAATACAATGATTTAAATATTGTTAATATTTGAAGAGAGACTTCTGAAAAAGTACACTATGTCAAGTAGCAAATAATAGACGCGGATGCACACGTTCCTTAGACTTTTTCCTTGTTTACGGAAAGTGCGTGTGACATTGCTTGTAGCCAGATACTTTCTAACTTTCAAGATCCGACCTCGCCTTCGCGAGTCAACACTGCCCACGGCTGAGGGTCGTGAAGTAATACCGACGTGTAACCGTCCGAAAACCTGCAAGTGACAATTTTTATTAATTAAATTTAATAAAAAATTAATTTAGTTTGTCACAAATTTATCACGAGAATTGAATATTTTCTTTATTATACTGTAGATATACTATAAATGAAGCAGAAAGTAAAACATTTTGTTCTTTTGTAATAGAATAGCATACTAAAAATGTATTGAATGGTAGTACTTTCTAAAACTACCTGCATACTACATCTATTGCAGTAAAAAATACATTATGAATTGTATGTTAGGAAGAGGAACATAGGAATGCGACAACGTAATAATTTAAGACAATCAAATACAAAATTTACATTTTGTGAGTGCGTCCAAGTGTAAATTCGGTCGTTTTCTGATTATCTTAATTGATTGAACAATACGGGACATTCTGCATTGTGGAATACAAATTTTATTCCTTTGACAGCTAAGTTATTTACACAGAATAAGTTTGGTATGCTTCAAGTCAGTGCAGTAAGAACTTAAATACAAGAAAGCAAAACAATGAAACACAGTATTGATAAAAGTAAGACCTTTAGCACGCATAAAAGAAATTTACATTCCATAAAATAGAACACGGGGTAGTCTTCACGTCATGTGCTCAATATGTTTACCGTCCACGGCAATACACATTTGCAGTCTCCTTTCCAGCGACCGACGCACGGATTGGAACGTTTCTAGCGTTATCTTGCCGCAAGCTTCTGTAATGCGCCTCTTCATATCTTCTGGAGTCGAAGGAATGTTTGCGTATACAGTATATTTCAAACTTCCCCACATAAAGAAATCAAGTGGTGTGAGATCGAGTGACCGAGGTGGCCATTTCACCGCACCACCTCTTCCTATCCAGCGACCTGCAAATGTTTCATTTAGAACTGCCCTTGACACTTCAGCAGAATGTGCAGGGAAACCGTCGTGCTGATACCACATGCCAAGACGCAACTCCAAAGGAACTTCATGTAGCAACGCTGGCAAGGTCTCTTTCAGGAATTTAGAATATACTTGACCTGTCATTTTTCCTTCAGTGAAGTACGGCCCGATGATAAAATTATCAATGATCCCGCATCAGACGTTCACACTCCACTGCCGCTGATTTTCCACTTGAGGGATCCACTTTGGGTTCTCCGTCGCCCAATAGTGCATGTTTCTTTGGTTTACTTGTGCACGGATTGTGAAAGCCGCTTCATCGGTGAAAAGTATTCTGTTTACGAATCTTTTGTCGTCTCTCAGTGACATAAGGATAAATCTACAAAATTGAACACGTTGTTCATAATTACCTTCATGCAACTGCTGGTGAAGGCTAACGTGGTACGGATGGAATTTGTACCGGTGAAGTACACGAAGAACACTTCTCTGACTTATACCTGAGTCTCTAGCAATCTCTCGCGAACCCAAATTGCAGTTTGCAGCCACACATGCCATAACATCTACTGCCTTGTCCTCGCCGGTAGCAGGTTTCGTTCTCTCACGTGTTTTTGAATTCCAGTCACCGCTTGATAACAGACGTCGGCATATTCTTACCAAGGCTTTTCTTGACAAACGCTTCCGATTCGGATACCTTTTCGCGTAGATTTCCGCTGCTTGCTTTGCGTTCCTTCCACACTCACCGTAAATAAGAACAGCGTCGAGTTTTTCTTCGTTTGTAAATTTCATTACGAAAGCCAACGTTGAACTGAAAGTGTTGAGAGATGTTTTACCTTCTCACAAGTTGCTACAACTGTGAACTCCCGCTCGTGAACAGTATAGCGACTAATTTCTCTCTAGAGCAGAGCGCTGTGGCGGCAACGGACAGAAACTTTCCGCCTGCCGAAAAACTGTTTCGGAAAGACACGAATGACGAGGTTTCTGAGGAAATGCAAAACACATTTTTTTCTACACTTTCTCTTCAAATATTAACAATACTTATATCATTGTATTCCTCTCTTTGAGACCTTTATAATGCTGCTGAAAAATATATACTTATATTAAAAAAAATAAAGTTCAGTCAATATCTTCGCAATTAAAAATGGTACATACACGAAAACGATATGTGTTATTTACCCCATCATCTGCTACAAATTGGTGCAAAGTGGATTCCGATACCTCAAACCGTTTCGGAGATATTTGCTGTAGCCAACTTAGGTGCCTCACCCTGATATATATATATATATATATATATATATATATATATATATTATATATATATATATATATATATATATATATATATATATATATATTAAAATGTTTCCAGACGTTGGTAGTGGGGGGGGGGATGTGCCTGCATCCCGCCCCTGGCAGAAAGTTTCGTTTCCGAAAGCAAGAAACTAATGCATCACTTCGATCTTTCAAAAGCTTTTCAGTTATTGTACTATTTCAGCACAAGAATGCGGTAGCTTACAGTCAATTCGAACCTGCCGTTCCTACTATAACCCTCACGTCAATCATGCCCGGCCGGTACCCATGGACAAAAATAAAAAAAGTAAATCGTGTATTCTGTCCGCCATGAAAGCAGGTTCGAACCTGTGTTTGCCGGTAGCTCCTATGTCCTGCAGGAGGTCCATCTTCTTGGGATCAACTCCCATGCGTCAGCCGCCCATCTCGGAGGCCTGACCACTCGTGGGAGCGAGGGGCGACCCTATCAGATCGCTAGTCTCTAGCAATGGCAAAGATGCTTCTGGAACGGAGGCTCTCAATGTGGCTGATACCAGCTGGTATACAGTACACGTCCCCGAAAATGTTCGTCTCATGGCCCGTCAACTGTATAGTCGTTAGTCATGCACGTATTGTTAAAATTATATTCCGGGAGGTGGTGGCGTTCCTCCCAGCTGAAATTTGGGGTTCAGTGCTGAGCAATACGTCGACTTACCCTTTAACTTCGACCCACTCGGGGCAAACCTTTAGTTCCCCACATGTGGTTTATAATGCACGGTGTGTATTAGGGGAGAGGTGGGGGTAGTATGGAATGAGGAAGTAAAGATCGCACGGTCCTTTTGTTATGGTAAGTATTGCTTCGACATTCACCTGGTATTGATAAGAAAAAACTAGGAAACTGTCAGGGAGGCCGGCCGCTTCTAAAACTTCCCTCCAGATTATGGTTACCAGATGAGAATGGGCGAAAAATACACATTTAAAAAAAATTCAAGACATTAAAACAACGGCTAGTAAACATACGTTCCGGATTTGCTAAACTAAACACTCTTCCACAACGCGACGTTACACGACGTAAATGTAACTAGTGGTGCTACAGAGTGTCACGGACTTTCCCGTATTAGTTTTCTATTTCCTTTGGTCTCGGCTAGCTATTCGGACTTGCCACATTCTCTTGCAAGCTGCCATCTATCGCCGCCCGAAGTACATTTTTTTTGTTGAAATTTTCTTAATTTTTCGGTTTCCAAATAATAGAACGTAAATATTATTTTTAGAATATTAAACAGTGAAAACTCGTCCTTAAGGGCAATTTTCTTTGAAAAGTACGGAGCCATTTTAAGAGAAAATCGAAAATTGACTTTTCACAGAAAACTATAGTTTTCGAAAACTTCATATTAAGTCATTTCAAGTACTACCAGTCATAAATGCAATAGTGTTTACAAATCGCTGGAAATGTGCAAATTAAAGGCGTCAGAGATAGTTAAAAAAAAAATTGAAATACATCAAAATTAATTGTCATCTTAGACAGTGCAATTAGCACTATCCGTTGGAAAAGTTTGAAGAAAAAAATTGCGCCATTTTTGAGGAAATGGCGTTTGAGTGTTTCTGAAAATGCGGAATTTTGAGCTCATTTTCACAGAAAACTGTTGTCTTTTCGAGAAATTTTATCTTGTATTATTTAAAGCACAGGTACTCATAAATAAATTAATGTGAACAAAATGCAGCTAATGTAAATATTAACGTGAGAGACTAGTAAAAAAAATACATTTTTGTAATTTTTGAAACAACAAAATAAAGAAAAATGATGTTAATGTCATCTCATAGAGAACATTTAGCATTATCTCTACCGAAAGTTTGAAGGAAAAAATTTGGAGCCGTTTTGAGAAAATCTTGTTTCTTTTTTTAAATTGCAAATATTGCATGCAAAATTAATATTAAACGAATGCTACTAAAAATTTTAAAAAATGTATCTTAACGGAAGAACTAATCATGGTCAACAAATTTCGTATGACGGAAAAACCTCAATCTCCAATTTTGTAGTTGCAGGAAGACGCGGAAAACATTCCACTTCATTTCAAATACCCCCAAATTTTGAAGAAAGTTTTCCAAAAATTGCGTCGCCTGGAGTAGAGCCATATCGACTGGGGAAGATCCAATTTTGAAAAAAAAAAAAAAACGTATGTATGGTTTAGGCCATAGTGGTGTTCTCAGACTGACGGACGGACATTTTGCCGTCAATTGGTTTTTTGGATTCAAGGACTCGCAAAACAGGGATTCTGGGGCTACACTAAGGGTTAAAAGATACACCCCTTCATTTAGCAAATGGATTTACTCACTTTTTCGTTATCAGGGGCCGGCAGTGATTTTTTCAGCGGAAAATCCACCGTGTTCGCGCATTAACTTTCCCTATACTACACATATTACGCCGTATGTACTTATATATACGGGAAAGTAAACATATGATCATACCTTCCACAATTTTCACCCAAAGTGAATGAAATGTTTCCCCCAAAGATGATTCTCGATATCGGTATAAGTAAAAATTTAATTTATCTCCCAAACTTTTTAAAAAGAACCACAATACTTTTTAAGAAAAAGGGGAGCACTTTTACCAGTTTTAGATTGATTTGGATGTAAGCGCAAACAATACTATTCTAACAGAACAGAATCACACTTAAAAACCACATAATACATCCCCAAAGAGATAAAGCTGCTTTTTAAAGCCGAAATATTTTTCTTTAATATCCAATGTTGATGTTTTTATTTTATTTTTCAAGAAATTGTCATTACTTTCACAGCTCATTAACAGACTGATCAAATTTTGGTGCAATAAATTCCATAGTAAAGTTTAAATTAATGTTTTTTAATTAAAAATATTGTTTCTTTTTGGAAACACAAAGGGAGGTGCCAAGAGGGGATCTGAATTTTCACCTAAACTGTTTGTATGGATAAAGCACAATACATTAAACCAGGACATAAAGATCCATTAAGATGAAAACTTTTATTTATGAAAATTACACAAATGTATTTTTTTAAGTTGTTAAGTTTTTAACTTCTTGAATTGAATTAATGCCTTATTTTACATGGCGAGGCTCAGGCCATGAGGCCTGCTCTTCCATCTGATCATGAAAATTTCGCTACGCTCCTTTCCCCAACTAGCAGAGAAAGGAGGTATTTCTCGGGCGATTAGATTTACATGCAAATAAATCTAACATGGGGCAGCCGGCTTTACTTCCCCTCCGAAGGAAGCCGTACGAAGGATTTTTTCACCCTTAAAAATCCACGGCTTCGATCTGGTTTGAACCCGCCAATTTGGGTACAACAGTCCGATACGCTAACCGCCGCGCCATCTTAGTTATTATATTAACAAAGTACTTTAATAATTTAAAGCATTTTTGAGAAACAAATATTTTAAATGTTTTCCAATTAAGTTCCTTGATATCTGAGTTTTCTTGAGAACTAAAGCTCAAAATTTTCCACTTTCAGAAACCCTCAAAAGATATTTTCTCAAAAACAGCTCCAGATCTCTCCCCACTGAAAAGTTTTACATGAAAAGATAGTTTCTATGGTATCCTCAAGGTCTCATTTCAATCTAACTTTTAATGAGAAAACTGAAAAGAATGTATCTATGTTTTCTTTTTTAACAAAAACACATTTCCCCTATTACAAAAAAGAAAAAAAACCTTCGTTGCTTATGAAAAAGTGTAAATAATATATTCATTCAAACATTTATTATTCATACATTCATTCAAACATTTTCTGCAAAAGATTTAATTTTGTGAACTTTGTTCAGTACCGAGTGCAAAGTTGAAGGTGTTTTAAGCATTGTGAACAGTTTTTTTATAAGTTACGGCATTTATGAGAACAAATACTTCAAATGATTTTCAGTGAAATTCTTTGAAAGTTTTTGTAAGTAAAAGATTTCAAAATGTGTTACCTTAACAACTTTGGATACATTGTTGCAATGAAAACAAATGATGTCAAATGTCATTGAGACAATTTGATTGTATTTTACAAAGCTCATTACAGGATATGTATGCATCAAAATGGCATGATTTATTATTTTTATAATTATTATACTATTTTACACAACTGTAACACATTTACAAATAGTAGGGACAAGTTATTCAGTCTGTGTTTTGGGCCAGCCCACAGGGTACCCACTGGCACATAATATAATGGTACAAGACCGAGATGGGCCAAAGGGGTATGGTGTTTGTGAGGTGCAAGGGTTCTCTTCACTGAGAATTGTCCAATGGTGATTAGAGTGGGAGACCCTCGTAGGTCCCTTAGGCACCGCTAGAAGAATATTAAGAAGGCAAAACCGAAAATAAAGCACTGAGGGGGGAAAAAAAGAAGAAAAAAAGAAAAAAGAAAAAAAAGAAGAAGAAAAAAAAGAAAAAAAAGAAGAAGAAAAAAAAGAAAAAAAGAAGAAGAAAAAAAAGAAAAAAAAGAAGAAGAAGAAAAGGGGGGGGAAGGGGGGGGGGGAAAGGGGGGGGAAAGGGGGGGGGAAAGGGGGGGGGGGAAACTAGCACAAGTCACAAGTCTGTGTCAATTTAGAGCACTAGTATGAGTATTTTCTGGCATTTACTGAGATACTATTAAGTCAGAGTTGGCGCATTAAAATTTATTCCAACATATCCTGAACATTGTGCCTGAGCACATCTTGAAGAATGTTAATATTTCAAAGAAACCTGTTTTACAAACACTTGAAGGCAAATTTATCTGACATTCTGAATAACAAAACAGCTTACAAACTGAGGTTTATATATGCATTATAGCTGACAAACGTTTTGAAGGGGCTCACGCTTTACTATATGTTGTCTTAAAAATTTACCATTTTCTTTCAGTTAATAAATCCAGTGGAGAGTGATCTTTCTCAAAATTATAGCATGTAAAGAACAAAGGAACATTCTACTGTGACACATGTCTTATATCTACAGGTCTGCAGGCTTAACTAATAAGTGCCATAAAAAACTTCAACAAAAACACATTTGATGGATTGAAATCATTATCATACATCTTATATAATTTACACAACTCATTTTAGATCAGTTTAACTTATGAAGATTATTCTTTACAATTCAATCAAAACACTGCTTTTGAAGGCTACCAAGTAAAAATTTGCAAAATGTTAGCGATGAGAATTCACCCTCTCAGGGATATTTTAAAGAGGTACTTTCTACAGCAAGCTGTACTACGGATTAGGATTTTTGATACATATATTCATAATGTGGCTTTATCAACTTTTTATTTTACTGTTTTGTGGCTAGGATATTTGTTTTTAGAATAAATAAATAGAAAATTCAAAAATTAACAATTCAGTGGACAAAATTACAATTAAAAAGAATTATGAGGATTGTGTAGGCAGAAACAAAGAATGCATTTTTTAGAGATAGTTAAAGACAAAAAGACTTGTTTAATTTTACAATATATGTTAATAACATGATCTCCACAATTTTGCAGGGCTAAATACTGAAAATACAGAACAAAAAGTAATTCTATAATTGTACAATACAGTATTATCAAGTACTCAAGACCCTGAGCTGTGGTTTAAAGATTCCGGGCTACTGGGAGGCAGAGGTTAGGAAGGCACGTATTGAATCCTGGTCTCGAGCCAACCATTCAGCATTTAACCGAATACTCTCTATACATTGTTGAACTGTGCGCTCTGTGCCTGGAGATGGATGCTCCTTAAAGAATTGTTCTACCTCTTGTGCTCTTTCTTCAGATGAAAAATTTTCTGTAGGATACTTTACCAAACGTGATAGCAGGAAACCACCCTGTTAAATACATATACAAATTTAATTATTACTGACTATCCATATTACTGAAGTTCAGTATAATGTCAATAATTCAGTACTGGACCCCTTCCAAAATATCAAATCAAATGGGCAGTTAGACATCAAGTTCCAAAAATCATTCATAATTTGCTTGCAGAAATGGAACAAACGAATGAAACCATTAATTCCGTCACATTTTCAGGGTTTTAATGATATTATATTCCAATAATTTTTAGTGATCAATATTTAAATAAAAATTATTAAATTGTGTCAATGCTTTTAAAAAATAGTATGTACGTACAGAATTCACTTCATACTATTCTTTTTCTTTTTCAGCTGCCAGAACTGAATTCAAATTACTGACAGTCCAGATACTGATGTTTGAATTATTGACACTTCACTGCAATAGATTGTCTAATCTTTAATTATTTATTCATCAAATTGTTCCTGTTTCTAAGATGAAAAGTTACTTGATGGAAATAGGCCACTGGATGGAGCCAGAAATGGTCGACAATGAACTTACCTTAAAAGTAATATTTGAATGCACCAGACAACTTACATAAAAATTATCAATATACAGACTTTTCTTCAGAAAAGCAGAATATAAAATCTTAAATTACATTTATCAATATGTAATTCTAATTAAATAATTTACTCACTTAACACAAGATGCTTACCTCATACCTATCCCAGAGCATTTTCCAATTTTCTTTAATGAAATCCCAAGCTAATTCTCTACCACGTCTGGTCATTGCTACAGATATAATGACAAATACTGAATCTTGTGATCTCACTTCATCCTGAAAGAATAATTAATAAATGCCAATAATTAATTATTAGACAAACTGAATGTATGAAAATGTCAGTGTAAAGTAAATTTACCTACAGAAATTGCGAACTGAAGTATCTTCTTGAGAACAGATTCATCTCTGATAGCACCCAAAGCCCGAGAAATTCTGTCCTTTTCCTCGTGGAGATCTGCTTCTCTATACAGCTGTAAAGAGGATAATATTTTTATGAAATTACAAACAACACTACACATCAAGAGCTATATCTTGTCACCTAAATAGAATAACCACATCAAAAAGTTTTGGTGATGGACATTTTTTGCATTTAACACATGACAGTGTTTATGAGAAATAAAATGACCACAATTTTCATGAATTTTCACATGATTATTCATTTAAGTAATATTAATTATGCCACTATGAGTGAAATCAAATAAAGAAAAACCAACCCTCAACATTGTGTTGTAAGTATCTTCATCTCCAACTGAAAGTACTGCTTTGTACACAGGACTCCTCAAATCAGCTGGAAGTAACGCTTTGCCAGATACATGATCAGCAAAGCGCTGTTTGGCCTGATTAATTACATTCTCATCTTCAAACCATGCAAGACGACCAATAACCAATGATCTTAAAAGTGTGTCCAAATGGCCTGCAAACACAAAGCATTAAAAAACAATTTCAAGAGACATTTACAGACAAGTATGAAATAGAATATGAAATTAAACTAAATATATCAAATATTTACTTTCATTCTCTCGTCGATCCCAGCCCAATCGGCAACAAATTTTTGACATCAATTTGCGCCCATAAGCTTTAAAAGAATCTTCATAATCAGTGTACGAGAGCAATAACGAAAGTCTAACCAAACAACTGTTGATGCTTGACCACACAGTAAAGTTATCTTCATCTTGGTAAGCTTCCATTAATTTTAAAACTTCAACAGTTGGGGCTTGGCCTGCTTGTACCTGCACACCATATTAAGACTTAGTACTTTTCAACTAATAGATACAATTCAAATTCTCCATTGCCCCTTTTGAAGTAAATTTTGTAAAAATTATTAAATGGAAATTCACCCTTCTAAGTATTTCAACATAAGAGGCAAACAACACTTCTGTTCTTTCCACTTAATGGAACACAAATTCTTCAACACAAAAATATATGTTAGTGATAACGAAAAACACATTTTTAGACAGAAAAGCTTACAAAAAGAAGTGCACATTTCCCACATGTTCAAGACAATTGCCCACAAGGGAATAAATGCAACATGTTTTCTGATTTCTTTAATTTTGGAAGTAGCTGTAGATTAAAAGATATGAAGTTGATGCGGATTTTGAAAACATAAAAAATTGTTTTGGTATGAAATATAACACCCAAGGCTTTGGAAGTATAGTAATTTCTAGCATATTACAAAAAATTATGTTATCTATTATGAACAAATTCTCTCAAAAAAGTAAGTTATGTATGCAAATTCACGTGCCTGTTTTTACACTTCTCTCAAAAAAACATAAGTGCAGTGCGATTGTTCCAGAACAGAAAATGAATCTGTTACTACTACATGTCTAGAACAATATTTTGTTTTATGTGCATAACATACTACAGTAAGGAGTAGTTTAAGTTAAAACAAACGTCCTTGCAAATGCCAAAGAGGCAATTTGGAAATGTTAACTAAAACAAAACTTTAATTTTTTTATTTTTCCATTATTCCCTAAACACAGACTTTGTTTATCATTCTTTACACAACAATTTACTTATCACTTCACAAAGGATTTACTAGACTCTATTATTCTGAAACCACAGCCAACATTCTCTTCTCCATCCTTATTTCAGAGACCCCCATCAACTTTGCATCTTGATGCTATGCTGGGATGTTATTTAAATTTTAAAGATCTTCCCGCAATCTGATTGGTGCAAAACTTCAGGAGAATGTACTAAAAACTGTGAGAAATTATATGAGAATAAAAACCAAAAATTAATTTCTGGCCCACATTCCCCCTTCATTGGTTTTTAATTTTTAAAGGTCTCTATCATTTCCCCCTTTTTTATTAACTTTTGTATTTTAAAACTAATTTAATTTATCATGTGAATAAATGTAAAGTACCAAATGTGAATTGTTTAAAAAATTGTCAAAATAAATGAATATAGTGAAATATAATATTTCAGACCCCCTGAATAGCATACCCAAAGTGAGTAAAATAAATCTGATAGGCAGAGTAACCAGAGTTTTCAAGCAACGTAACACCTTTTTCCATGCACTGATATTTTTATTGTGTATTTTCCAATGTGTTGATGTATTAACTGTTCAATTTAGAGCATTTTAATACATGTTATCAGTTATCCCCACTCCTAATTTATAAATCTTTGTAAACATATTTATTTCCTAATTTCCTCGAGCAAAAATTAAAAAAACACTTTTGGTCGAATTCACTGAAATTTATTTGGGCCCTTAAACTCAATTATTGCGTAGAAATATGTAAAGGTCTCTTTTCTAGGAGGGTAATGCTTATATAGTTTCTGATCAACTTTTATATTTCTTTATTATCAAGTTGACTGTAAAATTTGTTTTAATGCCATAGAAATATTTTCCTAATTACACCAACCATACATTTCAATCTACAGGAATATTCTGAATAAAAATACTAAAGAAGAAAGAGGAAAAAGGGCACCCTTGGAATCCCTTCTTGGCCAGAAAGGGACGAACGAAACAACAATAGTAAATACAACTAAAGACGAAAACTGTATTCATATTCAAAATGCAAGTTTTCTCTATTTTATGTTAATCATGCAATTTAAAAGAGAGGGAGGGAAAGAAAAAGGAGAGAAGAGAGAGAGAGGAAAGAGAGAAAAGAGAGAGAGGAAAGAGAGAAAAGAGAGAGAGGAAAGAGAGAGAAGAGAGAGAGGAAAGATAGAGGAAAGAGAGAGAAGAGAGAGAGGAAAGATAGAGGAAAGAGAGAGAAGAGAGAGAGGAAAGAAAGAGAGAGCAAAATGTGTATTTGGTTCCAACGATTGAATAAAAATATTTTTTAACAATAATATAAAGGCTTTTGAAATATTCATACATTTGCTAGTAATTCTATGAACTACACATAAGGAAATACTAACAAAGCAAAAGCAAATTCTCAATTGATCGTTCTGTAATGCACACACAGCATCATCAAGAAACACAAAATACCATTTTCATGCATAAGGTCATTTTAAAAGAATGCACAAATAAAAATATGCAATAATGCACTTGCATTCAGGTATATTGAACACACATGCATTTAACATTAAATTAATTGAGCTGAACTGAAAATGCATTTAGGTACTCCAAAAATTACAAATAAAACTGCAAGAAAAATTCTTTATCTGGAAATTTTCCAACTGATTTAGTACTTATACAGCATTCAATTGACAAGTACAAATTCTTCAAAATATTAATATTACTTATTATGTAATGTAAATGTACACAGTAAAGAAGTAAAACTGAGTCCAAAATATTAACCAGTTAAAACTGTCTAGCTCATACATCCAATTGTTGTTTGCCTCAAATTTTAACTAGATTTAATCATTCAATAACAATAGCATCAATTCTGGTGGGCAGAATAATCATACTCTCTGCAAAATTATGATCTGTCAAGTTTTCTTCCACATTGACAAAGCACCTTGTAAAACGATTACAAAATTTACAGCAAGTACACACGTACACTTTCTTTACATTTTTAAATGAATTCTCTCACACACACCCTACCCCAATACACTTGTAAACATGCTTCAGTTAGCCAATAATTTAGTTTCTGATTTATCGCAGCATTAGTGCTGGGTGCATATTCAGAAGTGTATTACACTGCTTTGTAATATTTGTTCTCTTTTAATAAATGGTTCGGTGAGTATAGATAGTTTTTGTGGTGGATATTGTATGTAACATTGAAATTACTAATCTAATTACTTAAATTCTGTATCTATATAAATTTTCTTTAGCTTTACCCATAGAGTTTCAAATCTTATTGATGGAGACCACAAAGAGATCTGATAGCTTGCAAAATCCAAAATGGTATCAAGAATGAAATGACCTAAAATTCAAATTAACCATTTGGAATAATTTAGTGTAGGATTATTCACAGTTTGGAATAACCTTGGTTGTCTAACTCAGGAACACAAAATCTCTCTCCTTTATATTGTTTGTTTACAGTTGTGTTTTTGCTGTTATTGGTTACAATATTTATTAAACCAATAACATCTTAGTAACAACACAAAATATTTCTGTTAATAATTTCTCACCTACACGGAGTGGGGGACCAACAATGAACCCAGCTTTGTTTTTACTTTTTCAAATACCACTTATGAAGTATCAAGTTAAATGCTGGAAAAAACTCACAAGGCAGAAAAAGTGTACCAGGGTCTATGATACTGAAAAAGTTGATCTTGTTCATATGGGTTGTAAATTATTTCCTCTAGCCCATGGTGCCCAAATGTGGGGGAAAGGGCAAAAGCAAGTAGTTTTTGCATTATTGTGTAATTAATGCAATTTAAAAAATAAAATCCTCAAAACCACTTCATGCTTTTTCTTAAAATTTTTTCCACAGATAGATCAAGGAATGTTTAAAAGAATGGCAAAATTTTTGTTGAACACTCTGAATTTTCAAAAATTGCAAATTTGGAAATAATGAAAGAAAATATGTGCAGGCGCAGCTCCACATGTTATAATTTAATGCATTATTGAGTTTGAGTGTTTCAAATGAAATGAAAAATTTCAATTGAAAGTGAGTGTGAAAATGAGCTTAAAATTGTGAATTTTCAGAAAAGCTCATAGGACATTTCATTAAAAATGGCCCCAAATTTTTCAATGTGCACAAAGAAACATATTTAACTCTGTGATATTCTTAAAAACATAATCAGTTCTACAGATAGAAAACCGAAAAATTAACTGTTAAAAATGTGTGTTTTTGAATGTGTTCATGTGTTTTTTCATATAACACCATTTCCTCAAAGTAAATATTACCTGAAAGGAAACTAAACCATTGAGGTAATTGAAATGTAAATATTATGTTCAACATTTTCTCTAGTTAGTTAATTTTAAAGAAATTGTTTGTTACTACATGTTCACTTAGCTTTGTTGCTAGGGAAATGAATGGTGTCTAAGTTATTGAGATACATAGATTTAAGGCTACAAACACATCAAAAATTGCATAGGCATAAAAAGGTCAGTTTTCAATTATACTAGTTTTATCAAATAATTATTACGTTACATAACTGTTTATACACATAACAATGTTTATAAATAGTACAGTAAAGTGATTTGAACACGTGAGTGTCTTGGGGCAGATGTATCCAAGTACATGGACAAAAAGGCTGTGGTTTCAAAACCTTCATAAGGCACACATGTTTTAAGTTCCTTTCGAGGCAGTGGCATTCCAAGCCAATCGTGTATTTCAAATGCACCAGTCCTTCATTATCCATTATCTCTTACCCTCACAGGCAACTGTATGTGAGATGTGTAATTGAGGTACTGGATCCCTACACCCAGCACTCGTACAAGCACCAAGACCAAGGAATATCATAGGCAAGCATGCAAAGGTTAAAATACTGAAATAGGCCTTACAATCAGGATTCATGTACAGGAAGCAATAATGTGCTTTACAATGGGGTGGTCCCAGAGAGGCGATGGGTACCTTGAGAGGTCCTAGTAAGTCTTTTAGGCACTGAAAGATAACAACTAGGAAGCGCTAGCACAACCCTAAAGATAGCACAAGAAAAGGAAACTAACTAGTACCGTGAAGTCTGTGTCATTCTGTAGTGCCACTTGTTTATTGTTTAATAACGAGACAGCGTTTCAATCGTACATTTACAAAAACATTCAAAGTTCTTTTATAGACATAAATGTAAGGGCCCGTAAACACATTACAATCTTATTTCAGTATCTGCCAATGTAAAATATCTATTATTAAATCAGAGCAGTGTAGTGAATGTTGAATTAGTTTTAAAAAATGGACCCAGCATTTCTGTGTCCCCACAGAAATGTCCGAAAGTTCAGAAAATGTTCAATATATATTCAAGCCTTTGCCATATCTCAAAAACCTTGCAGAAAAAGATTATGATATATTGCTCAATTAGAGCATTAGTTTTTTAACATAAAGAATTTTCCTTATTTTTTATTTCCTTATTAATATTTTTCAAATTATTATCTAATCTGTCCTTCACATCCCCATCCCCTTGGGGTCCTCCGAGTGGAGGAACAGTGTTGATATGCCACTGTTAAACTGAGAAAAAATTTTTAAAAAAATTATTGACTTTATTCTTCAATATTATTAACACATTTATATGTTGTAAATTTGTATTAATGTTTGAAGATTTGTATAATTTCAAAATTATTTATTTTTGAATGAAAAATAATGATACAATTTTTCACTGACTTTCACCAAAATTCCCTGAATTTTCTATATCACTCACAGCTTGTGACTTTTTTCAAATGATATCTGAAGCCAGATAAACACACTGTTCATTGGAAAATAGCAGAAGATTAATTATGAAAAAACCTCACTCTTACTTAGTTTGATTACAGAGAGATCTTTAACATCATTTTAAACAATCAGATAATTTCACAAAAATTAGTTGTGCATGGACAAATTTCTCATTAAATAAAACTGAATTTTATGATTTGACATTAATTATAGAGTAGTGAGACAGTAACAATCTCAAACTGACACTAATCACAAAAGTGTACTGATGCAAGCTGATGAAGGTAATAAGTTCACACAGAATACTTTTTACACATTTTGTATTTCTCTACTTTTACCACATACTTGTAATCGTGTGTCAGAAAACAGCAAGTTTTCAGCAGCAAAAACTCTTATTGCCGAGCTTTGGTAACGAAAAAGGAGATAAATCCTGTTCCTATATTCAGTACATTACTACCTCTAACACATGATGTAGTCAAAATCCATGTTTTGTAGGTCCATAATACCAAAAAAATCGATTGATATTAAAACGTCTGTCTGTCGTTTCATGTGTGGTTAAGGATAGTGCCTGAACAATTTGGCCGATTTTCTCCAATTGATATTCCTCGATCGATCTAAACAAACTCGAGGTCTTGTGAGTTTGAAAAAGATATTTTGACTATTGAGGGTACTATACATGAAGCTTCAATAACATTTTCAAAATGTTTTCAAAAATGTCAAAAAAGTTTTTGATTGAACTTTGATCACACAAGGGACGCTTAAGAGAATGCTGTAGGGCTCATTTTCATTGAAATCCCTGATTTCTCAAAAATTGCAGTGCAATTTTTTTTTGGCATCTTCCTACAACTACAATATTGAAGAGAAGATTTTTTTCCTTAATAAAATGTTCTTAAAAGACTGATCTTTAAAAACATGTACAATTTATCTAACATTTCAGTAGTTTTGTGTAATTTTACATTAAATTTAGGCAATTAAATTTTTCTTTAAAAGATCTCATCACATATATCAAAGGACGGTAAAAAAAGTGGTGTAGGTCCATTTTGTGTAAACTCTCCCTTAAGATTAAGTTTTTAAAAACTTAATCTTAATAATAAAATCATGATTTCTCAGAAACCACATTAATTTTTTTCAAAGATAAAACAAGAGCCACTTAAAAGAATAGTGGAGGTTTCATTTTCATGGATATCTCTGAGTTTTCAAAAATTCAAAAATTGTTTATTATAACTATTGGGTTGCAACAATAAGATTTTTAAGCTTCAGCATGAGTTGTTGAGTCAGAGTGGCTGGCTTTGAGTAGAGGTAAGGTGCATAGAGTTAAATTGGAGGACCTAAGTTCGAGCCTTGGCGAGGGAAAAAAAAATTCTGGTTGTAAAAACTTTAGCAGGTTCATATAGCAGTGTAATATTGCGTAGCATTTACAAATAATGAGAGAAAGCATATGTTCTTGGAGAATCACTAGTTCATAATTTTCATTTCAATTCAAAATATAGAGTATCATATTTGACGAACAGTTTTTAAATTTCTGATTTGAGGTTGACAGTTTCTAAATTTTGAGATAGAGGGAAACCCTCACAAACATACACTAGTTTGAGCAGCCAGCACTGGAAAACTACAAAGGCATCATAATTATTTCATTTGTTTTTTTATCATTTGATCTCTTTTGAGTAACACCTTTGAATTTCAAACTGACCTTAATCATTTGCATAAAATTAAGTGAACTGAAATACATAAGTGAATATATTGAACATTTTGTGTTATAAAATGGAGAAATTATTTTCTACAAATAAATATTTCGCCTTGGTTTATGATACTAATATAGATTCAGAAGAGTACTCTACAAAATATACTAGAAAAAAAATGTACAGAAGTTTAGTGCAAGTTTATTACTCTAAATGAACAGAAGACAATAATTTTACATGCTCCAAGAAATCTATTACTAAAAAGATAGAGCAATACAGAAAAATGCTACTAAATAAAAAAATAAAAAAAGTTTTGAATCTTAGCATTACAGGAAAAAGTGTTTGACATTATAATGTCCATGGCTAAAACATTAATTCTTAAAACATTAATTTTCTTTTGTCTTAAGATGTAACCCATTACTCAGTATTGCTCAATTTATTAGTTAGAAAAATACTACAAATTAGATGGTTCAATAATCACCCAATAAGTGCACTGAGATATAAAAAAGTCAAGAAAATATAATATTCTATAGCTCTAATTTACAACACATTGTTCTTAATGAATACATAACTAAAAATTAATAACAATTGAATTCTATCTTAGTGTGAAATAATGTCAACACTCTCTTTCATCACTATAGAACTCTACAGCATTCTACAAAAGTCTATGAAAGATATCTGACATGAAACAGGCATTATGAATCATAAAAGAGAACAAGAAAGAAGCAAAATAAATAAAACACAAAACAATACCTTAGTGGAAGATCCTTATTTACTTAAGGAAGTAAAAGGCAATGCCGAACAGCCACACCTGTGTTAGATTACATATGCTTTGATGAATCTCCTCATATCTACTTAGTATTTTATTAACCTTCCCACACTTCTGACCCGAAAATTAATTGTTCAGAGAGAAGAGTGAGAAGTCATAAGCAATGCAACAAATGCTTTTCATCAGCAGAATAAAGTTGTTTAATATCTTTTTTACAGTGTCAGACATATGTAAATCATACATAAGAAAGTGTATACAGATAGCTCAGGTTTTATTACTCAAAATACTGTAAGCAAACCAACACAAATAAATAATGAAGCAACTTAGCTATCAACTGACATGAGCAGGATGTCAAATCAAATACTGACCAAATCATGCCAACACTTTACAACAAAACATATTAAGATCAGACATTCACTAGAATATCTTTGACCTAAGCTTACAACACACTAAAGAGAACATAATGAATTTTACACAATTTTAACACAAATTGTTACTCTCAATTACACAAATAGGGAGTCATTATTCTTGCTTCCATTTAATCTGGGCATTCCTAACTTAACTTACATGCCATTATCAAGTTAGTGGGCAAATGTGCACAAACATGAAGCACATATTCAACAACATCGAATTCTTAGCCTTTCATTAAAACAATTCATATAGTGATTTATTCTATCTCGCCACCCACATCCTGAAACAACAGCTCTTTTTGGGATACCCTGATATTGAATAAAATTTTCTTTCTTTCTTTCTTTCTTTCTTTCTTTCTTTCTTTCTTTCTTTCTTTCTTTCTTCCTTCCTTCCAAAATGTCTTTCCATCTGTAAACAACACTAGTGCCAAAGTATTTGTAGGAACTTTTTCTAAATGAATATACTCAGATCCTTCTGGCCCATCTCAAAGTTCTGAAATTTTGAAACAAATTCTTTGAATTTTGGGGGTACTTTACTTTAAAGCACCTATGAGACATTTTTAAAATGTCTCCCAATTTTTTCTTTAAATTTCTTGTGTGAATGGAGTGAAATGCATTTATAAAGATGGCATTAGACCAATTTTTACTTTTAACTCTGAATTTCCAAAAAATGCATAAGTTTAAAAAGTTTTGAACCCTCTTACTGAAGATTATTGAAGACAGCCTTTTTTCTTCAAATAAAATTTGTTCTCCACCATTAAGTCTTTAACTAGTGTTATGTACAATTTTTTAAGAACATTAGTAGTTTTTGTATAATTTGGCATGTTATGTAGGCAATTTTAAAAATGAGATTATTTCAAAATTTCTTCAAATTTTTTAATTAAATTTTTCATACTGTGATAGATCACAATGTGTGAAATCATGAAGAATGTGCCATGGACATGATGGAAGCATTGGTTGCAGGACAACCGATAATAAGTGAAGACTTGGGCGCCACCTCATAGAAGATGGAAACACAGGATGTCAAGCGTGTATCACTGGATTTCCAGAGGGTTTCCATGGCAGCAAATGGGTAGGGAAAATTAAACAATTGTTTAGAAAGTGACACGCTTGCTTTGTACATTAGAGATCGAAAGCTTCAATCTTACCAAAGAGGGTGCATTTATGCGGACCTTGTTGTGGAAGCATAGTATAGCATTGAGAGGGGAGTGAGTTGGAAGAATTGGAGTAGATTTAATTCAAAAACATATCAAAGAGAATAATACAACATCAAGTATTTAAGATAATAGCTGTGAGTAATAAGGCAACGTCAAGTTCTTTTTAAAAATTGTTAAAATGTGTGCATGAACATGAAGTGACATGTAACATTTATTTGGGAAATACGGAATCGAAATTCTGGTGTTGAACAATAGATTAGTTGTTAGGTTTAGATAATCAACATTTTATGCTATTGAAGTAGGTAAAATAGTTTATTAATTAGTAAATTAAATTGTATTGTGATTTTTTTGGTGATTTTTCCTTTTTTTTTTTATTTCAAGTTCAATGTGTGTTTTTTCTTTAAAGAAAGATACTTTCAGGTTTCCTAAAGAACAACATTTGTGTAAGCTGTGGTAATCACTGACCTTTATCTTTCCCTGTAACTGGCAAAGACATAAGAGATTTGTCAATTCAGTACAATATGGATAGTGCTAAAATGCAGTGAATAACATACCAAATGCCATTTTGAAGGTTTTTGTTTGCTTTTTGTTTGTTGTTGTTTTTTTAAACAAATATTTTTTTAAAAATATTTCTCATGCTGTAAACATTTACATTACAGTTGTTTATATTATTGCATTTGTAAATGTAAGTGATCCAAAAGAATGAATGCTTCAAGTGCCTCATCTCGAAAGTTTTCAGAGAAAATTAGCTCAAAATTATGCATTTTCAGATACAGTCAAAAGCGGCTCCCACTCCCTAAAAATCCACTAACGCCAATCTCAACACTTAAATCGTTAGCAACCAACTTGTCGAGGTGAAGCTGTTTCATCAAAAAAAAAAAAAAAAAACAACACACAAATTTCTTTTTTATTGGAGATGCTACTGCAGTTAATGTTACACCTATCACAACCATGAAAGCAACAGAAAAGGGTATTTTGTTTCAAATAAAAATATTCAACTTCATTGTTTCTTCAAAAATTAAGCATCCACTACTGCAATGAATTCTAATTAAGCAAATAGCAATAATCAACAAACATGGATCTAGTTGAAGGGATGAATACAGTCAATGACCAGAAAGCTGTTCTGAAGTCTCTCTGACAAGATGAGAACAAATTTAAGACACCATTTGCAACAGCTTTTGACTACTGAAAAGAACTGAAAATACCCATTCCAGCTGTAAGAAACAGAAAACTTTTCTGCTGATTGAACATTTGCATTGAAACTGTGTTTACACATTCCTCCAAAGAGCATGAAGTATGGAATGGATACTTTTCTTCCTCTGGTGGATACAGGGATTGCAGAATGACTGATCGTTATTCTCACGATACTGCAGACCTCACCACAGGAGTCAGAAAACTTTTAAGAATTTAAAACTTCTGAAGATGACATTAAAGATATTTCAAAACAATTTAGTGTAGATTTTTTGTAGCTAATGGCTAATGGTATATTTAAATGTTTAAAAATGTTTAATAAAGGCAAGAAATATTTAACACACTGTTCAATTAATGGAATTATGAAATTTATGAAGCCTATGAAATGTTGCATGGCACACTCAGGTCCCTCTCTGAAACCCACACACAATATGAATGTTTTCAATTGTGATCGGGATATTAAAGAAATTCCGAATTTCTCATGTATTACATCATACCCAATGGAACGAGAAACGAGATGGGGACAAAGAATATCATGGGCATGTATGTAAAAGTATACAACCAAGCTATGTTCAGAATGTACAATGTCTAGTGTACTCTACCACCACATCCCAGAAGAGCAGTAGGTACTATTACTCGCACAACTTTTCTTGAACAATGACCTTGCTTTCCCCTCTCTGACACAATAAACAATTGAAGGCAAAAGTTCACAGCAAGCACTGATCACAACATTCGAAACACATCTTTACTGGTGGAAAATATAAACTATTTTCTGTTGAAAATGAGAACATCTGTCTTTGATTTTCTGCAAAAAATCTAAAGAAATGACCAAAGGAGGCGAAGATCCATCACAGAACATACCATGAACTCCTGAGAAAGTTTGAACACAATTATTGAGAAAGATGCAAAGGCATGGCTGATTCTCTTGAGAATGGCACAGCTTCATAAAACCTAGTGGCCGATTTTGTAACTAATACCCCTACTCTACCTGCATTTCTTCAATCCATCATTCAAAAAAAGTTGCTCAAGTAATACGAGAGGCCCTGGTAGTCTTTTAGATATAAAAGAGAATAGGAATCTAACTAGTACAAGGAAGTATGTGCCATTCTGTAGCACCACTAGTTTTTTAATGAAATCTGTTCTTCAAAATTGGATCTTTATTTAAGGTCCTGAATAATTTTTTCAAAATATGAATAGCTGCAATTTTGTGTGAAATAAAAGCAATTTTTAAAAAAAATGCTAACATTTTTACGCAATTTTTTTTTACTGGGGTAAAGCAATTTCCACAAAATTTGTGCAGGTTTAATTTTTATTGCACTCTCTGAATTTTCAAACATTGCAAATGTTTAAAACTTTTTCACCTCTTTCTACCCCTAGACTTCTGAAAGTATTTTTTTTTCTCAATGAAAACAGTTCTTCAAAATTAGCTCTTTAATTACAGTGATATACGATTTTTGAGAATACAAGTTGCTCTCGTTCTACTTTCTTTGTAAAGTGTCAGAAAGGTTGTTAAGGGAACAGAGAAATTTGATGGAGCTCATAGCTGGGACAGAATAGGGTGCTGGTGATCATCCCCCCCCGAGAGTTGGAATGTCTTATTGCTAGGGATACAATAAATCCATATTTGACTGCTACTTTCTAAAGTGTTCATATGAAGGAATCCAAATGAGAGAATTTGAACAAGAAAACATTCTCAATAGCATAATTAGGCTTTAGTGTAATTCTGTTCCATAAGTTGGTATTTGTTTTACAGTTCATTCTTCCATCATTCCCTTCTAAAGCTCTGAATGTTTACCTCTGGAGAAATTTGTCACCCTAAGCACATGAATATGAATCCCACAGTGGGCATAACTTTTGTGGGCTGAAAACACTCGAGTTCAAGTGGTATTTTAATATTACATCACCTTTACAAATAATATGAGAAGTACAAGTTTGTAGCACTACTAATTTAGAAATATTTTTGTAATACGAGGATTCAATTAAAAATATATTATTTGCACAAAGAAGAGAGGCAGAAAGACAAAATATTCACTGTTTCATTGTTTCTCACTGTTTCTAACAATGTATTGAGCTTTATTTCTAGAAAGGTTTAACTGCTGGAAGTCAAATAGCAAGTCATACTAACTTGGGGACAGGATACGACTGTGTGCACAATGTACATTCACAATGCACATCATGTTATTATATTTTATGATGTTATATTTTTTTAACACAAAATAAGAACTGCATATATGATCTAGTGGTCAATCAAAGTTGATTACTGATTACCATATATAACCCTTCTATGGGAGACAAAACCTAAAACATACATTCTTATGGAATAATGATTTCATGAATTAGAATGTGAATGAATTTTCAAAAGTTACAATACATCTATTTTTTGTATTCAGCTCCCAAACAACTGAATAGTTTTTCCCAACTACTGAATAGTTTCTCATTCTTACTTATTTCCCTTTCTTAAAGAGATGACATGACAAAATGCCAAGAAATGTGAAACATGAAGCGAGAAATTATCATTATGATATCTACTAATGTCACAACTTGAAATGGTATGATGGTATAAAACAGCACACATACACATTCTTGGAACATTAATGGAGACAAACCATGATTTTCAAAAATATTTCAATGTTACAAACTTTAACAACTACAACACACTATATGATTAGACTTCACAAGTGAAAGAATATTATTCTATATATAAATTTGTTGGCAAATAAGAGAGTTCGGTCAAAGTCATGGCAACAATTGTTTTCTAAAAGAAATGTTATTGGATCTCTTGATTTTATTGGTCGCATCAATGAAATGCAGTACTAATGTGTGTTCACAACAACTGATGGCTATGTGAGTGTCTCTATTAGCAATGAGACAAATGTGAAATCAGTTCACAGACTACCAGCATGCGAGATAACCGGTTTCAAGCAGTGCTCATACACCAAGTCAGCAGTTCTCTACGAGAGAAATACCCGACAATATCACAGGGAATTGGGGGAAGCTGTTGGGAATAATGCCTTTTTATACTGGACTGTTGCGAGATGGGCAGGAGAGTTTCTGAGAAGGATGAATTTGCAACCTGTAATCAGCAATGCACATCACGACCTGGGAGAGTGTGGACCAATGTTGCACGAGTGGTAATCGAGTAGCATACGCCTAAACGATCTTTTAGAACTGGTATGTAATACTTCTAGAAAGTTGTTAACTCATATGTGCTATAATGCTTTGGAACATGAAATCAATACTGGCAATTCAAATACCTTGATAAATATGGAAAACCCAATTTTGGTGTGTTGTTAAATGTCCATGGACTTAGTTCACAACTCGTCCTTTCTTGTGCATACTTCACATTATCCACCCAGGCTCTTATTCTCACACAAATGTTCCTATGTCTTGTGCCCCAACCCTAATACAATTAATTAATATTTCAGAACAGTTTTGTCTAGCTTCTTCTACATTGCATGCATAACCTAAAGTCCCGTGCTTCACAGGCAAATCATTCATCAATCACTTAGATGTCAGTTGGGTATGTTATGAGTTACTGGAAGTTATTCACTGAGAATGAGACTTGTAGCAACTGCAGACATCTTTCGTGGATTCGGTAGATCACTGATAGGATGAGTAAAGAGAGATTTGGTTGAACATTTTGCACAACTACTAAAGGGAAGATAATGCCTTTAGAAGCAATTCTAAAAAATCTCTTCAGTAATTCAGAAAGCACATTAACTAGTGCATTCAATGGAAAAAAAGGTAAAAATGAAATAATTTGATAGGAAAAGATTAAATAAATAATTTGATAGAAAGGGGAATATAATTTAGCTGTCAATAACAAGAGGAATCTGCAATTAATTGCCACTCAAATTAATTGTTATTTTGTCAAAATTTTTATTTATGAAGTCAAGTGTCAAATTTTGGTTTGCATAATAGCTATTTAACATGACGAAAATCATGGACGTCAGTTGGGGTATGGTAGGGTGACTACATGAGTTTTTCAATACTGCTCCTATTAAGATATCAAGCATTTTAGCTACTTACTAGAAGTATTCAGAAAAGAGAATACATTAAGATAGTAACAAAATTTTCACTAGAACATCATCTAAGTTTCTTCAGAACAATTTTAGTCCAAGTCCACAAATAAAATATTAGTGAAAATCTGCAAATACACAACTACACATACACTTGCTAAATAATTATTGAGTTCCTACAGTTGATAAAGATATTAACTAGTGCAAGTAATGAAATTAAATGAAAAATATGAACCTTTTTCGCGGTCACAATATGGTTTAAGGCCATAAAGGCAGACAATAATTAAAATTCAATAACCACAAAAATAATAGTTTTCAATAATTTTACATCTTGGGTAGAACTGGTTTACAAATTTAGAGATTTATATACCTCTAAATTAAGATTTTAAATGCAGACAATAATTTAAATTAAATAAATATAAAAATAATAGTACATCACAGACGCCATTTTCCATTTCACCATCTTAATTTCTTGTGGGAGAAGTATATATACACTTTTAATAAAGCATGTTAAACTGTATCTTACTTACCAGTGCAAATAAGTCATCCAAAAGACCCAGTCTATCAAGTGGAGGTAGACTCTTATCTTTCACGGCTGGCACAAATTGTGCCAGCATTTCTGAAGGATACTGAGTACGATAGAAGCCTACAGTGCCAGGATTAACTTTCACCCAATCTTCTGATGACACATCGCTCAAAATAAGTTCTGCAGAATGAGTCTCAAGGACAGTGCTCTGTACCACTTCTCCAGGACTGCGTGATGTGCTTATGGTAATTGGGACCATCCAGAGTGTACCATTGCCTAAACATCATTTCTTTTATTACTCTTTCTATGCAGAGAAATACATGCTACATTTCTGACACAAGATGGATTAAAATCATGCAGAAAGTATAATTTACAACACTTCTCCCAAGCAAATTACCATTCCAATTTACATGTTCTTGGGTAACAACAGAAAAAATTATGTTTAAAAAATAATACAGTAAATAATAAGACTACATTATTACACAATCTAAAATCAAGGTTTTGGGAAATATTTTCAAAGCACAAAACACAACATTTCTGGACCTTGGTATTTAAAAAAATAGTATTGGAAAACAAATTTTAAGGAAAGAAAATGAGAAGCAACTTTTCAAGAACTGTGCAGCTTTCAGACATCACAATTTCGGAAGCATAATCTCTCCACCTTCAGTTCTCTCCACTACTCATTAACCATTGTTCTGCTCAAGCCTGAGCAATGAGTTTAAATTATAGAGAGAAGTTAGTGCAGCTACAGTACTCCTGGTTTTGGCACTTCAGTTAGCTTGGATTTCTATTAGCAAAACAAAACAAAACAAAACCAATGGCTACTAAAAGATCTTGTTGAAAAGTTTAAGCAGTGCATATAGTGTGTTCCGTTTAAATTGACAAATTGAAATAACTCGAAAAATAGGCATTGTACAAAAAAATGTGTTCGACAAAAAATGAATATCTTCAAGGAGAATATCTGCCTGATCTAAAATCAAACCTCGTCCCACTCCCTGGGGGTGGGGCGGGACAACTTTGAAATCTTAAACGAGAATCCTATTTTTCATTACATATTCAAATTCTACACTAAAGCACACACAAGTTTTGCCTAAAACATTTTTTGTGATAGATGGCACTGTAATCTCAAAAGTAAGAATTATCGAGAAATTACACTTTGCATTGAAAAATAAAGAAACACCTGCTCATAATTAAAAAAACACTGATAACAGTTAAGCACCCACCCCACTACCAGGGATTGGGGTGGGGGTTAACTTTCAAATCTCAAGAAAGGTGTTAAAGAAATAATAATTTCTCATATTCATTTTATATATTATTCTTGCCTATTTAAAATTATCAATTTTTATATTATTATTTATTTATTTTATAATTCATATTCATTTTATATATTTATTTCTCATATATTATAATATTATGAAACTGTGCACATTATACAATGATTTGCTATAACTCTTGCCTATGTAAAATGATGAATGTTCAATTAAATGCAGAGACAAATTATAAATCATATCATGAACAACTAAACGGACATTTGAATTGAAGATAATAGTCTGCTATATTTCGCAAGAAAACATATTGTACAAACTAATGCAAAAAAGTCCACACCCTCCTGAAACTTTTCAAAAGGCAATCAATTCAATACAGCATATACAGAAAATCTTTGCTGTCTGACACTTGGGAATATATGGAAAATTACACAATTTCTGGTGCTAGTGTCAAATTTATGCTTCAAGTTAGGGCAGATCAAGCGAGAAGTATTTTACCTTTCTTACTTATATTGAACTGATACTGTTTTACATATGGCATTGACATTGAATTGCAAGTTAACTGAAAACATGATTATGAACGCAAGCCGACACAGGAACTTATCTTAATTTTTTTAACACTTTCAAAACTCTATATCCTTGTAATGGCTTCTTCATAAACATCATAAGGCTATTAGGAAATAGCTTATCAAAATCATGTGCTATATTTCAGAAAGGGGTGGGGGTTGAAGTACGAGGGGGATACAATAAGCGAAATGTTTTTTTTAAACTTTCTCGTCAAAGTTCATACATACAAAGAAATATATGTAGTATAGAGAGTTATGTAATACTATAGAAAAAGCTGTTTTTTTTTGACAGAAAAAGTCATCTAATGGGGCTCTGATACACAAAAAGGATATAAATATAGTTCTAAAATGTAGTAAATTAACCCTCTAACACCTTGGGTAGCCTTATTTCAGAAATTGTGAATCCTTGATACTGAAAAAGTGTTTTTTCCAAAACATCCGTCCATACGGTGTATAGGAACAATACTAGAACCTGAACTATACGTAGGGGTTTTTCCAAATTTAATAAACCCCTGTTAATCTGGCGTCACTCCAAGGTCTGTGATTTTGAAAAACATTCATTAATTTTTGGGGTTACTTTGCATGAAGACCCCCAAAGACTATGGGACTTTCTCAAAAAGTTCTCAAAAATGGCTCCAAAGTTTTTCTTTAAATTTTTGGTAAGAATAGAGTAGAGTACACTTATATAGGTGGCATAGGTCCAATCTTCAGTGTTAATCTTGAATTTTCGAAAATTGCAGAAGTTTGAATATTTTTCCGGAGTCTTCTTACAACTATAAAATTGAAGATAAAGATTTTTCCTTCAAGTATTTGTAGTTAGTGCTTTCATTAAGGTCATGTACATTTTTTGAAAATTTTAGTAGTTTTTGCACAATACTGCATGGAATATTAAAAAATAATAAAACAATATTCTCTCAAAAACAGCTTTAAATTTTTCTTTAAAATTTTGGTAGGGATAGTGCTAAATGTACTCTACAAGATGAGATAACATCCATATTGCTCTATTCTTTTGTTTCTTCAAAAATTACAAAAATGTAATTATTATTTTTTACTTTCTCACGCCGTTAATATTTACGTTAGCTGCGATTTGTTCACATTATTGCATTTATGAGTACAATCATGTGCTTCAAATAATGGCTTATAAAGTTTCTCGAAAACTGAAAAGTTTTCTGTGAAAATGAGCTCAAAATTCTGAGTTTTAAGAAACATTTAAAAGTTACTTTCTCAAAAACCACTCCAAATTTTTTCTTTAAACTTTTCTAACTGAGCTATTTGCACGGTTTTCGATGACATAAAATTAATTTTGTAGTATTCTTAGTATTCTTTTGTTTTTTAAAAATTTATACAAAAGTAATTTTTTTTAAGTATCTTTCAAGCCTTTAATACGCACATTTCCAGCAATTTGTATACATTTTTGCATTTGTGAGTGGAAATGCTTCAAATGATTTCCAAAAAGGATTATTAAAATTTCCATACAGGATGAGATTTTACTCTACTATAATATTCTTAAAATAATATTTCTATTCTTAATTATCTATTTTTTTCTATTCTTAGTAATATTAATATTCTACTATTAGGGAACCAAAAAACTGACAAAAAAAAAAAAATGTAGTTTGGGAAGCAGTAGATGACAGCTGGCGTGAGTATGTGAAAAGACCAAATAGCTAGCCCAAACCACAGAAATTAGAAAACTAACTAGTACAAGAAAGTCTATGCAATTCTGTCTCACCACTAGTTTATTCTTCACTTCTATTAGTTATTCTTTTAATCTATGCATATTAAGATTTTTCATATTTGTAGTTAAAGGGGCGAAAGTTGAAATGTCGTAAGTAAAAGTATGAAAAATTATTTTGTAACCTATATATTATAAATACTGCATCCACACCATTCAAAATTAAGTCCACAATATCAATTTCCTAACAATTTCTAAGATCTGACATAAGAAAAATTGACGCTTTTAGTCTCAGCAACACCAGAAATTTGTCCACCGAAACCTCATGATTAATTTTAAAAATTATTACATGACCTCTATACTATGGAAACAAGAAAATTAAATTATATATTTTGAATACAGATACCAAGAAAACTCAACCGCCGTTTTAATCTTCAACAATTTGCCTCGGTCAAAAATTGGATGCCCATTTGAACAATTAGCTCTTTTTCTACTTAGGAATCGATTACTAAATTGAATCACTGTCTGTCCTCCTTTCATTTATGGTTTATACCATTACGTACTGGTAATTAGGTACAGGCCTGGGGTTGTTCAGGGTTCAGTGGTAAACTAGTTCTTTATGGCACAGTAATGCACAGTGACCATTAACACACCCCACAAGCATTTGTAGTATACAGAATGTCTTGGCTTAAAGTATAAGTAAGCAATTTATACATCACAGACAATTCTTAGCAAGTTCTACGCAAAGAGGTTCATTGGGAATTCCTGGTGTCGAAGCATGGTCAAAGCTTTTCCAATCTATCACACCAAATCTAACCAATTTATCAGCGATCGATTTTGCCATTTTATGGCCAATTAAACAGTGAAATTGAGGAGTTGTTCAAGAGTTTGAATTTATGCGTCATAAAAGTTGAACATGGACAAAACTGCCGAGTTACTTATTGGAATAATGGCATAGTAATAAAAAGAAAAACAAGGAATCGTTCAAAATTGGTCAATACATGGCTACTGAAAAAAGTGTCTAAGGGGTGACATTTCCTCAAATCACATTTCACACCTATTTAAAGCTGGTAGGAACGTGGTTCCCCACACCAGTAAAAGTGCAGAGCTGGGGTTGTGCTCTGCCACTCCGTCAGGAAAAAAGGGGCATACGATAGCTACCATCCAAATGACCATTCCTGGACCTGTTGCCATATGAACACCTCTGTGGCCGCAGCCTGCCATTCGCTCATGCCGACTGACCACCGACCAAATACTACAGCAGCCTGACCTCTGACCTGAGCCAGTGCCAGTCGTTCACGTAGCTTTGGGCTAGTGAAGATTGTTGGCTCCGAGCAAGCTTGTAGGCACTGCTCACTTCACCAGGAAGGCCCTGGAAAACGGCCATTGGCACTGCCATCTCAATAGCCACAGATGAGTAGCCAACATTTTTGAGTGTATTATTTTCACTAGCAGGTCCCCATGTACGTAAATGTAAAGTTCTTTATGTTATTAAAAAGTGGTGTGTGAAATGCATAAATATCATATTAAGGCCTGAACGCCCATCTCCTGTAGATACATCAGTATCTGATGGTAACAATTCAATGATTTCTGTTGATATCAAAATACTATAAAGGTAAGTTGGCAGAGGAGGGCAAGAATTTGTTATAAATGCAAAAACTTGTAATTGATGACACACTGTCAAAAAGAACTGTACCCCTTGAGAAACTACTGGTCTCTCAGGTAGAATTTCCGCAATAAATACTAAATGTAATTACTAATGTAATAAATGTAATTAATAAACCTGTACAATTTAACACAGTATTTTCCAAGCTACAAATATAATGAAGATATTCACCTGCAACTTGAACAAGTTAGTTAAATTAATACATACTTGGGGCATTGTTATCGGCACAAAACTTTTCTTGAGTAAGACATATTTTACGAGCAGAACCCTCTTGCTGACTAGAAACTTTGACAACTGGGTAGCCAGTCTGCTTTGTCCATGTGGACATCACTGCTCCCACTGGTTTGTTGCTGGCCTCCTCTAATGCTGTCCATAAGTCCTCAGTAAAGGTGTTCTTGTACTGATGGCGTGTAAGATACAAATTCATACCTTTGCGGAAGTCCTAAAAATAAACAATCATCACAATGTTACCAAATGTCACTTTAGATAGTTAAAAATTTACATTGCCTATACAGGTGATTTCATTAATCAACCTGCACACATTTTGATGCAGTGTACTTTGCTTTTGAGAAATTCGAAAGCAACCGAATATTAGGTATTGGGTAGTAAAACTACTGTATTTGAATTGTGCAAAACGAATAAGCATAAATGAACATAATTTTGCATTGTAGTGTGAAGATTGGTTACCTAAATTTGAGCACACGTAATGGTGAATGCAATGTTTTTCACTTACACATCATGACAGAACTATTGTCTTCATTACCTTAGACATCAAGGAATGTAAAACATTAATGGGAAAAGGCAACAAACGATGGAACAACTGTCATTTTAAACAAATTCAATTTATCAAGCAAGAATAATCTGGAATTAATAAATTATAGAGCTGTTGTCGGATTCAGAATGAACACCTTTTTCTTTTCATGCAATAAGTAATATCTAAAATTCAAAATGACACATTACTGCATTAATTATTAGACTATGTCAAAAGAAAAAATCATTTGGAGACATGCACCAGCTTGGGAGTTTGTAGAAAGTATGAATTTTGTTTTGTCTTATAAACAATAATTTTGATAATTACTTTTTTAGAAATAAGATGCTGAATGAAACACATTATTAACCTAGCAAGTGCTATGATGTCAATTCCTGATTGTCAAGCAAATGTCCATTATCCTTGCACATCTGCACATTCAAAGAGATAAAAGGGTACTGTGCAGTGTGTGGATTAATTCAAGATTGCAAACAGCCAGTGGTGAACAGCAGAGCACTGACTGCAGAGGGCCCTGCCACATGCTTCAGCATACATTTAGTTGGTTTACATTGCCTTCATTCTTTCATTGGATAAGGAACATAAACATTAGATGTAACACCATTAAAAAAAAAGCAACATTGAATCTTACCTCATCTCCAATGTACTTATGCAACATACGGATGACTGAAGCTCCTTTGTTGTACGATATATCATCAAAAATTTCATCAATTTCAGAAGGATGACCCACAGGCACCTAGATGAGAACATTTTTAAAAATAATTTTAAAACATTAAAAATTATTTGCATATCTCAAAGTACTGTTGAAGACTCAGAAGGTCAATTGTGTGATTATCCAACACCAAGGCCACTATGACTCTAATGGCTGGCTGATGTGGTGTGGAATAATCCCAGCGCTGTGGGTGATGCAGAGATGTCAATATGTACACCCCCAATTGTGTCAATTCAGAAATTTTCTTTCACTTTGGCAACTCACTATGTAAGAAGTAAAAAGAAATTTTTGTAATCGTGTGCCAGTAAATGGTGATTTTTCAGAAGAAAAACTCTTATTGTTGAGCCCTGATAATTAAAAAGGGGATAAATCGCCTTTTTATATATGTTGTCAATTATTTCTTCTAATATGTTGTGAAGTTAAAATCAATGATTTGTGAATCCTTGATATTGAAAAATCGATCGATGAAAACTGTTTGTCTTTATGTATGTCTGTCTGTGGTCAATGTTAATACCTAAACTGTTCAGTCGTTGTTCTCAAAAAGAGGAGAAAGAGAGAAAGAGGGAGAGAAAGAGAGAGAGAAAGAGAGAAAAAGAGAGAGAAAGAGAGAGAGAGAAAGAGAGAAAAAGAGAGAGAAAGAGAGAGAGAGAAAGAGAGAGAGAGAAAGAGAGAGAGAGAGAGAGAGAGAGAGAGAGAGAGAGAGAAAGAGAGAGAGAGAGAGAGAAAGAGGAGAGAGGGGGAGAAAAAGGAGGGGGAGAGAAAGGAGGGGGAGAGAGGAGAGAGAGGGGAGAGAGGAGAGAGAGGGGGGAGAGAGAGAGCAAGAGGGAGTTGAGAGGGAGAGAGGAGAGAGGGGAAAGAGAGAAAGATGGTGAGCAATGTAAAGCCAAACCACTAACGAAACCGTAACCTATTAACGAAAGACTCCTACACAGCTAGTACAAGTATTACCAGTGACAGCTGGGAAGGTGGGTGATCATTCACTCTGTGAAGAGAGAGACAGAGATTATGTTTGCAGTTTTGCTTTTCTAGTGGCAGACGTAGAACAATAAGACAATATGTGCAGAATTAATGAAAATTCAGCCATTCCTGCAGTATGTCATGCAGTATGATTGTTACATATTACTGACTGTTGCTGCTATTTGTCAAATGATTACGTGTCACACATCAAATGTTTCACTATATCCTGTTCATGAAGTTCTCTCAAATGAATGAGCTATCAGCAGAGGACAGCGGCCTCACATTACCCAGAGTTGTCTACTCTCGATTTTTACTTTCTCGTATACATAAGTATATACAGAGTAATAAACGTGGAAAAAAGAAAGTAATAAATTGCTGCAGAACATTGATTTCGAGACTTCAATGGAAAAACACGTTTTGAGATCTCCTGATACCGAAAAATTTATTTTTTCAAAACATCCATCCATCCAGCCTGGTATGTGAACAACACTGGTGCTTATACCGTGCATACAATTGTTCTCAAATTGAAGAAACTTCTGTACGTCTGGCCTGAGTTTAAGTCTGTGATTTTGAAAAAAAAATTTTAATTTTTTGAAGCATTTGAAACATTTTCAAAATGGCAAATTTCTATTTTCAGGGTTAACTCTAAATTTTCAAAAATTTCAAAAGTATGAATTTTTTTCTGTTTTCCAACAACTACAAAAATGAAGATCACCCTTCAAATGAAATTTGTCATACTTAATTACTTCTTTCATTAAGCTTGCTCACTTTATTTTATTTTGTTCAAGTAAGAGAAGTCATAGAACTACACATACCACAATAATTATCAGCTACTACAGTTAAATTGAAAATATTTATGAAACTATTATGTACAATAAGCTCTCTTGGGTAGGGAAGCAACCAAAGAACAATATTAATATTAAATTACCTCAATTGGGTGACTATTTTTCAACCAGTCCAGTTCTAGTGCACGTGAGTACGTATCACAGACAAACTGTGTCCATATATCATATTCAGGGAACAAATGTGCCACGCACAAAAATTCCACAAATGAAGCATATCCTTCATTTAGCCACAGATGAGTCCACCACTCCTATAAAAGAATTTGAAAAATAATGTCAAGTTCTTATTCACAACTGCAATAATAATCAATGTTGCAATTCATTTGCTTTTGTGCATTATATGCAATAGGTTATAATAAGCAAAACAGTGTCACATTGTTATCAAAATTACGAACTATTTCAATTCTCATTTCTGGGGAGACCTAAGCTAAATCTCTGTTTGACTTATTTCATTTGATGTTAAGTGACTTACGTAGTTGATACGAGTTGCATGACGAATGTGTTGCCATCTATAGTCGAGAGTGTTTTGTCTCTACTAGAACGTTCTGCGCCGTAACTGTTTTATATTCAGTCTGGCTCGATCACCCGATCAGTGCACATCCTGTTGTGATGTTGTGAATTGTGATTTGCCAAATAAAGCATGGTTCTACTTGAAAGTCGTGTTTTCATCATTGCAGTGATCCTAAATTAATCGGTGAACCTCTAACAGGTTATGACGCCCAGCGACGCCGAGTGAAAACGAAGATATCAAGTCGAAACGTGCACGCGTAGTCAAGCGTGAGACGCCATGATGAGCGCAGGCAATATTTCGAGGATCGAGCTACTCAACAAAAATAATTTCGACACATGGAAATTGCAAATGCAGGCTGTCCTAATCAAAAACGATTTGTGGGAATTTGTTTCCGGCGCAAACGTAAAGCCCGAACCAGGTGAAGGAAATGATGCCGCTATACAAGCCTGGATAAAAGGTGATTCAAAAGCAAGATCAGACATTATCTTATCCATCTCACCGAACGAGCTGAAACAGGTAAAGAACTGTGCAACATCAAAAGACATGTGGACGAAGCTGCAGGAAACCTACCAGTCACAAGGACCAGCCAGGAAAGCCACGCTTCTGAAGAGATTAACTCTACACAAAATGACGGACGGCGGCGACATCCGAGACCACATGAACGAGTTCTTTGACACCGTAGATAAGCTAGCAGACATGGGCATCGAAGTACACCCTGATCAACAAGCTATTATGCTTTTATATAGTTTGCCAGTAAGTTTCGAAAACTTTCGATGCGCCATCGAGTCACGAGATACTTTGCCTACACCCGAGGCATTGCGTGCAAAAATTATCGAGGAAAGTGAAGCACGAAAAAACGACGCCATTCGAGACGCGCCGAACGCCATGTTTGTTCGCAAAAGTTATTCGCGGAATCAACCGAAAAATGCCGGAAGTGACCGAAGACATGCTGAAAACGACAAAGATAAGTCGGACGAAACAAAAATCAAAAGGGAAAATCACGCAAAAATTCGGTGCAACTTGTGCAAGAGGTTAGGACACAAAAAGGCAGACTGTTGGTACAATAAAAATAAACCATCTGCAAAATTGTCTGAAAACGTCGGCTATACAACCGATGCTACGGCACATGCCGCGTCTGATTCCACGATCTCGAAGTGGTGCCTCGATAGTGGTGCAACAACACATCTGTGTAATGACGAACAAAGGTTCGCAAACATGGACACATCGAAGCGCGGCACGCTGAATCTAGCGACAGACTCATCAACAGAAATAAAAGGAAAAGGAACAGTACATTTTTCGACGGATGTGGCAGGAAACAGGAAAGATATCTCTCTCAACGACACCTCCTGTGTTCCCGACCTGAGGACAAATCTTATCTCAGTCGCAAAAATCACGGATCACAATTTCGAAGTTCTCTTCAAAAAGAGTGGTGCGTATGTGATGGACACAGATGGCCGTGTCAAGTTACACGCGAACAGAATCGGGGGCCTTTACTTCGTGCACGAGCAGACAGAGGTCGCGAGTGCCGTTTCATCCGAGAACAAACGCGAAGTAATTTCACTCGAACTGTCGCACAAACGACTTGGACATTTAAACGCAAAAGACATTGCGAACGCAATACGTGCTGATGCCATTACCGGATTTCGTCTCAAGGACCCGACGGCAAAGTTGGACTGTGACACGTGTCTGAAAGGAAAATTCACCAGGACGCCATTCCCGAAGGCATCATCACGAAAGACCGAGTTGCTGGAATTAATACATACGGATGTGTGTGGACCTATGCGGAAGGAATCTTTGGGAGGAGCCAAGTATTACGTTGAGTTTATCGACGATGCCACCAGATGGTGCGAGGTTCGCTTTCTGAAGTCCAAAGCGGATGTGTTCAAGGCAACGACGGAGTACATCGCTTTAGTCGAAAAACAAAAGGGTAAGAATGTTAAAACATTGCAGTCAGACAATGGACGTGAATACGTGAACCAAGAATTCGACGAATTTTTAAAGAAGTACGGCATCACCAGAAGACTCACCGTACCGCACAACCCTGAACAAAACGGTGTAGCGGAGAGAAAGAATTGGACGCTCATCGAAGCGGCTAGATGTCCACTCCTGGACTCGGGATTACCACTCATGTTCTGGGCTGAAGCAGTGAACACTGCAAATTACTTGCGGAACCGTTCACCCACGTCAAGCCTAAATGGACGAACGCCGTATGAAGCTTGGACAGGCAGAGCGCCAAACTTATCCTATTTGAAGATATTCGGCAGTGCAGTGACGTACCTCGACCGAGACCCCGGACAAGGAAAATTCGATCAGCGCGGGAAAGAAGGAATTTTTCTTGGCTACGCAGAAGAATCTAAAGCTTTTCGAATCTGGTCGACCGAAAATAAAAAGGTTATTATGAGTCGAGATGTGAAGTTTCATGAAGTTGCAGTTAAATTCGAAGAAAAACACAGCGGGAGAATTGAGATTTCCCCGGAAATGACCAACGGAAGAGTAGGACAACGTTTCATCGATTTCGATCACGATCCAAATGAAACGGAAGATGAAATCCCAAAGTCAGATTTGGATAACTCATCGGGCAGTGATTTTCACGGTTTTGATGACCCCCATTAACTAATGAGGATGAAGATAACAACGACGAAGAGGAAGTTCTTCCACATCACAATCGTGAAGACGAAGTTTTGCAACCAGTTGAAGAAGAAGATGAAGTAGCATTACGGGATATACCCGCTTCATCACGAGGACGAGGTCGTCCAACGATTCTACGAACCGGACAGAGGGGAAGACCCAGAAAACTGTATCAACCTGGCACAACCGGAGAAGTAGATTTTGCTGAAAGTTCGTTCATATCAGAAATTCCGTTAGAAGATGCATTAAAGAGCCCTGAAGCAAGTGAATGGCACCAGGCCATAGCTACGGAAATGAAATCAATTATCAGGAAAGGAACATGGACACTTGTTGACCGCCCAAAGCAGGGGAAGATCATCGGTTCCCGCATGGTATTGCGCAACAAAGTTGGACCTGACGGCGAGATAGAGAAAAGGAAAGCAAGATTGGTCGCTCAAGGTTTTAGCCAGCAACCAGGGGTTCATTTTCAAGAAACCTTCGCGCCCGTTGCGAGGTTCGGCTCTATCCGCTTGATGATGTCCTTAGCCATTCAAAACGACATGAAAGTGAAACAATTTGACATAACAACGGCATATTTAAATGGCGAATTGGATGAAGACATCTTGATGGAACCACCCAAGTTTTACGAAGAAATCCTACAGAACGTAATTAGATCCGAGGGTTCTAACAGCATCGGCAAACAAGCTAAAGCCATGCTACGTACCTTTCGAAAGGGAAATCAAGTTTGTCTCCTTAAAAAGGCTCTGTACGGATTACGACAGGCAGGAAGAAGTTGGTATATCAAATTGAGCGAGGTGTTGAAGAAACTCGGTGCCTCTCCTACGATTTCGGATCCTTGCTTGTTCAAAATCGGTTCCGGGAAAGACATCACGTTAATAGCAGTCTACGTGGATGACATTCTGGTCGCATCGAGAAATGAGAATGAAATCTCAAAGTTCGGGAGACAATTGGCCAAGGAGTTCGAGGTCAAGGATCTTGGCGACGTGTCATATTGCCTGGGAGTGGAATTCATCAGAACTCGGGACAAGATCGCACTTTCTCAGCGTGGATACATCCAGGAGTTGTTACAGAGGTTCAACATGATGGAATGTAAACCCGTTACCACACCGATGGACTTTGGAACTAAGTTGGTAAAGACATCAGGTGTCAAGGAAGAAGATCAGCAGCTTCCTTATCGCGAGTTAGTCGGTGCACTCACCTACCTGTCCACGATGACTCGCCTCGATATTGCATTTGCAGTAAGAAATTTGAGTCAGTTCAATAACTGCTATAGTGCTGAACACTGGAAAGGCGCCAAACGAGTACTAAGGTACCTGAAAGGAACTAGCAATCTGGGACTCGTTTACAAGTCTAAAGGCGGAAATCTCGAAGGATTTGTTGATGCAGATTGGGGAAACAACGTCGAAGACCGAAAATCATACTCTGGCTATTTATTTTCACTGGGTGGAAGTGCCATTTCGTGGGATTCAAGAAAGCAGAAAACAGTGGCATTATCCACCACGGAGGCCGAGTACATGGCTACATCCGAGTGTGCTAAGGAGGCTGTGTACTTGCAAAAGTTCGTCAGTGAGCTAGGGTTCAAGGATCTCGCCGAGATAGTTATATACTGTGACAACAGGAGTGTTCTTTGCTTGGCAGAAAATCCGACTTTCCACAATCGAAGCAAGCACATTGCGATTCGTCACCATTTTGTACGAGATTCGCTCAAGAATAAAATAGTGTCACTAAAATATGTATCTACCGAAGATCAGATAGCAGACTTTCTCACTAAAGGACTCACGAAGAGGAAACATCAATGGTGTACAGAAAAGACTGGACTGAAGCCGATTGATTGCTAACTGTGATTAGTTGTGTCATTTTTCTCTTGTGTTTCTTTTCGATTTTCTATTTGATCGCCCTACAACTCGAGGGGAAGTGTTTGACTTATTTCATTTGATGTTAAGTGACTTACGTAGTGGATACGAGTTGCATGACGAATGTGTTGCCATCTATAGTCGAGAGTGTTTTGTCTCTACTAGAACGTTCTGCGCCGTAACTGTTTTATATTCAGTCTGGCTCGATCACCCGATCAGTGCACATCGTGTTGTGATGTGAATTGTGATTTGCCAAATAAAGCATGGTTCTACTTGAAAGTCGTGTTTTCATCATTGCAGTGATCCTAAATTAATCGGTGAACCTCTAACAATCTCATTTGAACCTTTTTATTTATTTAAAATATCAAATCCACTCAAGTGCTGTTGAAAGCAACTGTCTTTCATTTTCAATCAAATAGACCAAATACAAATTTCATAAATATTTTTATTTTCACAATTTTTCATTGCTACCTTTTCTGTTTTCTTTATCATTACTACCCATTTTCCTCACTGAACCTTTTCCAACCACGGGGAATTTTCTGCTCAATATCTGCCACCCACAATTAGAGAGGCAACTGATATAATACCTGGACAGGTGCAGATACCTGGACAGGTGAGATAGTACCTGGACAGGTGCAGAGGCTCTCTTAGCTGAGCTGACTATATTGTGTCAAAAAGTAAATAAATAAATATAAATATCATCTATAACAATGTTCAAGTTTGAATAATCTATCTAATATTTTGCTAATATTTTGAAATAATCAATTTACTGACAAGTGTTTACTGTTATTGACATGAAAAGATCACTTTGTAAACAAATTTTGAGAATAAAAATAAGATAGTGCAAACTGATGCAAAGAATGTCATAACACAAATTTATCTAGTCATGTATTCTAAATTGTAACTGAAGAAACTCAGTTGTAACTGCCTATTCAATAAACAAAGGTACAACTAGAAAAATAAAGATAAAATTTCACTGGTAAAAGATGAAAGACCCAGTACAAAAAAATTTACTGGAGATATTGGTGACTGTGTAATGGAATATTTCATCATTTGATAAAGGTTTGTGCATATTACTGAATAAAAAGAACATATCATAAAATGAAAGTATCCATGAATCAATTAGTTTCTAACCTCACAAACCTAATTATTTTATCAAAATCTAATTTTAGGAGAATGTAACTTATCAATATTATTATAATTTATCAATATTTCTGAAATTTATGAATAATTAAGAAATATTGATAAATTATTGTTCCAATATTAATATATCTAATCACAATTGCATCTGAATATTCTGAATATGAAGGGGAAAAGAAAAGGTTTAGGGAATTGGGTTTTGAATTTATAGAAAGAAAAAAAATAATAGAAATTTACATAGTGAAAATTGACTGACGCACTGAAGCTACTGACTGAACAGTCTCTTTGCCAGCTGGTAATCCAATTTTCATGAAAATGGTATAATAATGGCATCTTATAACGGGACAGGATGAGAAAATACAGAATACACTTCACAAACACATTCATGGAAAATTTCCCACAGAGTATTTACACTTTCATAACCAATAAATGTATATAGAACAAAAACACTAATTACTCCTTACACCATTGCTCAGAAAATACTAACCATTCTCATGCATTACAAATACTAACCATTCTCATGCATGTACACATTTGTAATTGTAACCTGCACAAAGGAAACCCCCATGACAAACAACGTTTCTTTTACTTTAACCAACAGAGAGACAGACAGATTGAAAAGAGACTTGTAAGATCTTACACACCATATTACAACTCTGACCTTCATTGAATTTTTCAAAGATCACACAATCCCCAACTTAAAGGCCACTCTATAAAACTGATGGAAGACAAAATTCAAGCTAGCAAAACATTCTGGCTAAAAGAGTGGAGGACTCTTGGAACAAACTTTCAAATGCAGTGGTTACAGTCTCCTCTATTATCTCTTTCAAAGCTTTGTACACCTGCTTCATGGATGAATGTACTACTTCAACTCTGAACTCCACCATTATGCCCTGCTTGCTTACATAATTTATTATGTTATTTTCAGTGATTTTTATTTATAATTTTTAAATGTGATACACTTACTACTTAGCTCATGATTTACATTAAATACTAATTTAATTACTTATTAGTATTAATTACATTAAATACTAATTACATTATTAAATTAAATTACATTACATCACATTACATTAAATTACACTAATTACATTAAATACTAAGTTATTTAATAGTATTAGCAATAAAATGAATGCAAATTACTAACCATTGTAACAAGATTTCCAAACCATTGATGGGCCAGTTCATGCCCCACCACCAAAGCAATCCACTGTTTGCGCTCTGCAGAAGTATTCTCAGGATCTACTAGAAGGCAGGTCTCACGGTATGTTACCAAACCCCAGTTCTCCATAGCACCTAAAGACATACCATTGAACAAGTAGTTTACAGTACGAAGAATGAATTTTTATTCCACAATATGCTTTGATGAACACTAAGAAATAGGCGATACATTTGTTCATCCTTCAAGCAAATTTGAAGATTTTGTGTTGTACCTGTGCTAATTTACACTGAATACAAATATAAATTAGCTTCTTTTGTACCATTTTGTAAATCTCTAACAGGTAAATACAATGCTTAAAAGAGGATGCAATTGGTCTCAAAGATGAAGTAGATGAAATATTACAAATACAATTTTTTTTTAAGCTTGTTCTGCTTCCTCTACAATTAATTTGAGTAACTTTACATTTTCAGATAATCACTTTCCTTGTTACATCTAACATTTCATATTTACAAACTAAAGCTTTCATATCTCTCTTTTTCAACTAATCTCTAATCATTTTTATTGATTTCAAAGTATTAAATAATGTTGAAAAGTATGTGCGAACATGTATCATTACCTGCAGAGAAATCAGCTATTGCAATCAGGTCCATTTTTGGAAGAGGATATGCAATTTGAAAGTACTCTTTGTAGTATGGTAACACTTTTGTAGCAACCTCTAAAGCAAACCTCCCTTGCTCCTTCTTCCCAATAGGTGTGTATACTCGCACCACAACACCATCTGAGGAGTGATCCTCCACATAATCATATTCTCCCACAACTACAGCTACTAAATAAGTTGACATAATAGGTGTAGTATCAAATTTAACCAGTTTCATTCCTGGGTTGTCAGCAACAGGGTCCTGAGATACAACAGGCTGAAACAATGAAAAGAAAAATAATAATATAATTGATGTTAAAAAATATTTCAATACATAAAATACAGATTTCCGTATCATTGCTAAAGAAAAATTGGATCTCCTCTATTGTTTATACATAGATGCAGTCTAATAAATCTCTTTAATTCACCCAACCTAAAATAATTTCGCATAGCACAGTATCTTGTGTTTTATTTTATTCCACGATCATTCAATTCTTAATTTCAACCTAACAATAAATTCAAACATAAAAATCACACTACAATTTTAAATCTTTTACAATTTGTATGCACCTGTAAAACTTTTTGAAGTAAGTATCAAGCCCAATTAGTATGATTATTAAGTCAGTCAATATATTTTGAAAATAATAACGTAACATTTATTAAGAATGATGCAACTTGGAAAACATACCTCTGAGTTTTGTGAATTATGTACTGTTAGTTCTACTTTGTACAATTACATAACTTTATAGAAACAATCAAGTAAGGAGTTTTATATCTGTCTTCTAGCTTAATTCAAAAAATGCTGGAAAGCACGATTCACACTTTCTTTTTATCCAAATACTTTTAGATTTTAGCACTTGTGGCAACTAGGTTACTGCTACCAGTTCTTTTGTTTATACTTACTGTTACTCAAGTAATTTGAATGACTTGTTATTCAACTCACTGATGAAAACTTGCAGATCAATATATCAGAACGTTTAATTTTACATTATAGATTCATATAAAATAGTTTGGAGTATATCCCTTGAAATACGTAACTGACCATTTCATTCATGAATGTCCAATAGTATGAAAGAATTAGAGCCAACCAATCCCAGCTATTTATTAAAAAAAATTCATGTTCATGCACCTGTTTCTCTTACGTTAGTCAAATAATTTTATCCTGACAATGTGTTTATTTCATTGTTCGGTGAAAAATCAACAAAACACTATTTATCAAAGCACTGAATCATTTCAGGGAAACTTCACATTTAATTAATTACCCCCATTAAAGAGCAAAATAATAAGGAAAGCAAACATTTTGGTTAAATGTGCTATTAGATAATTGTAGTTTTAATAATTGTGCCTTCAATTTGTTATTTTTTTTATAAGTTTCTTATGATATTACATGTTATTTTCATGTTTCTTGTTGCTAAATAGATATTTTAGAATTTAAACAAAACAATCTGAAATAATTTTCTTAATATAACTTCCATGTCTTACATTATATCTTTCCAGAAGACTTTTATGACCAACTGTTTTCTTAATATTACAATATCCATATTTGTTTTGTTTTTTTTTGTTTATTTAATAGTTTCCATTGAGTTTATTAATAAATTCCCAAGATAGTCATTAGAAACCACTTGTGCATTGGAAATCTTTGATAAATCCAATTGCTGCTTTGCAACTTGTGAATTTATTGTCAAATTCAAATGCACTCGTGGAATAAAAATAGAATTTACCAGTCTAGACATTCATTATGCACTTATTACTCAAGCAATACATATATACTTTTGAAAACAACAATAAACCAGGTACTAGAACAGCACATTCTTTCACACATGATTTGCAAAAATGACATTATAACACTAACTTCTATCCTAACACTTCAACATTCACTTGAAAAACTTCTAAAAAAATGGAGAGTGAATTAAAATATTGGTAATGTAGAGTAAGTGCACAATAGACTTTACTTGACTAGTCTAAGTTTGACTTGAAGTGACTGTAAAATCTTCATTTCTGAAGCAAGAATTTTCTTATTTTTTCAAATGTTTTTGTGATGATTTTGTTATGAAATATACATTTAACCCATATCCATTTTTTTAAGATTAATATTTCAATTCAGTAGTCCCTGACACACACTTGCCCCTACCTGAAAGGATAAGTACACAAGAGATGTCCATAGCTCTTACTATTCAAGCAGGAGCACTTGTGGGGCAAGAGCAATACCATGTTCCAGGTTACCAGTTTACTGTTCAAATCAACAAAAAAGATAAAAATTGGCTGAGATACACCTTTTACAATCTTTAGAGTAAGAGATTATGAAAGTTGGATGTGCAACTTAATAGGATAACTTCTTGAAAAAACAATTTTGATTTTATCAAAACTGTTTTTACATAATATATAAGTATAGAGTAGTAAGCTCTTGTCCCACAGGAAGGGTCTGCCATGTAACCCTATGACTATATTCTGCAGAGACAACTATGCAACACTTCTTAAAAAATAGAAAACTATCCAAGAAATGTAACTCACAAAACATTTTAAAGAGCACATCTACAGATTCTTTTTACCACAATATTTTTTTAAAAGCAGGGTTGAAGGTGTATGAATCCTAATAAAGCTAGATAGCAGAACTTGGAAGATCCACCTCAATCAACAGGTTGAAACGAAAACCTACTCAAGTGGTTTGGTTTCAACTCAGGGATGTCTTATGGCTGATTTATGTAAAATCAGTGAGTCCAATTTAAGCTCCACAAATGGCAGCTCTAAATGTTCATGGTTTGGATTTAATGGAGCAACTAACCACTCACTGCAGAAATTCACTTCTGTTTCATATCTTTAATTCAAAACCTTGATTGAAAATGGCTTCCAGTCATTGTTAACGAGTGTATTTGTGCTGCATTTTACAAAAAATTAAAAGAAAAACAAACAAAAATATTTGTTTTTTCTTTCTCAGACATCCCAGTCGCACAATAGTGTACTACATCTAACATGCCCATCTATGTACAATCCACTACAGCAAAACTCTTATATTTAAGTCACCTATTGACACTGACCAGAAGTGTTGATGGCCTTGTCATGTTTGATCAGAATAGAGTGATTTTTACAAATTCAATATTGCAACCAATATCAAAAAAACGTATATGTACATCAAAAACACACCATTAATATGTATATATTTTGTCTTAATTCTGTAATTCTTTAAAGGGGTTAAGCCTGCAGAATTTACGCACCTCTAAATAAATTTACACAGGCTAGCGTATACATCAGAAGGCAATCAGGATTCTCCGTGGGTATTGAAATTATGTTTAACTAACAATTTTCAAAAATTCACAGGTTTTACTGAATGTGTGAACTGCGCAATTTTTATTACTGCACTTATGTATCCAAGAAAAATGTTTTTGGCAAAAATTCAGCCATTTTTTAGTTAATTTTGAAAATGTATTAGAGGCTTCATGTAAAGTAAAATAAAAACATTAATTAAAGGTTCAAGGAGCCGCAAGATCAGCCCAATTGACAATCAATTTTAGTGAAAATCCAATATTCCAAGGGGCAGGTGGGTAGGAAGACACGAGAGATGGGCAGAGAAACAAATGGTTAGATGGATGGAGATGATTGGAGGAAGAGGAAGAGAGACAGACAGCCGAACAGGTAGAAACAGACTGACTTTGAGAAAACCACTTTCTCAGTAACAAACACAAGCAAAACGAGATTTTAATACACAGTGAATACGATGAGAAAGTAAAATACTTGGAATAGGAGCAAAAAAAAAAAAATCACTTTTTTGTATCTGAACACAAAAAATTGTTTTTCTGTCAACAAAATCGGCTATTTTTCTACAGCACTGCATAACCTTCATATTATGAAAATTATACTATAAAGAGTACTTTAACAAAGAACAACATATCTTTATTTTTTTATCTATAAGTTTTAATGATAATGCCACAGCATATAATTTGTGTTATCTTTACAAAGCATTCAAAGAAAAAACTGACTGTTTTTTCTTTGAATGTTTGAAAATGAGAAAATCTTGTTCTCGCATCTTTAGACTTTTCGCTATTGTACTAAGCAAGTATGTAAACATTTTGGAAATACTGAAAACATTAAATGATTTAAAGATCTAATATGGATGGAGGATTAAGAAAAATCACTACCTTGAATAAGGAAGGTGAAGTTTTCAAAAAGTCTGAATTTCCACAATTTTCAAAAATTCGAAGACTTTAACGAAAATGGAACTTGCATCATATCTGTAAATGCCTACTCTTCTATCCTACAAAATATTAAGGAAATAAATTTGAAGCAATTTTTGAGAAAATTTTGAAAATGTCCTTGATATACATCCCAAAATTTTTTAGACACATTTAAAATTCTGCAAGCTTTGAGGTTGTTGTTGTTGTTGTTGTTGTTGTTATTATTATTATCATTATTATTATTGTTATCATCGTCATCTTCATCATCATGATAATGATCATGAACATCATTATTATTATTATTATTATTATTATTATTATTATTATTATTATTATTGGCGTATAGGCCATTACTGACCACGCTACACACGATTAACGTGCGTGTAATTCTTCCAGGATCAGCTTTTCAGCTGCATCCTTGGATTACGACAAGGTTGTTACGCCTTGAAGTGTGAATTATGAGATGATAGGAAATTGGTGAAAGGTGATAGGTGATCGTGGACTTTTGGAACCACCCCGGCATTCGCCTCTATGACCGAGGGAAACCACGAAAACCCCGGTCAGGATGGCCGGCCCGGGAATCGAACCCGGACCTCCCGATTACGAAGTCAGTGCGCTACGCACTGAGCCACTTCGCTCGGTATTATTATTATTATTATTATTATTATTATTATTATTATTACTATTATTATTATTATTCAACTAAGATACTGTTAAGGGCAAGGGCCTTCTGCCTTTTGCAGGAAATGCTGAATGAAATGATAGGGTGATGATAAGGGGATTATCAGGAGTTTGAAAAGACAAATCTACAAGTTACAGTTTCATTACTAAGCATTACTTGCAATTTCATTACTTTACATTTCAAGCAGAGAACTCTATTTATACACATTCCTCACTTACAGAATCTCATTTCTTTCATTGCTGAGAGTCAAAATTTCCTTTTATTAGTACAAGTGTGATAAAAAGGTATGTGATGATAGTCTAAGAAGTCAATCGAGGACAAAGCAGACCATCCATAAAACATTCATGCACATATATTCAAAACACACGTTACAACAAAATAAAATCACCAAAATTATTTGAAATCGCAGATGTCACATAGGATATAATGTGCAATATTCTAAATACTTTAAGCAAGAAATGTACTGAAGCATTATGTAAATAATACACAATTAATTTCAATAACACATCAGGTTTATAATATTGTTTTAATCAAAGTCTATCACTAGAGTAAGATGGCGCTACTTTACATTTTTATGCAAGAAAGTCATCAAAAATTTCAACACTCTAGGGCTACTTTTATCTACATGCAATGCCGACATTACAAAACACATGCCTCTTAACCCTTCAACGAGCGGCCTAGGCTGGGCGAGGAAGAATTCCAACATAGGTGAAGATGAAATGGGTGCATACATAATCGTGGTAGCAGGTAGCCAATTTAGTGCAACACTACAACTACCTTCTGTCACCATACACCATCCTGCCATTCAAAGGAAAGTCTCTGTTTGGTATGGCTCCCTGCAAATCAAGGCGGAACAAACATGCCATCTGAAGATGGGATTCCACGTTGAAGGGCTAAGCTATTTTGTGTTACAGAAAATTGAAGTTCATTTAAATGTGTAACATTACACAACACATAACAAGTTTCCAATTCATAACTTAAGATTCACCAGATTAAGACTGGCAATAAAATAAGTGTTGAACTTGGATCTCTTGGTAATCTTAATTTGAAAGCCATTTGTGCATCACAAGATAAGAGAGCAAATCAAACTTACCATGTTGGATAGCGCCACCTTACTCTCAGGTACATTCATTGTTATATCAAAGGTTGCCTTAATAGCTGGTTCATCCCAACAAGGAAAGCAACGCCTAGCATCTGTAGCTTCAAACTGAGTCACTGCCGCATATCTCTCGTCACCATCAGGGCTGCAAACAGAATATTAAAGCTTACCATATTTGACAGGGCAACCAAATATGCCTCTGCTACCAAACTGATGGAGAATTGGGCCTTCACTGCAGGCTCGTCCCAGCAAGGAAACATTCGACGAGCTTGAGTTGCACACAACTGGGTCACAGCTGAGAAAGCCTGCTCGGACTTGCCATCTCTACCCTTCCTACAGCCAGTAGAGACAAATCACATCTGCACACACACACTATACACAACACATCCATGCTTTATAACCACAGTTCCCAAATATCTGTAGGATAATACACACACAGAAACAGCGCTGGTTAATTACCTCACATACTTGCTTCGGTAGAATCCTTTCATCTTGTCATTAATTTCACCTGTGTATTCAAAAAGAAGCTCCCCCTTCCCACAGGCCAAAGGGTGGGGAAATAGAAGAGTAAGCGTTTCATCTTCTACTGATACAACACGGTCAGATGGAAAGTGCTTTCCACCATTTTCTGCTATAAATTCCACCTTTTGGTAGGTAAGGTCCAAAGTATTCAGAACAATTTTATCTGTTGCACATTTCACCTACAATGTCAACATAACCTGAATATTACACACCACATTTACGAATTTTATTTTTTTTATGCTAAACTTTACTCGTTCGAAAGTCAAACACATATTTTGTGCTTACCTGCACTTTCACTTTAAGCTTTCCTTCAAACAGGAAAGTCTTTAAATCAGGTTTCAATAATAGTTCATAGTGCTCTGGAACTACCGATTTCGGCAGCCTCACAAATGGTTTTGCATCGGGCATGTTTGTGTGTTTCCAACACACTCCGCTAAAAAGGTTTTCAGAGTATTTTGAGATCAATAAAACAGAATTCCGTGCACAGAGATACGACAAACGTACACAAAAACGTCGAGTCACTGGGATAAACAAACGGCTGCACTGAAGCACGGAGGATTGTACGCTATGTAGTGATCTTATACCACTGACACGTATATCAGTAGGTCTCAGCCTGTTTTCCTGTCCCGAGAGATAACGGTAACGGCACAGGCCGCGTTGGACAAAAACCGGTTTAGACTGCCGTATAACAACACTATATACCGTTCTCGTAATAAGATACATAAACTGATCCTAAAGCGATACAGTCTTTGTCGGTTTAAAATCCTTTTGTCTCGACACGTCAGTAAAAAAACAGAGAAAATTGATACAATTATCTCTTCCTTTTCAACTTATTCATTAAGGTTTTATTTGAATGGCAGGGTGTCCACTACTGACTGATCGCGAGTGGTACAACGCAGCAACTGGCAGCAAGCCCTCATCCAGCCCACAGCATTCACACTGACAACGAGGAATAATTTATATCACTGTCATATGGTAAAACAAAACACTGTGATGATGCGGATCTGTTAGGCAGGAAATACAAATTGATGTTGGAAGCAACGCCGAAACCTAGATTCATTCTCAAAACTTGTGTGAGTTACAGAGTTCTTGCAGTCTTCTGAAGATGGTCGCTACATTACACCATAAGCAGTAATTTCCTTCATAACACCATCCTATTCACATTGAAGTACTTGAACTAAGACGCATTCTATTATTATTATTATTATTATTATTGATCGGCGTTTTCGTGACATAAAGGCAATGTATTTTACCTGCAGCTAGTTGCCACTGTTATTAATAATGCTGCATTTATCAGTTTTTGAAGGCAACAGAGGCAGGGCAGATAAGTCGAAATATTTTGCTTCATAAAAAAAGAACGGCCACACACTTATTGATCGTAGCTAGGTGTCACCAAGTAAATAACTTATTAGATATATTTTTTCGGAGCCCCGGGGTTGATGTCCATTGCTAGAAATATTTCGTTTCCAAGAAATATTGTTCACCGGATGGCAAGTGAGAAAGTTTTTGAGGGTTCCAAATTCGTACTACATTTGCAATTGCGACACTAATTTCATCGAAGAAAATATTCGTACCCAGCAATTATTTTCACATTACCTTGTAATTTATATACACATTATTTGCGGACCAGTTGATCGAGGTTCATTAACGTATTCTGAAAGATCGGGTAGATAATGCGATAAAAAAGTAGCAAATAATTTTACATCCACACAACTTTGGTAGTAGCCATAGTCCGAAACGTAATTTTACTAGTTTTAATTAGACACGGTATACCCGCAGGTGTTTTGAAAAAAACAAACACTTTTTCGGTATCAGGGGACCCCAAATTCCGCAGCATCACATAACTTTCTCTATACTACGTATACTACATCGTATACTTGTGCGTACGTATACGGGAGAGTAAACACAGCGGATATCCGTCAGAAAAAATTCATTGCTGGGCCCTGATGACGAAAAAGTGGATAAATACAGTTGCTAAATTAAGAAAAAAATCCTCTCACAAGTATTGTAGCCAGAATCCATGTTTTGTGGGTTCTTGATACCGAAAAATCAATTGACGGCAACACGTCCGTCCGTCTGGCGTCTGTGAACACTAATAGATCCGAAACCATGCGTAGGATTTTTTTCCAAATTGAAGAAACTCCTGTACATCTGGTTCGAGTCAAAACTTTGAGATTTTGAAAAACACGCTGGTTTAATAAAACTGGCTGGCTGGGTCAATGCAAGATTAAGCTTGTGTGTAGGGTTGCCATCTGCCTAAAGTTGCTCACCCGGAATATTTATATTATGCATCAAACGGGGGAGGGTCATTTTAACTTTCTCGTATACGTACGTATATACAAAGTAATATATGACTTATATTACTCCGTATATTCGCGTGAATATGTCAAAGTTAAAAAAGTCCCCCCCCCCCGCTTGATGTAAAATATAACTTTTTCGGGTGAAACAGTTTTGTAATGTTCTAGAAAAGAACGTAATTTTTCGACAGAAAATCTCGTATTGTGCGGCTGATCCAGAAAAAAAGGGCTCACGGCATCAACTGATGTCACTGCAGTGCCTCTAACCGGGACGCCATAGGGTTGAGTCCCGCCGGTGGCAGGATTTTCGACACTAGCTTGTCTGCTAGATGGAATTCAGTAAGTCTAGAGGAGAATTATAGCGGGCGGCCGGCCGTTTGCACAACCCGGTTGCACTGATCGGTAATTTTCCGTGGTTTCTTCGATCAACACCAGGCGAATGCCAGAGCACTATCCTAACAAACGGGACGCGGACAACGCATGATCTTTCTTTCCTTTTCCTTCGTCCTATACCCACCCTTACTCACACATATGCCGGAGGACTGGTCAGGAGCTTAGATTTTGCTGGGGGAACCCCACTGGTGGGAGATACCTGGTTGGGGAAAACCCCGCTAGCTGACGGTAGATCGGCGCCAGATCTCCCCATCTAGCGGAGGAAGACCACCGCCCCTATCGAGGAAAAAATTCACTAAACTTGCGGGACTAATGGCCGTAGCAGTTGACGCACCCGCAATCACTAACAATCAGAATTAGTGGTGCTACAGAATAGAACAGACTTTCCCATATTAGTCTATTTCTATTGGTCTCGGCTAACTATTCGAACTTGCCACACACTCTTGCCTGCTGCCATCTATCGCCGCCCAAAATATATGTTTTTGAAATTTTCTTAATTTTACGGTTTACTTTTACGTAAATATTGTTTTAAGAATATTAAAGAACAGTAAAACCGCATCGTAAATGGCAATTTTTTTTGAAAAATTTGGAGCCGTTTTTCATGAAAATGGCCTAAGCGCTACAGCATTTCAGAAATTTAAAGCACTTTTTCACAGAAAAGTTTGAGTTTTCGAAAAACTTCATTCGAAGTCATTTGAAGCACATTTACTGCAACTTAAAACGTGATTACAAATTGCCGGAAACAAATTGCTACAAACTTTTGTAATTTTGAAAAAACAAAAGAACATAGCAATATGACATTTATGTCATCTTATAGAGTGCATTTTGCACAATCGCTCCCAAAATTTTAAAGAAAAAATTGGCGCTTTTTGTTTTTGTAATTTTTTAAAATTGAACAAATTACACGTAGTATTACGCGATAACTACTAACATTTTCAAAATAATGTACATGATCTTAATGAAAGAACAAATTTTGGCAAGCAAATTTTATTAAAAGAAAAAATATATCTTTATTTTTGTTGTTGTAGGAAGACCCCGAACAAAATTCAAACCTTTAAAATTTTCGAAAATTCAGAGTTAACCGTGAAAATCTGACCTATGCCACATTTATAAGTGTGTGTTACTCAATCATTACAAGAATTTAAAGAAAACATTCGGAGCAGATTTTTAGAACATTTTGAAAATGTCCCTGGGGCCTCATGTAAAGAACTCCCAGTAATGAATGATTTTCAAAATCGCAGAGCTCGACTAAAGCAAATGGAGAGGGATTTCTTCTGTTTGGATAAAAATCCTTTGCGTGGATTAGGCGCTAGTGTTGTTGGCATACACCGGACGGACGGACGGTTGGACGTTTTGAAAAAACAACACTTTTTCGGTATCAGCGGACCCCAAAACGTGTATTTCCGTTAAAATCTCAAAATCGATTTTCCGCAACATTACATAACTTTCCCTATACTATCTATACTACTCCGTATATACGTATACATTAAAGTAAAAAGTAGATAAATCCTTTTACGATGTAGAAAATTACATCCTCTTACACGTTACGTAGTCGGATTTCACGAACTGAGCGTCAACGATACCGAAAAAGTGTTTTTTACTTTCTCGCACTGACGTCGTAAGAAGATAAAGTACTGTAATCGTGCACCGAAAAATGCCGAATTTTTTGCAGAAAAACTGTTAATGTCGCGCCCTGGTGGATACATCCTATTCCTATATAATGGATAAATCCTGCCATGTTGCGCCGTAAACCGCCACAGCCCGCGAAGCTGAACCGCCCCCTCCACCACGTCCTCTCTAAAAAGCGCACAGTGTAAGGAGGATAGAATCAGTGTTCGCACCGACACTCCTAAGCAACTCAAGCGAGAATGTAGTGCTGCTAACAGAGATCCGCGCGAAATCTCGCACTGAGGCCACGGGGAAGGACCAAGTTGAGTTAGAGATGCTCTTCCAGAATCTCGTAGCCCAGGTGATCGCGGATAGTCTTGGCGGACGAGCTGTCACTCTCCGAGAGAGTCAAACTCTTTGGCGGGATCCCCATCCCCCAGACTACCCAGACTACCAGCACCTAGAGTGATGATAACGTGCCGCTATGGAACATGGGGAAGGACAACGTTCAGTTACAGACGATCCGCAAGAAATCCTGGCCAGAACTATCGCGGACTTGGCACTCGCTCAAAGTCATATCTTCGACTGCACACCCGCTCCCAGACCTTCGGCCGCTTATCAGCCGGGAACAGGACCCACTCCCCATCTTTCCCGCTAATGAAAGACCTCAGGATTGAGCTGCCTATGGTTGACCAGTGCTCCCAGCTCTGCAGCAAATCGTGTTAGCCTGCACCGTGCAGCTCCCTCACAGCACCGATGTCTGGGGCGGAGGCCTTAGACAGCCCACATGGACACTCTTCAATATCAATAAAACTCAGATGCTGCAGATGGCAGCGAAGCAAGCTGATCCACCGCATTAGGAGCAGTCGACCCAATAACGGAGACTCAGAACACTGCCATTCTACACCCGCATGGCAGGCCGAGCACGAACAACGGTGACAGTGGGTAGCTGCTAACTCGCGTTGTTGCGGGTAGCTGCTCTCAAGTCGAGGCCAATCGAGGTTACTCCCCTCGCCGCCCGCTCGCTCTTAACCTTGGTGCAGCGGAGAGCAAGCTACTAAGAGATTTTAGGATTTCATGATGAAACAAGTTGCGCCTAAAAAATATTGCATCGTACCTTCTCCACTTCACACACCACGAAACGAGCCCATACCCACCGTCCACCGCAGTAACAACCAAATCAATCCCATCGATGGCAGCGTCAGAGCTACCCCATTAGACAACCACCTGCGTATTCTAACAAGGTGATATCTGTCGAGTAGGTGTTCATGGAAAACGGGCCTATGAACGTGGTAACTTCCGCGATCCAGCACATAATCAAAAGTGATGGCTCAGAAGAAATATTCTTGGAAGCAGAATGGACCAATCTGCTCCCGCTTGAGGTAGACCCCCTTATAACTCCCTCGGGAATTGAAGCTCCAAAGCCCAACTCCATGAAAGACTTGGTTGAACAGAGATTAGGCGGTCCTAAAGTACCCCGGTGGAAGATCAAGAAACTCTTCTCTGAGCGATAGCCCCACAACAATTCTTCACCCCTGTCTCCACCTGTAATCAATCTGGATAGCTCGACCAACCACAACATACCCAGAGAGCCCACACCCGTCTCGTTTCCAACCCCTCGTGGGTCCCACGCGTGACCGCCAGCAGGAGAGCTCACGCGAGCCCAATGATACGCTCTACCCTAGGAGCCCGAGTCCAGCCAACTAAAGAGAGCCAGCTGCCTCATATTCAGTCGTGCTAAGCCGCAGCAAATCTTAGACAGACTCACCAACAAAGAGAGAGGGCAGCACAGCTCCGGTGTCAGACACAACATGCGACGGCGGTTCAGAAGAAACAGTGCATCATTAGATACCTTGGCTGTGGAATTGAAGCGCCAGACCGGCATCATATTAGTAAATGTTACTAAGAGATAAATGTACCAAATTCGTCAATTAGGCGGCAAGATGTCGGGTGCCTGAATGCCCGGCATTTAACGAAGAGGGTCGGCTAATGAGGCCTGCACTAGACGACCACAACACTGTCTTAATCCCAGCGCTCTCCAACGTAGTAATAGTATTCCCCGCTTGTGACGCCCCCGTGTGTAGTGCTGCCAACGACGCGACGGCACGCAGATTGTTTAGAGAGCACCTCCACAGGAAATATGGGATAAACAGGACGGTCCTCATCTGCGGGGGCAGCCACAGAAGTGTGGATGAATGGGGAGGGCACGGAAGGGAAAGCAGTGGAGTTCAGCATGTTGCCTCCTCCCCTCCATCCCGCGAGACGCGCGGCCGGCCAAATGCACTCACCCGGGCTGCGATTCGCGGTTTACCACTGCATAGCGAGCAGCAGGTCACCTCTGGGCGCACGTCGCGAATGAAGTCAGATCCCAAACACATCAGGCACATGAGCGCCTAAACACGGCACATGAAAATAGGTACCGAAACGGGCCTGTCGTCAACCCGTCCGTTGGAAAACGCCCATAGGATAGTTACCGGAGAGACAAAGAGAAATCTCACCCAAGAAGCAATTCGCCAAGCACGGTAGACACTGCTGAAGACTTGCATATGATCAGACTGGAAGAGACTCTGCTTTCGCGTAACACTGACCAGGAACGAGAACAAGGTCCGATACCGACACCTGACCACCTACTCAATATGGCGAGAACGCTTTTAGTGGGTACCCTACTCAGAAGAGGCCACTATGCTGACGGAAACAGCCAACATAGATCGACAACTAATCTCAGGGAATGCAGAGCCTGCCTTGGTCATATATTTGTGGTATAAACCCGAGCGCTGACCACTCCGGCGCAGACCAGTCATCTTGGACGCCCGCTGGGCTTCACCCTGGCCCAAGACTAAAGGAGGCCTGCGTGAACAGGAGACAATTGCCGAACAGATTGCCAGCTCTCCACTGTACGACTGGCAGAAGGTTGAGGTCCTCTTCCAGTTTGTGTTGCCAACAATGATCTTCCTGATCCACATGGGAAGGTACTCGAAAAAAACAACTGATACCGCGCTTCGAGCGCATGCAAAATATTTTTTCTCCCTACCAAAGCGGGCTTTCGCCTTCTCTTCGGCAGCCGATAGGACCCTAGGGCAGCAAAAAGTAAATGCTAGTCCGACTTTAAGGCCACGGACTCCACCTTTAAAATTCTCACTAGTCACAACCAACAAATCCTCCTCGCAGACCTACAAGATAAGCAGGAAGATGCCGCTTTCTGTATGGGAAAGTGTGATGGGTTATTAGAGGACCAAACAAATATAAATAAAAATATGTGTTATGAAAATGTGTGCAATGTCAACAATAGGTATCCGCAATGGACGAATGGGAAATACATAAACAGGGGCGGATTTTAATGAAATGTCATTTTTTCTTTTCACTTTAGAAAAATGCCGTCTAGTATAGAAATTAATTGTATGGAATGACAAAAGCGAATGATCCATTTTTATGACATCTTTTTGCATTTTTCGTCGATTTCGCCTAATAAGTCATTTTTTACCTTTTTAAGTCATTTTTAATTCCTTTTCCCTGTTTTTGTCGTTTTAAATATAATTTTAATAGTATTTGCTTCAAACAATATTTACGACATGCAACAAATGTTCACCACAGAATTTCTGAGTCCCCTATTTGATTTCTTCTCTCATATATTGCAATGCCAGCCGTTATGATTACTTTGTAATCTAAAGTTCCTGTGACGCTTGTCGGCGCCATTGTCAGTTCGGCCGATTTTGCAATAAATAAAGGAAGAGATTGTTTTGTAAAGAACAATCTAAACCAAATATTTAGCAGTTGAGTTCACTTCAACAAAAGGAAGAAGCCTCAATTACATCAGTAACATATACAACTCTTTGAGTTGTTCATCGAAAGTGGTTTTGACCATTTTTACGTAATTTTTTGTTTTGTTTTTAGGGCATTTTAAAAGCATTTTAAGGTAATTTTATTGATCATTTTTGGCGATGTTTTAGGTAATCAAAAATCCGCCCCCTATACATAAATAACGAAAGTTTACGGAAAGTGGCGAAGAGTAAATAGGCGAACAAAATAATGTAAATTGTTTTAATTATAAATTCATAATGGACACGTGAGGAATTTTCATACGATCAATAAATATCAAAAGATTATGGGGGGAAAATGTCAAAGAGTAAACACTATCAGACGCCAATGGGCGAGTAACCAATCAGCCGAGAGATTGGCGTTAGAGGTAGGAGGAAATCGGTGCAGAAATAGAAAGAAGAAATGAGATGGGACTAGTGCTACGAAATGAAAGTAAACAAGTGAGAGGCGCAGATTATGATCTGCTGGGGGAGAAGCCATCTAGCCGCGGTTGCGAAGGTATCGACAGCGACGCGTGAAGTAGAAACGAACTATGGCGTAAGTCGGATAGGCAATTTCGTGTGGTCAGGAGATACCCTCAATCCATTGTGGCATCAGTAAGGAACAGGCAGTAACTGTATAGACCGTCGATGCGTTGGAATATACCGCTATTGACCGGAGAGTAGAACCAAAGTAAAACCGACGCCCAAGAGCGCAGAGGATCATTAAACCACGGAAATGATTAAAAGACAATCGTAATAGTAATATTGTAGGAAGACCAAGTATTGTTTTAGGAATTAAGTGATTAAATTTGAATATTAAGGTAAATGGCCATGAATGCACGGGGAAATTAACCGGAATGAATAAGTGGGTGGGTGCAAATAATGGTACAAATGGGAGATGTTAATTGACAAAGGTTTTCGTGTGTTGCTACTGTTTCAACATGTTATAAAAATGTTATATGTACGATTTCTGTTTTGAAGCTAAGAAGTTAAATTATAACTTTTTGTTGTTTACAAGCATGTATCTTTTAATTTCAAAACAGTAGATATAATTCCTAAAATCCAAATAATTAATTAAAAATAAATATTCTTTACGTAAAATTGTCGCCGCAACACCGTACGGACCGCTCTGCCGGCCCACAAATAACTTTTCCCTGCGGCAGATATACCTTGACGAACGTATAGGGTATTCTTGAATTAAGTAAATAAAAGTAATAAATAGGAGTATAAGATATTAGATGTTAAATGTTTATAATAAATAATCAGTATGTCAAAAGGAGAATGCGCCAGATAATGAACCCCAAGCCACAGTTTTCGCGGCATAACTTAAAGGCGCCCCGATGCACAGACGACTGGGGCCTCAAACATTTTGAACCAGGGCCTGAAAGGCGAAAGGCGAAAAACAGGAATCCAATGGGTTTTCAAGATAGGGAGGGTGTCCTTATTTCTTCTAACTCCCTACCGCAATCCTTTTCAATCCCCGCCAACCTGAACTAACGAACCAAACCTCCGCTGAGGCCGGATCTGCATGTTGAACTACAGCATCCGAACGAGGTCGAGACTGAGCGAGCCCCTGCTCCTCATGCACCTCATGTCGGAGCCGACGCCCTGATGGCCCCCCACTGGCTTCGGAGCGCCGTGGTGGGCTCTCAAGCTAGCGCCTATTTAGGTCCAGATACACGGTGAGAGACAGGGATCCAGGTAATTTTTGAAAAAATCAGGGATTTCAACGAACATGAGACCTCCATCATTCTCTTAAGCACTTTTTGTGCTATTGCAAAGCACAAAGTTTAATAAAAAATTTTTTTGAGAAAATTTTGAACATGTTTTTGAGGCTTTATGTAAAGTTATATATATATATATATATATATATATATATATTATATATAATATATATTATATAATATATATATATATATATTATATATAATATATATTATATAATATATATATATATATATATATGTATATATATATATATATATATATATATACATATATAATATATATTATATAATATATATATATATATGTATATATATATATATATATATATATATATATATATATATATATATATAACTGTGTGAAACCCCCAAAGCCTCCAGTTCGTTCAGATATATTTGGAAATTTCAGTTTTGGAGGAAATTGCCTAAACCAGCGTTTGCCAACTGGCGGAGAAATGACGTCGGAGCTCCGTTTTCCTGCCCGAGCGCTAGCTCGGAGAAGCAGCGCGAGCAAAGGGCGGCTGGAGGAAGGGGAGACGACGGTCGCCGATAACGAAAACCGGTGGACCTTTGCTTTCCATTCGGTTTGGAAAGAAAGGTTTCCTTTTGTAGATACCGTAACAATGGAGATGTGTTTAGTGTATTCATAAGAAGTTCAGTATGTTAAAGAGTTCAACCAACAGAGGCAACAGAGGCGGCGGGAGGGAGGGAAGGCGACGGTCGCCGATAACGAAAACTGGTGGACCTTTGCTTTCTATTCGGTTTGGAAAGAAAGGTTTCCTTTTGTAGATACCGTAACAATGGAGATGTGTTTAGTGTATTCATAAGAAGTTCAGTATGTTAAGGAGTTCAACCAACAGAGGCATTAAGCAGTTTTGCAACTCAGAGAAACCCAAGAGATGAAAATAATTTCTGAAAATTTACAGATAGCCTGCATTCATGAAATGAGAAAAGGATTTTTCAAATAGAAGATTGTGGAAAAGGAATTGAAAATCACCTGGATTTACAACAATCTCAAACAAAACAGTACTGTATAAATAATCAAGCCTGGAGTCCAAATTCTTCCACGTAACCCCTCCCGAGTATCTATTTGTGTCTATTTTTTAACATTACCTACATAGGCATACAAAAAGTATTCAGACCCAAAGACTTTATTCATGCTTCTCCTCCTCCTCCTCCTCCTCTTCTTCTTCTTCTTCTTTTTCTTCTTCTTCTTCTTCTCCTCCTCCTTCTTCTTCTTCTTTTTCTTCTTCTTCTCCTCCTTCTTCTTCTTCTTCTTCTTCTTCGCTTCTTGTTTCTCCTGCATATGTTAATATTGGCTTTATTATTGTTTGATATATTCTAACCTTCGAGTCCTGTTTTAGATGTTTATTATACCATATTGAGTAGTTGAGACAGCCAGCGATCCTATTACCCTTTATTATTTGCTCTTTAATTTCTTTCTCCGTTTGTCCTGAGCTTGTTAAAGTTATTCCCAAATACTTCATCATTAGAACTTGTTCTATTATTTGATTATCCACTACCAATTTACATCTAATCGGATGCTTAGCAATTGTCATAGCTTTCGTCTTCTGGGCAGATATTTGTAACTTAAAATTCTTACAAAGTTTACTAAACTCGTACAGTAATCGTTGTAAGTCATCTTCATTTTCTGCTATTAACAATGTGTCATCTGCGTAACATATGATATTTATATTATATTTTCCCATACTATACCCTTTTCTTGTTTTTAGTTGTTTTATAATATTATTCATTATTACATTAAATAACAATGGGCTCAATGAATCCCCTTGTTTTATTACTTTCGATGCAGATAAAGCAGGTAATATTTTACCCTGGCTTTTAATCTTTATGTTGTTTTATCTCTCTCTCTCTTTATATATATATATATATATATATATATATATATATATATATATATATATATATATTGTGACGTACCTGGTAATGCCTCAGCTGTGACGTACCTATCAGTGCATACACTGTTCGGGCGCCAGCTGTGACGTACCTGTTGGTCGGTACTTTTCACTGCAAATCTAAAGGTTCTAAAGGACGGGTATCTTGCTCGTGAATGGGTCATCAGAGGAAATTGATAATATATTGGTGCGTCAAAGTAATAATTTTGTATAAACAGAAATACAATTTATTCACAACTGAATGTTCAATACACCTGATCAATTACAGAAGACCTCAATGACTTGGTACCAAGATTTTGTTAACCGTGTAATCTTATCATACCTTGGGGCCCCATTAACAATTCAACCGTGGTGGTTCCTCACCCCGGCGACTGCAACGGTTGATCTCCACCGCGGCTCGGCGTCCTTGGGCTGCTGATGACGTAGACACGTGCTGCGCTGGTCTGCAGAAGCGGCGATGAGAGTCCCTCGGCCGCAACCTCGGATGTTTCTGCTTTCGCTCCCACACGCGTAATTACAGCGTCTCGTAGATGTCCATTGCGTTCACACTACGCACTTGAATTATTACTGCGCCCCTCCTTGGTTTTGTTCAACTTCCCTCTCGCAATTACTATGCGCGTGATCACACTTCGTGCCAGCGTTCCTTACACTATGCTATAAATTACCGGCTTCTAATCAGTAATGATACAAATCTAATACTATCGAATGTCTTTTATCATTGGCAGTGCTTCACTCTGTCTACAACCGTCCGTATTTCCTCTGCCACTCACTCTCCGTGACTGCCCAACCGTCGTCACTCGGCGTCTACTCGCAACTCATTTCGCAACTGCCACGCGGCTTCTCCTTCAACCGTCGCCACATGTAACGGCCGAAAGTCCCCCCCCTTCGCTGGGCAACGGCGGCGGTAGCGTTCGCAAATCCCCCACCGCTGGCTCGCACCTGCCGCTATACTGCGCAGTTCAAATGAGTAATAATTATACTCTTATATTAATTGTCTGTAATTGCGTAGGGAAACGCTTTCCGCGTTTCAATATATATATATATATATATATATATATATATATATATATATATATATCGATTATTAGTTTTAAAAGGCTAGACGGCACATTTTCTTATTTCTCCTGCATATGTTATACTATAATATAGGAATACTATTCTTATGAAATCAATTAGTTTTATATTGTCAAATGCTTTGCTTAGGTCCGCAAAGCATAGGAAATCTAGTTTGTTAAATTCTAGAGCTTTTTCCATGATTTGTCGGATGATAAAAATTGCGTTAGTGCATGATCTACCGCGTGTAAAACCCTGTCGTTTTTCCCGTATCATATTCACGAGAGTGTTTGCTATACATTTCGTGAGGATTTTCAATGACCTGTTTAGGAGGTTTATCCCTCTGTAATTATCTGGATCGTGTTTGTCTCCTATCTTAAATAGAGGGATAAGAAAGCTTGAGTTCCATTCCTTTGGTATTGTTGCCTCATTTAAAATTTTATTAATAAGCTTGGTTTTCTCTATGCATAAGGTTTTTCCTCCATATATAATGAGCTCATTATGTATTCCATCTTTTCCAGGAGACTTCCGATTTCGTGATTTCGTAGTGTTCCGATTACTTTTGATATTTCTTCACATTTTACGCACTGTTCCTTGGATGTAAAATCTTCAACCAAGTCTATTACCTCCGGTGTCATCGTGGAGTAGTTCTCTAGAGTATTTTATCCAAGTTTCATCAGATACTTTATACGTGCTAATAAGTTCATTTATTTCTGTCGTCTGGCCTCTAATGAAAATCCAGATATCTTTTTGTCGCCCATAGACATCATGTTAAAGTCGCATGGTGAAGGGGATTCAGTAATTTTTCTTTAGTTCTCTAATCCTTGCATTAACTCTGTTCGTGATATTTTTATATATTATAAAAAAAGCACCGTGAAATTGTAAATTGTAAATTTCATTGCTTTTTCGCAGTTTAAAAAAAACTGGACAGTGTTAATGTAATTCGGGCTTCGGATTCAGCGCGTCAGCATACATAAACACACATGTGTCAAGTCTTGGGTCTGATAACAATCTCCGAAAACAAATGCAATGTAACGGTGGTGTTTTTTTTTAGAATAAAAAACTGGAGGGTGTTGGCGCAATGCTAGCTTCAGATTCGGATTCAGCGCGTTGACATTCATAGGGAAACATGTGTCAAGTCTTTGGCTCTTTTTTATTTTACTGATTTACATTTTTTTATTTTGTGTTATTGGTTTAGGACTAATTAAAATTGTTATATTATATAACATTGTATTAAAACTGTCTTCTCCAAAAAATGTTACGTGTTAGAAGAATGGAAGTGGAATTACAGGACTGATAAATAGACTGGGATATTGCTTTGTGTTATGAAATAATCTACGTTCAATTTTTTAATTTTTCATATTTTCATTGAATCATAAACATTTAAATAATAATTACCATTCCAAAACGTAATTATCGAACGAATCTCTCTCCCCCACTTCCGTACTATTATTGTAACGCTGTACCGCGGCGCCGCGTACTACCTTTGCTCCGCTGCCCGGTTCCAAGCAGGAGAGCAGATTTTTGTGACGTCACAGAGCATTGAGTTGACAAGCCATGGGCTGAACGGTTTAGGCTCTAGCGTTGACCACAGACGGACAAACATTTTGCCGTCAATCGATTTTTCGGTATTGAGGGCTCCCAAAACATGGGTTCTGGCTACATCACATGTTTGAGGAAGTAATTCGCTATATACAGCAACCGGATTTTCACCACCAGGGCCCGGCCATAAGATTTTTTCTGCCGAAAATTCGCCGTTTTCCGGCGAACAATTTCAATACTTTTTCTTCTTACGAAGTAAATACGAGAAAGTAAACATAGCTCTGACAGCTAATATGTCTAATAAGGTAATAAAATACAGAATATATTTCTTGGGAATCGTACCGCTATTCACAATCATGTGTTCTTTGTCGGTTTTTAGAATTATTGAACAGAGATTGTCTAAATTTTGTATGTAAATTAAAGGTATTAATATTATTTTTCGTCTAATCTTTTTTCTAATGCAATAGTTATAAGGCGCCTTTACCTTTCGGTTGCAGCAATTTTTGAGAATATATTAAAACAAATAAAAATAAGAAAATCACGTTAGCCTAGGTATTACATAAATAACTCAGTCATGCAGAACTGTTGTTATAATTCTGTTGAATGACATAAATTGTAGGGTAATATAAACAACAAATAAATCATAAAATTACACAATTTATTCAAACTAAAACACATTTACAGTATAGACCTTTGCCAGTATTGATCTGAGTGGTACCAAACCTCGTTAGCCATCACTACCTATTTATACTTCCAGATGTCATTCTCAGTGGCTTGGGCGAGGGGTTGGAGATTTATGAGAGACTTATACACACATTTATACCCAAGCATTATTCATATTTACATAACATTAATTTCAATGTGTGATCACATGTTACATTTGCTCACTTATATATATATCACTTATAACTCACTTATAACTGACCAGAAAAGAGAGGAAATTTTAATTAATGTTGCCTGATTTTTAATGGTTAACATGATTATAGTTCCATCTCGTTGAGGCGATAAAGTCTAACTGTTAAATATGTTGTAGCACGTTGCGAAGTAGCAGCAAGCCAAAGAAAGTGATTGCCTGCTGGTTCCTGATCAAGAAAGTAATGACAACGGCTTTCAAACAAATTTTCGGTACTCATACACTTTTCAAATACCTACACAAACTGGCCTTGACAAACTGGTACAGGTTTTATTGTTTGTTCTGTCTTCGAATTGCCAAAAGTTTTTTTTTTCAGGCAATGAACATCTTTTAATATCCCGCTTAATAGAATGGTTAATCCTTTTTTTTACTTTTTCCCTCTTACTAACGTAAGAAGACAAAGTATTGTAATCGTGCGCCGAAAAACAGCGAATTTTCGACACAAAAATTCTTATTGCTGAGCCCTGATAAGAAAAAAGTGGATAAATCCAATTTCTAAATAAAGAAAAAAACCTCTAACACGTGGTGTCACCAGAATTCATGTTTTGTTGCTCTTTAATACCGAAGAATCGATTGACGGCAAAATGTCTGTCTGTCTGTCTATCTGTCCGTCCGTCCGTCTGTGCATAATGTTAGCGCATAAACCGTTCAGCCGATTTTCTCCAAAATTGATATTCCCCAATCATTCTAACTAATGCCGCGGACTCTGGGATTTGAAATCGAAACTGTCGATTTGTTATTCTGGAGGGTGCTTTACATGAAGCCCCTGAGACATTTTCTAAATTGTCATAAAAATGGTTTCAAGTTTTTTGATTAAATTTTGTTGAATAGTGCAAAGGGCGTTTAAGAGAATGGTGCAGGTCTCATTTTCGTTAATATCCCAGATTTTTCAAAAATTGAAAAAAAAATCTTCAAAATTGGAGATACAGATTATTGTCTGAGACAAAGTCTGTTCTACAAAATAAACTCTTCAAAAAAGGTCATGTACAAATGTTTGAAAAACGAGTAGTGTTTGCTCTCTCGCAGACATACTTTCAATAAGGTGTTGGAAGGTTTCTTGGGGAATGACAGCCCATTCTTCATGGAGTGGTGCCCTGAGTAGAGGTATCGATGTAGGTCGGTGAGGCCTGGCACGAAGTCGGCGTTCCAAAACATTCCAAAGGTGTTGGATAGGATTCAAGTCAGGACTTTGCGCAGGCCAGTCCATTTTAAGGATGTTATTGTCGTGTAATCACTCCGCCACAGGCCGTGCAGTATGAACAGGTGCTCGATCGTGTTGAAAGATGTAATCGCCATCAAATTGCTCAACAGTGGGAAGCAAGAAGGTGTTTAAAACGTAGGCCTATGCCGTGATAGTGCCACACAAAACAAAGGGTGCAAGTCCCCTCCAAGAAAAACACGACCACACCGTAACACCATTTTGGACGTGTCCGGATACTTTTGATCACATAAGTGTATAGTATCACATAGTATTTTCGAAAATTGCCAACAACAGTTAAAAACTACAAAATTGAAAATATATTTTTCTCTCTTGGACTTGCTCTGATGTACAAAATAAGCTCTTTGAAAAAAACTAGTTTTTGCGTGAATTTTACTTGAAATTAATGAAATATATACAGGGTTCACACCAACTACGGGCCACGAGAAAAATTGAATGAATCGTATGGAAAATAATTAATTTAATTATAATTATAATTTCTTCTTGAAAATGCCTATATTAATTCTATTTTTCCCTTCTAGCTTTTTTTACTTTTTACTCAATGTGTATTCTCAATGTATTGATGTTTTGTTTTTTTTTTCAAGCAATCCGCAAAGCTTAATAGAAATTTCGAAACAATGCCGCATGGATTGAGAAGCACTTGAATAGAACTTCTTTTGTTTATATTATCTTCTCTCTTCCGAGAAAGCATGGACGCTCTGCTGAAATGCAATAGTGTTTATCGTATCTGATGTGTGGATGTTAGAAGTCGGTGGTGAAATGAAACGCCATCGTAACTGTTATCTTAAGACGAAAGGCATCTCACGAAATTCGTAATTATTTTGATGTCAACTGCATGTATTCTAATTACTGTATTGGTATTGACACGTGAGTGGACATAGTTTTGATAACTCTGCGTTGGTAACAGTACATTGCTCACTACTTAGTTGAATTGGACGTTTTGAAATAATGGCTGAGGTGTTAGTACAGTGGCTGACGGTGGGCTCAAAACTTGGGGAGGCCCAGACGAATTCAGGCAAGGAATCTAATTGTGAAATTGAAAGTCAAAGACTTTACTGGTAAACGATATTGTCGGCATTCCAAATAAAATGAGATTTAATATTTCTCTTCTTTTAGGACCACTTCTCCGCAAAAAAGGCACACCCAATAAAGATATTATTTTTTCCTGATATACTGGGCCAGCCAAAATCGATCCATCGCAACCACAGAGCACTCACTATCTATGACACCTTCACTGGAGGAGGCCACACGTGCCAGAGCCTCCGTGCCAATGCAACTCAACACAGCTAGACAAAACTCCCCTTTTCTCATTGGTTGATGGACCTTGTCATGGCAACAGAGGAGGCGCGCGCAGCTGGGGCCGCCGGTATCCTGCAGACACAAGCAGTGGTAGTACTTGGTGATGCTAATATGTGTAACGCATAGAACTGCTTGGCTCCATCTTGTATTGTGAGGTTATGTTTCCAGCATGAGAAACGACTTCTTTTAAATATTTACTCGCCAGCCGAAAACATTTATGTCAATTTTAGTCAAAGTTGATTGAAACAAATTTAATTAAAAAAATATCATTCAGTGTTGTTAATCAATGTTGTTGGGAGGCCATGCCTCCCTTGCCTCCTCTGAAAATCCGCCAATGTGTTAGTAGCGCAGAAAATGCAACATATCAATATTACGTTGCTGTTTCCAATAACGCGAGAAAGTATGTGCTGTTTCAGAACTTCTAATTTACATAATACTTACGTGTGGAAGGTTATAGCCGACACCTTTGACGTCCTGTTCGTGCAACCAAGTTCAACGCAAGTGGGCATGGTCAATTATATCTACGATACACCAGTGTCTATTAGTGGACTATAATTCTATCTCAAGACAAGCTACTTAAATTTACACGAATTAAAATTGATCACTTGGTCGTACACTTGGTCTAACACGTAGCGTATCTGAGTTGGGTCGTAACAATGTGGCCGCGGCGCGAACATACGTTTCAAGAAAAGCCTCTGACAGTGCCGGCGCAGGGCACGGGCAGGCCGGGCGTTCGCCCGAGGTCTCACGAGTCAAGGGGTGCGATTGGGAAAAACTTAATAAGAAATTGGAAACGGAGAAAATCGTTATCGTAATTTTATTAGTCGCAGTATAGTAGTCTGATATTTCATAAAATATTTAATTATTACTTTCCCCTAAACGTACGTATATACAGAGTAATAAACGTAGTACAGGGAAAGTTATGTAATGCTGTAAAAACCAATTTCGATATTTCAACGGAAATACACTTTTCAGGGTCCCCAGATATCGAAAAAGTGTTTTTCAAAACGTCCGTCTATCCATCCGTCTGGTCTGTCCGTCCGTTCGTCTGGTGTCTGTGAACACTACATGCGTAGGATTTTTTTCCATGGACAGACTTTCCCGTATTAGTATTTTCTTTTCTTTGGTCTCCTCTAGCTTCACAAACTTGCTCTTTTCTGGTGTCTGTGAACACTACATGCGTAGGATTTTTTTCCATGGACAGACTTTCCCGTATTAGTATTTTCTTTTCTTTGGTCTCCTCTAGCTTCACAAACTTGCTCTTTTCTGAGAAAATGACGTTTGAGCGTTTCTGAAAATGCGGAAGTTTGAACTAGTTTTCACAGAAAATGGTGGAGTTTTCGGGAAACTTTATCTGACATTATTTAAAGCACATATACTCTCAAATATAATAATGTGAACAAATTGTCACTAATGTAAATATTAACGACGTGGGAGACAAGTCAAAAAATTAAAATTTTGTAATTATTAAAAAAAACAATACATGGTTGTTTATGTCATCTCATAGAGTACATTTAGCACTATCCCTACCAAAAGTTTAAAGAAAAAAAATTAGAGCCGTTTTCGACAAAATCTAGCTTTGGTAATTTTTAAAAAAATGCATATATTGCACGCAATATTGTGCTACTAAAATTTTCACACAAATATACATGACAATGATAGAACTCACTATGGAGAACAAATTTTCAAAAAGCTCAAAGTTTCACTCGACCCAGATTGACATGGGTTTCTTCATTTTGGAAAACATCCTACGTATGTTTTAGGCGCTTGTAGTGCTCACAGATACCAGACGGACGGATGGATGGACGGCGGACGGACGGATAGACACGAATGGATGGACGTTTTGAAAACTAAACACTTTTTTGGTATCAGGGGACCCCAAAACGTTATTCCCATTAAAATCTCGAAATCGATTTTTCGCAGCATTACATAACTTTCCCTATACTACGTATATTACTCCGCATATACGTGCGTATACAGGATAGTAAAAATACTGCCCTTTGCGTCTTTTTAATGCAACAAGCGGTACAAAGCGTTCCTCATTAATTTTGTCGAATTCAGAAAAGAAACGAGGTTTGCAATTGCACTCACATCATCAGATATAGCGGCTCTTGTTAGGCCAGTGTTTAAAGTACCAATATCGAATGCAATATCCCGTGTGCGGTTATTTCTAAAAGCAAAGAAGTAAAATGCTTCAAGCCTATGTTTTCATTGAATGGGACAAATTCACGATTGCCCACAACGTATCTATTGAAGCTGTTGATCGGAATGTAAAAGACCCAACAAACAGTAATATACCCTTCGGCGGGATTACAGTTTGTTTTTTCGGTAGATTTTAGAAACATATTACCTGTCGTTAATAACAGAGAGACGCGCCCATATGAACTTGCAGCGTGCTTAAAAATTATCAGTGAGTCGAAAACATGTCCAATAGTTGCTACTACCAGAAAACATGAGAGCTATTGCCGAAAGTGCAGTATTTTTTGAATGTGGGAGAGGGAAATTTTGGTATATCACGAATTTGACAGCCACTCTAATTTCAAACAAAATAACAAAAACACGTTGCCCCCTCCACCGCGCAACACCCTCTCCACCATGAAGAAATGGAATTTGAGGATGAAATAGGTGGTAGAAGTTTCATAAGCTTGCACGCTGACGAGCAAATTACCGAAGTAGGGTTTGAAATTACGCATGTACCTTAAAATAGATGCCACCACACAGAAACGACGCTGATGAAGCATCTAGCCAGTGCTCTCAAGTAGCGAGTTTCCCCTCCTATTATACACTGAAGAGCCAAAAAATGGTTCAACTATGTGTATTGAAATAAAGAGATCTGGAACCAATCAGAAAACGGCTTTCTGGTCGAAAACGACTATATAAGACAACCAGACGAGACCTCTGGCAGATAAGATCTCTGGCACAATTGTTAGATCGGTTACTTGGCAGGTTATCACGATTTAAGTAAGTTTAAACGTGGTGTTATAGTCAGCGCAAGAAATAAGGGGCGCGTATGGGGATAGTATGGGGCGTGAGCAGTTGGAGTGATATGGGACCCCTGATACGTCTAGATACGATTCTGACAGGTGACATGTACGTAAGTATCCTGTCTGATCACCTGCACCCATTCATGTCCATTGTACATCCCAACGGACTTGGGCAATTTCAGCAGGACAATGCGACAGCCCATACGTCCAGAATCGCTACAGAGTGGCTCCAGGAACATTCTTCTGTATTTAAAATCTTCCACTGGACACCAAAATCCCCAGACATGAACATTATTGAACATATCTGGGATGCCTTGCAACGCTCTGTGCAGAAGAGATCTCCACCCCCTCGTACTCTTAAGAGTTCATGGGCAGCCCTGCAGGATTCATGGTGTCAATTACCTCCTGTACTACTTCAGACATTAGTCGATCCCACGTCGTGTTGCGGCACTTCTGCGTGCTCACAGGGGCCTTACACGATATTAGGCAGGTGTACCAGTTTTTTTGGCTCTTCAGTGTATATTCCTCCTTGACTCCGGCCTGTGTAGAGACGGTCATGGTACCGTTGTTTCGTATGTATTCATAGGGAGATATATTGGATGGTCTTTAGTTTTGAATGTTCAATTTAAATGTGAACTGACCCTTCCTTTTCTGTATAATGTTCTGGAAATATTATAACAGTTGAAATATATTCATGCTTCTTCCTTTTGTAGTAGTAAGAAAGGGCTACTGTTGCTGACAATCGATTTAAATGCAGATATGGATCGCAGGCGCTTCATTTGAATTGGTTGAATTGAACTTCAGTAAATCTGAGTTGTTAGTAGGGCAGAAATGGAAATATTGCAATACTACGTTGATGCTTCCAATAATTCGAGAAAGTATGAGCTGGTGAAGCACTTCCAGTTGAATTTTCGCAGAACATTTTTTGAAACTTTTCGAGAACTCTAGAAATCTTTGTTCGCGACTCAGAACTCTCAAAAATATTTCAGATTTCCAAAACTCAGCCCACCAACTAACACAGTTCAACGACCCCTTATGTCTTCGTCATCACAAGTGAGCGCTGACCTACTCGCCCCTCCCTTTGCAACACCGCAGGGCGAGGGGCGAAGCTGAGAGGTCCGAGCAAGGCAAATGGCCTTGAGGCATTTTCATGACGTAACCCATGCAATTTTACGTAACTGACATAAATGACACGAGAAAGTCTGTGCTAAGTTGTAGCGCCATTAGTGAACAATGAGAGGAGGTTCGGGTGCATAAATTTGGGGATTAAATATTGATATTCAGTAACGTTTTTGCAATTAACTTGTCAGAAGTTTTCTTTCAATTTCATTGAAATTTTTCATTGCAATTCTTTCTACTTTCTCGAATACATATGTATATATAGAGTAATATATGTAGTATAGTGTGACATTCTAGAATGTTACATGAGTGTAATACAACGTAATGGATGCATCTACAAATTTAAAATCCAAGGAACACGCGTAGCATAGCAACGAGCTATAAACATTTTGGCGCCATGCTGGATGCTAGACAATTGTATTGTCGAGATACGGCACGGCCTGGTGTCATTAACATGGATTTGATTAGGGAAGACTTTAATAAATTATGTTGAGCATAAAGAAACGAATTCTCATTCTCATGGAAGTGGCCAAGCAGTTCACATGGTATGAACATTATGAAATTGTAATTTTGGAATAATAGATTTATGTTGTGGGTAATTTTCTTTGGTTAATCCATAGTAGTGTAGGCTAAGCATTATTGTTTATTTGAGTTTTAGGTGGGAAAATGTTTACATTGTTTTAATAATAGTTACATTTGTTGTGTATGAATTTTGCATTTAAAAATATTTAGACTTCGTGTTCGTGGGTTTATATGAGGTTAGTTCTGTAGTGTGAATTATAAATTATTAACTTTAAGGAAATAGTAGTCGCGATTAGAGGTTTCACCCGAAGTCTAGTGAGCGAAAATCGCGAAGCGATAATATTAGAGTAGATGTAGGGATTTTCCGAATAGCGGACAGTATAATTAGCAACAGTCAGGTGAACTTAAAATTTACACGGACATTAGACTTATAAACTACACCACACGATGAATCACCACCGAGAAGTGTTTCCATAAGCTTACGGACTTTATCAAAGCCGTACGGTTGAATAATGTTTAAACATCATAGAAACATGAATTAATAACGAACTCGGGACATTTTATTAGCATGTTACAATAAACGTTATTTGTTGTTTGAAAAGAAAATGCTGATATTTCATTGAATTGCCATCAATTCAGTCGGTAGTAAATTTCATAGAAGTTCCAGGAATCGTGAATTCTGTACAGTCACACATCCACGTGTAGCAGATAAGGTGACGTATGTTGTACGTCGAAGTCACGCAAGATCTTCATAAAAAACAGGGCAAAACAAGCCAAATTATGAATTATTAGAGTAATAAAATTACGAACCTAGCAGGGCAAATTAAATTTAAAACAAATAGTAACACGTTACAAACGGTTACCCATCTTGGCGCATGATAAAATAAATCGCATTAAGATAGTTGATAAATTAGAAATGTTTAATTATGGTTACAAAATGAGCATGCCTTAGGCGGAGCAGGTTCATTTTTGGTTACAATAGGGAAAGTGATGTAATGCTGTGGAAAATCGGTACGGAAACGGAAATACACGTCCCCTGATACCGAAAAAGTGTTGTTGTTTTTTTCAAAACGTCCCTCCGACTGTCTGTTCGTCTGTGAACCCCATTAACGCATAACCATGGATATTCCAAAATGGATATTCCCCGGTCGATCTCTCTCGACCCGAGGCACTGAGATTTTGAAAACCTTCTTTCAAAATTTGGGGGTACTTTCATGGAGCCCCCTGACATTTTCAAATTGTTTTCAAAAACGGTTTCAATTTATTTCTTTAAATTTCACTTATACACTTCTTTCACTTATAAAGGAGGCATATGCACGATTTTAAGGGTTATCTCTGAAATTTCGAACATTTTGAAATTTTTGGGACGTTTTATTACAACTACAAAATTGAAGGTAGATGTTTTCCTTCAAATAATTTTTTTTCTCCACAGTGAATTCTTTCTTTAAGGACATGTACATTTTTTGAAAGTTTTAGTAGTTTTCGCGCAATATAGCGTGCAAAACATGCAATTTTAAAAAATTACAAAAACAAGATTTTCTCAAAAACGGGCCCAATTTTTTTTATACTTTTGGTAGAGATAGTTCCTAATATACTCTATGAGAGGTTATAAACACCATATTGCTTTATTCTTTTCTTTCTCCAAAAATTACAAATAATGTTTTTTAGTTATTTGTCACGTCCTTAATATTTAATTTAGCGGTGATTTGTTCACATTAATGTATTTATCACTACATGTGTTTTAAATAATGTCAGAGAAAGGTTCTCGAAAACCAAAAAGTTTTCTATGAAAACGAGCTCAAAATTCCGCATTTTCAGAAACCTCAATCGTCATTTTTTCAAAAGCGGGACCAAATTTTTTCTTCAGGCTTTTCGTGCACATAGTGCTAATTGCACTCTTTGAGATGACATAAGATAAATTCTGGTGAATAATTTTGTTTCTAAAAATTATACACAAAAGATTTTTTTAATGTCTCACTCTGTTAATGTCCATATTTCTAGCGACTTGTAAACACTATTGCATTTGTGGGTGGAAGTGTTTCAAATACCTTCCAATTAAGTTTTTCAAAAATTCAAAAAATTTCTATGAAAAAAGAGCTTTAAATTTAGAATTTACAGTAACGCTTAAACGCAATTTTCTTAAAAGCGACTCCAAATTGTTCAATGAAAATTGCAATTTAGGACGAGGCTCTACTCTTCTTTAATATTCTTAAAGTAATATTTCGGTTCTACTATTAACAAACCGAAACTCTGAGAAAAATTTTAAAAAATGTACTTTGAGCGGCGGTAGATGGCAGCTGGCAAAAGAATATGTCAAGACAGAAAAGCTAGGTCAGACGAAAGAAATTAGAAAACTATCTAGTACGAGAAAGTCTGTGCAATTCTGTAACCACTAAACTAAGGTCATTAGTCCCATAAGCGCTGTGCTTGTTTTTCAGCAGTGGCCGTGATGTTCCCTGTTGGATGAGATCTGAGTCGATCTACCGTCGGCTAGAAGGGTTTTCTCCAACTAGGTGTCTCCCACCAGTAGGGCTCGCCCCATCCGGGACAGGTTCTAAGCTCCCAATCGGTCTCCAGGCATGTGGGTTAGTGCATGTGTGTGTAAGAGGTGAGAATAGAACAAGGAAGAGGAACGAAAGATCGCCCGCGGTTTGTGGCCCGTTTGTTAGAGTATTACTCTGGTATTTCGCCGAGTGTTGGTCGGAGGAACCACGGAAAACAACCGTTAAGAGGAGCCGGCCAATAGAATTCTCCTCCAGACAGCGACTGAATTCGAAAATGTCAAAAAATCGAACATAGGACTTCCCGGTCAGAGGCACTGAAGTGTCATCAGTTGATGCATTCAGACACCTCTCCCAGTCTTTCAATTTCATGTAGTAATGAGAGTTTCCGAAAAAATGCAAAACGCGTGCCAATGCTGGCCTCGATCGGACTGCTATTTTGCATAAGTCGTTCGCCGGTCGCGTGACACACGTGCGACCAGCTTTCGAGGCGGCCTTGACTAAAATGCCGTTAGAGCAACGAACTGGTAGTATTTCTGCGCTTACAATCTTTCTGCTGCCGCATGTGCCAATAGTAGGGACACGCGTTGCGGCAAAAGAAAAGGCAGTAAGTACCAGTTCGGAGATGTGACTGAATGGCCTACCTGGCGTTTCAAACATTTTCTTGATTCATTTCCCCCAAGTTCGTTCCTCGTTTCTTTTTATTATCTGAACCCCATTGTGTTTATTAAAAAGTGCAACCGTAATTAATAGTGATTACTGATCGCAGTTAATAAGCAGAGGTAATGGTAATAAACACGCTTCATAGTAAGTAGGCCTACTGAAACCACACATAGATTGAAAGGTATGTGACATCCGTCGTTCACAATACTATGTAGCGCTTATTTAATTCCCATTTAACTGCAAGGAACTATTCAAACTATTACGAGTATTTTAGCCGACGACGTCCACGGCGAGCTGAAAACTACTGAAGCCGTCCAAATTTAACGAAATGCTAATTTGGAGTCTTTTAATACTTATTTTCCCCCACGCACATTTTAACGCACCTGTAACACGTGCTTCAACTTCGTATAAACAATTACGTAACGTTTGCGACAATACTTGCATTTTATAATAAGTAAAAATAAATTATTCAACAGAAACTAGTGCTGCTCAGAATGGTACATATTTTTTCGCACTAGTTAGTTTTATAATTTCTTTGGTTTAGGTTCGCTTTTTGGTTTTGTCCCACTCTCTTTCCAACTGCCTACTAATCGCCATCCAAAGTACTTCTTTTCACATTTTATCAATTTTCCATTTCCTAATGGTAGAGCTGAAATATGACTTGAATAATACTGTAGAAGAGTAAAATCTCGTTGTATATGACAATATTGGTTGAAACTTAATATCCGTTTCGGGGAAAAGCCCCTGAGACAAATTCAAAATTTTCTAAAAAGATACCTCAATTTGTATTCCTTAAATTTGTTAGTAAGAATGGAGTAAAATACACTTAAAAAGATAGCATATGAGATAGAGATTTTTTCCTTTAAATGAATTCTGATCTTCATAATTAGTTCTTTCATAGACGTCATGCACACTTTTAAAAAGTTTTTGTAGTTTTTGCGCAATAATGGGTGAAATATGCGCAATATTAAAGAATATCAAAAACACGAATGTCTCAAAAATGGCTCCACATTTTTTCTTTAAACTTTTGATAGGAATAGTACTGAATGTACACGAAAAAAAGAACAGTTGCCGTATACCTGATCCATGATACTATAACAAGGGAATGCATGATAATATAGGCCCAACAAGGTTCACGGTTACTGTTTCGTGACGGAGATTGTTGGAACGAAAAGTTGCATGAAGGGTGCCTTGTTGCACACCACTGAATGCAGATTCTTATAAGTGCACGGCTAGGAGTTGCCGAGCCCAAGCAACCTTTATGGAGGAGCAGGCTACCTACTCGGCGTAAGCGAGCACCACATGTTGGAGCGTCCAGCCTACCGTCATGACGTATCCGGGCGATACTGATAGGAGGAGTAGGCCTGCGTAGTCGGCGCGTGGAACAATACAGGTTGCAGGATCCAGCCGTCCATGTTGCCTTATTTAAGCACTCTTTATTGGTGTAACAAGTTACTGATTGTTGACAGATTTAGGAATGAAGGTCGATAGGAATGGCTTATGTGTAGTACTTGCTATTAATAGTATATTCATTATTTATTTTTGATCCAACAACAATCTGTATATCTACCTACACGACCAGACAACGAAAAATCTGGAAATTTCATAAAAATGACGCATTTTGTGATAATTTAATTTCACAAAAATTACACGAAATGCATTTGATTGTTATTGGGGAAGGTATACATACATCAATAATACCTGTATTGTTGTAGAATAAAAAATTTATATATATATATATATATATATATATATATATATATATAATGAATAAACTAACATAACTTGTACCTAGAAATAACATATTAGAATTTAACATTAAAATATTTATTTATTGAAGTAAAGTGAGTAAACTATAACATAATTCACAATAAAATGGAATACATTGACATAGACTTGATTGCAAACAAATATTAACGTAATTTAGATGTTACATACTTAATCATTAATCCGATTGGGTGGATTAAATACGTAAGGAGACTAAGAACATGCTTAGGGAAACCAGTAATTACTTCAAAACTACTTTAAAATTTGTTCATAAATACATGCAATAAGTAAATTTTATTACTGATCCCAATAAATACAAATTTAATTATTTTTTATACATAAAAATACGAAGATTTGCTTAAATAATGGCTAAAATTTTAGATGAAAATTATTTTCAAATGCACTTTTTTATTTCTTTGATTGGTTTTCATTTTATTGGAGGAGTCAAATAATTTTTCTTACCAAATTAACAACCTGTTGTAAAGTGATTTTAAATTTGGACATTCTCCAGGTAACATGTATTTTATTAAATACAGACTATTCTGGATCGCTTATCTTGACATGGAATAGGCATTTGGAATTCACAATATTCATGATTATCAGCATCAATAAACCAATTCCCTTTACCCGTGCCAAAAACAACCTGAAAAATAAAATATTTGGTTCAAATATTTACAGAACATGACAGGTTTTATCCTCAATTTAAAATAGAGATATGAGAATACTGCAATAATCAATTCTACAATTTTTAACTGCCACCAATGACATTTCAAACCTAATTTTAAATATAGTTCAATAAATTAGAGAATATTGTAAAACATACCTATTTGCAACGCATAATTGAATATTAAAAAGTAATCAAATAATCTTAATAAATTAATATTATTTTAACCAATGATATAAAACGAAATCATTGTTTATCTTTTCCGACATTAGATTTTAAAGGAATTTTAAAATTAATTTACATTTACATTACCTTACGCTGGTTTAGTAACCATGTGCAACATTGCACATAACCTAATATACAAATATTATTACAACGCATGATAGAAATATATACGTACGTTCACATTTCTGACAATTCAATCGACAAACTTTGTTGTCGAATTATTCATTCTTGCTGCAATCCTAGTAGGTATCATTTAATTCAGGTTCTTTTGAAATCACTAGCAGCGTCTTGTTCACAAAAGTAAAAACGAAATGAATCAACACTAAATTCGAATATCCCTTTCACTCCCAATGAATTAAGACTTTCACTTCGAATACATAACTCAGACTATTAAAGAAATTACCACAAGATTCCAATTCACACCAAATCGCTGTGAAAAGACTGACTGCAGAAACTGAGCGAGCACTGCTCGCTGCCGCTCGCCGAGCAGGCAGGCAACTGGCATGCAATACCAAACTCTTGAGTTCGCAGCCGGGGACGGGCACCCCCCCCCCTGCCATCAGCACAGAGCCCTTTCCACTTCCTCCCCCCCCCCGCCATCAGCACAGAGCTCTTCGGGGTCTTCTGACTACGTACCTTGCTGCTGTGACCTGTCACTGCTCTGCAACGTGTATAGCCTTGAGGAGGGCACCAGGTCCGTTTATGAAGCATCATCACCTTTTCAGCAATCACAGGCCGGTTAGTCCAGCAAGGTTGACATTTATCTTAGATGATGTCGCATCCAGGAAAATAAATAATGCAACAATGTTTCCGTTTAGCACAGTGTTGCGAGCGGTTGGAGGTGTTATGCGAGTGAGCGGCGTTCGCTACGAAGTGTGCAACATAAGCCATCACCAGAAGCTCTAAAATCTAACAGTGATGACCATTTCTTGGACATATTCGGGCTGTGAACTAAAACTCTCTACCACGAACCAGTCTCGCACCTACTGATGCACATTATTCAACTGCTAAGGCGAAACTCGAGCACCCGCAGCTTTCAAACGACGCGCTTTGAAGAAAAAGGCGAAGTCGAGAGGAGCGAGGGACAAGCACCTGCAACCGAAAAGTGGCGAACTCAACGCTGGGCCCCAGCCGACCGCCATCGCGCTTGTGGAGAAAACTTCAACATGGTCGCGGGCGTCTCCGATATGGTTCAGCCAGCCAACGAGTCGAGGCGGCGCGCCGCGACGCCGACACCGAATTCTGCGTGGCGAACCCACTCGCTTCTGATCCAGAAACGAGGTCACTGAAGGAGAGGGTGAATAATTCAAATGAACTTTATATTATTGTAAACTGTGCAATTTGCACTATCCGCTGTTAAAATAACAAGAAAAAATTGGTGCCGTTTTTTAGTAAAATGCGTTTGACCGTTTCTGAAAGTGTTTAATTTTGAGCTCGGCTTCACAGAAAAATATTGAGTTTTTGAGAAACTTTATTGGACATTATTTAAATGACATGGAATCATAAATGCAATATTGTGAACAAATCACTGCTAATGTAAACATTTACGGCGTGAGAGAAGTAAAAAATATATATTTGTAATTTTTGAAAAAATAAAAGAATAGAGCAAAATGGCGTTTATGTCACCTAATATACTACATTTAGCACAACTCCTACCAAAAGTTTAAATAGAAGTTTTAGAGCAGTTTTAAAAAAATGTTTTGATTGTTTTTTTAAATTGCCCAAATTGCACATAATATTGCGCGATAATTACTACAAGTTTTTTTAAAAAAAAGTATATCTTATTGAAAGAATTAATTATGGGCAACAAATTTCATTTGCAGAAAAAATCTCTATCTTCAATTTTATAGTTGTAGAAAGACAACTACAAGCAAACAGAGCATAAAAGCAAAAAAGAACAACAACAGCAACAATAATCAATTTTTTGAAATTTTCGAAAATTCAGATTTAACACCTTTATAAGTGTATTTTACTCTATTCGTACAAGAAATTTAAAGAAAAAAGTCGGAGCCGTTTTTGAGAAACTTTAAAATGTCCCAAGGGCTTCAGGTAAAGTACCCCAAAATTTTAATGTTTTTTTCAAAATCTCAAAGCTTCGACTCGAGCAAGATGGAAACGGGTTTCTTCAATTTAAAAAAATCCTACGAATAGTTTAGTGGTATTCACAGACGGACGGACAGTCGGACACTCGGACGGACGTTTTGAAAAACACAATACTTTTTCTGCATCACGGGACGTCAAAACGTGTATATACGTTGAAATCTCGAAATCGATTTTCTGCAGAATTACATAACTTTCTAGACAGTACGTATATTACTCCGTATATACGTACGTATACGAGAAAGAATCTAGTGGTGCTACAACAGCTCATACTTTCTCGCAATCTATAATATAAAAATGAATAGCAAAATGTGTTGGTAAGCGCATAATTCAACAACGCCTGGACCAATTTGGCCAATTCTTTTTTTTTTTTTTTTTTTTTTTTTTTTTTTTTTTTTTTTTTTTTTGTTCGTTGAAGTTCAAGGATGGTTTTTACGTCGAGAAAAATTCGAATAATTGCCGGAAAAAAACTAAAAACAGTCGTTTTCTTTTTCCCATACAAACTTTTTCTAACTAAAACGTAGAGTCAACTTGAGCTTTTTAGCTATTGTATAAAGCACTCGTTGTTTAAACAATGTAGGTATGTTCCTAACGTCAAAGAGTCAATTTGCACTTTATTACCGTTATACAAAGTTCAAATTCAATCATATCTATCAAAACAGTGTGCGTGTGTGCATTGGAGCACAGAATACATCGTTGGAGGATTTAATGTCGCGTTCCGAAACTATTAACAAAATAATGTATAATATAGATATGCCTCCTATTAGACGAAGCAATTTAGGTAGAAGAACCCGAAATGCTACAAACCAAGCTAATTACCGATCTAATCATGCTGCACAAGAACGTGACGACCGAAATGAACGAGAAAGAATTCGGATATCACAAACGCGTGAAGTGCGAGCGCTACATTCAACTACGCGCAAGTTTGAATCGAGCTGCTTTCAGTTACGATGTGTCAATTGACTACAGTAACTACCAATGTGTTGTTATTGGTTCTATGAACTCGGTTTGCTCATATTGTAAGGCATTGAAATATAAAAACGAAGCTAATGGATTGTGTTGCGCAAATGGTAAAGTGAAATTGATACCATTGGAACCACCACCAGAGCCATTGTACTCATTGGTTTCAGGAATAGGAACAGATTCCATACACTTTTTGACAAATATCCAACAATATAACAATTGCTTTCAAATGACTTCATTTGGGTCAACAAATGTAGTTCGGGAAAATGTTATGCCAACTTTCAAGGTATGAATTATAGCAGTTAATCATAATTATTTTATGTTCTGTCACCTAAGTTAAGATGTGTTACTAATCTTCATTTTCTTAATCATTAAGATCATAATCATCACTTAGTCAAGAAATTTACAACGAAGCATTGATTTCAATTGAGGACATGTGCTTGATGATGTCAAACAAATTATTAATTCAATTAGTTCTGGCCGCGCCCAATCGTCCAATGCATGATGCTTTTAACCAAGAGTTGAATCGAGAAAAACTGTATGATCTCAACACTTTGAAAGAATTAATTCAAACAAATCTTCCACTGTTGAATGAACAACAGAAGTATGTATATGATACTCTTATGAAAGTAACAAATGATGAAACTGGAGGGATTTACTTCTTAGATGCACCTGGTGGTACAGGAAAAACTTTTTTGATTACACTCATATCAGCAACGATTCGCTCGCAAAATAAAATTGCACTTGCACTCGCTTCGTCAGGAATCGCAGCAACTTTGCTTGAAGCTGGTCAACAGCCCGTTCAGCATTAAAATTGCCATTAAATATGCAAAGCAATGAAACTCCGACCTGCAACATTTCGAAGAACTCTGCAATGGCAAAGGTCTTGCAGCAATGTAAATTAATTATTTGGGATGAATGCACGATGACACATAAAAAATCTTTGGAGGCTTTAGACAGAACCTTAAAAGATCTACGGAGCAATCATAACCAATTTGGTGGTGCAATGATTTTATTAGCAGGAGATTTTCGTCAAACATTGCCAGTGATTCCACGATCAACACCAGCTGATGAACTCAATGCATGTCTAAAGTCCTCCAACTTGTGGAAACATGTCAAAGTACTTCATTTAAGCAAGAATATGCGTGTCGAGTTGCAAAATGACCAATCTGGAAACATATTCTCTAAACAACTCATTGACATTGGTAATGGCAAATTTCCTATAGACATGTTGACTGGCTGCATTAACTTTCCTCAAAGTTTTTGTCAGTTAACTCGATCAAAAGATGAACTTATTCAGAAGGTGTTTCCAGATGTTTCTCAAAATTACAGAAACCATGATTGGTTGAGCGAACGAGCTATATTGGCTGCAAAAAACATAGATGTAAATGAATTAAATTTAAAAATTCAAGAACAAATTACAGGCGAATCGAGGATATATAAATCAGTTGATTTGGCTACTAACCAAGATGATGTAGTGAACTATCCACCAGAATTTTTAAACTCGCTGGATTTGCCAGGATTGCCACCTCACAATCTTCAATTAAAGGTTGGATCGGTAGTTATAATGTTGCGAAATATCAACCAATCACGTCTTTGCAACGGCACACGGTTAGAGATAAAAAAATTACTAAACAACGTGATAGAAGCAACTATACTGAAAGGAAAGTATAAAGGAGAAGACGTCCTCATACCGCGCATCCCAATGATTCCGACTGATGTGCCGTTTGACTTTAAACGACTACAGTTTCCAGTTCGGCTTGCTTTTGCTATGACCATAAACAAGTCCCAGGGGCAATCATTAAGTGTGTGTGTGGTATTAATCTGGAAAACCCATGTTTCTCACATGGTCAGTTACCTGTTCCCGTGTTGGAAAACCATCAGATTTGTTTGTCTATGCGCCAGGTAATCAAACAAAAAACATCGTATATCACAAAGCACTACAATGAAAATAAAACTGATTTTTGTTAATAATTATGACTCACATGATTAACAATAAAGCGATTACTTACTTTTAAATGCTTATATATGTTTTATTTAATTATATTTCTTATTCACAACGCCCTATCACCAGGGTGACGGTTCTGTTCAGGAGAATTTTTTGCCCAGACTATAAAATATGTAGGAACAAAAAAATTTCACATTACAAATCTTTTTGACAGGACGAAGTCTGTCGGGTCCGCTAGTATTACAATATTATCGTTATGTACGACGGGAGGCCCATATATGCTTCATTAATTCCAAACAGAAATTACGCGAAAACTACTAACTTTAACGAAAAATTGTACTTGACCTTTTTTAAAGAGCTAAATTTGAACAACACACTTTGTCTGAGGCAAAAATCTCTATCATCAATTTTGTAGTTTTTGAATTTTTCTTTGCAATTTTCGAAAAAAAGAGCAAAAAACAAAAATGGGACTAGCACCATATTTTCATCGTCCCTTATTACATAAAATGGGGAAAATTTAAAGACAAAATTTTTCTAATTAGTTTTTCTAAAAATTGTACATGAACTTTTTTATAGAGCTAAATTTGTAAAACAGACTTTGTCTGAGGCAAAAAATCACTATCTTCAACTTTGTAATTTTCAATTTTTCTTTGATGTTAGCAATTTCCGAAAAATCGGGACCTAGACCATTCTTTTAAGCGTCCTTTACACCAATCATCGACAAATTTTATTAAAAAAAATTGGTGTATTTTTTTTAAATTTTGAAAATGTCTAAGGGGCTTCATGTAAAATTTAAATATCGGTTTCAAATTACAGGGACTACAACCTCAACCAGAGCAATTGGGGAATATCAGTTTTAGAGGATGAATGTTTATGCGCTAGTATTGTGAACAGACTGACTTTTTGCCAACAATAGATTTTTCTTGCAAAACTACTTTTATGTCCCAAGATATATCCATCTCTATTGCATCGGATTTATCTTTGTCAATGGCACCCCTAAAACTTTTTGAGTCCTTGTGAATTGCTTCATTAAAATCCCATACTCAAATATCAAAATCATATTTTTGTAGATTTTGAGACAGAGCATGGCGATCTCAATCAAAAGTTTTGACTGCAATTTGATTTTGAATATAAAATGGAACGCCTCCATTTCTTATTTTCAAGTTGCAAGAATCTTCTCGCACAAATTAACTTTTGCTTGTTACTCCATTTCTTTTTACATTCTTGCGCTTATTAACGTAAGAAAAAAATGTATGTATAAGAGAAAGTATTGTAATCGTGCGAAGAAAAACGGCGAATTTTCGACACAAAAACTCATATTGCTAGGCCCTGGTAAGGAAAAAGTGGATAGTGGATAAATCAAATTTTTAAATATAGAAAAAATATCTTCTAACACATGATGTAGCCAAAAAAAAAGTCATGTTTTGGCGTCTTTCGTACCGAAAAATCGATTGACGGCAAAACCTCTATCTGTCCATTGTGCACAACGCTAGCGCATTAACCGTTCAACCGATTTTCTCCAAAGTTGATATTCCCCAATCGTTCTAGATGATGTCACAGATCCTGGGATTTGAAGCAGATATTTTAATTTGGGGGTACTTTACCCCTGGGACATTTTCAAAATTTTCAAAAAAAGGCTTCAATTTTTTTAAACTAAATTTTGTTTTGAATAGTGCAAAGGACGTTTAAAAGAATGGTGCAGGTCTCATTTCCGTTGACATCCCCTATTGAAATCCCCTTCGAAAATTGCAGTCAAAACCTTTCCCCTTTGAAAATTGGAAAAATAATTTTTAAAACTTCAAAATTGGAGATAGAGATTTTTATCTCACAAAGTCTATTGTACAATATTACCTCTTTAAAAAGGTCATGATCAATTTTTTTTAAAAGAGTAGTTTTTGCGTTATTTCCGATTGAAATGTACGAAATTATTTTTCTCAAAAACCGTTCCATTTTTTTCCTGATCTTTTTTGCATATATGTAATAAGAGTCTGTAAAGAAGATTGTACTAGCCCTATTTTTTGGGTATCGCTCAGTTTTTTTAAAATTAAAAAAAATTAAAACTACAAAATTGAAGATAGAGATTTTTGACTTAGACTAAGACTGTAGTTCAAAATAAGTGCTTTAAAAACGTTCATGTACAATGTTTTGAAAAAATGAGTAGTTTTCTCGTAATTTCTGCTTAAAATTGACGAAACATATGCAGATGTAACACCACGAGTTACGCTAAAAATTGAATGAATGATATGAAAAATAATTAATTTAATTTTAATTATAATTTCCTGTTGTAAATTCCAATATTAATTTTGTTTTTTCTTTCCTGCTTGTTTACATTTTACTCAATTTGCATTCCCAGTGTAATAATGTATTTCTTTTTAAGCAACCTGCAAGCTTAATAGAAATATCACAACAATGCTGCATCGAAAATTTAGAAGGTATTTGTTGTCTATCGTTGAGACCTTGGCGGTGAAAAAATACAGCTGTTGTATTAAGTCAAGCTGGTAGTGATTTCGCTTTTCGAAAATTTCAAAAGTTTGAATTTTTTCTCGGGGTCTTCCTACAACTACAAAATCAATTATACAGATTTTCCCTTGAAATACAATTGGTCTCCATAATGAGTTCTTTTACGAAGGTCATACACATTTTTTGAAAAAATATAGCAATATTTGTGCAATTTTGCATGCAATATGTGCAATTTTAAAAAAAAAATCAAAAATATGATTTTCACCAAAACAGCTTCCAATTTTTGTTAAATCTTTCTGTAGGGATAGTGCTCTATAAGATGACATAAACGCCGTATTGCTCTATTCTTTTGTTTTTTCAAAAATTACGAAAATGATTTTTTTTGACTTGTCTCTCTTGTCGTTAATATTTATATTAGCGGCAATTTATTCACATTATTGTATTTATGAGTACATGTGCTTTAAATAATGTCACATAAAGATTTTCGAAAACTCAACAGTTTTCTGCGAAAAAGACCTTCAAATTTCGAATTTTAAACGACGAGGTTTTACTGTTCTTTAATATTATGACGTCTTCGGGTGCGAGCGAAACACAGACATGGAGTTGTCTTGTACAGATTTATTTACAAGTTTTTCTATACAATAATTACACTCCTGAGGAACTAGCGATGCACATCCCTGGGGCATACCTTAATACTTTTTAGCATTACACTTTATTCTCAATTGATACCTATAATTTCCCAATTTTTAATATACATTTACACAACACCTTGTCGTCAATCTTTAACAACAATATTTAATGCCTTTTCCCCGAAAATAGAATAACCAGAGTCATTAACTGTAAATTTAACATGGGGTACACAGGTATGTTTTACAATTAACAATTTAACAAAATTGTCAATAATACATTTACAATTTTACTGTGATCATAAGCTTGGGCAACAAATATCACAAAACCTTCACAACATTATATTGCCTATCACAAAACACAAATCTTAAAAAGAAAGAAGACATTTTAAATACACTCAGTAACATTCTTTAAACTAAAGTATTTACTATTTTATACAATTTCACGGTTTTTGTAAATTTCGACTCCACTGTCGTGGTGTCCTATTGCACTCACCTAGGTCACTTCTTGCTAATACATGCAACTCAAAACATCCACATTTACATGCACTGTCTCTTCTTTATGAATGATGGTGATGTATTGTTGCAATAACAGCGTCCAGCGCATCAATCTGGGATTATTTCCTGGAGAATGTTTTAGCCAGACCAGCGGATTATGGTCTGTCTCAATTTTTATGGCGATCTGCCCATCCAAATAATATCTGAGCTTTTGAAGATCCCATATCATCCCAAGACACTCTTTATGCGAAGTAGCAAATTTGGATTCCTCCGGTGTAAGCTTTCTACTTATACGAGGGTTGCCTTTTATATTTCAGGATTAGACAACAAAAACAAATATTAATCATCGAAAATAACTTTATTGTTTTTCAAAATAACCCCCATGAAGATCTATACACTTTTGCATGCGTTTGAACCAATTGTAAAAGCACTTTTGCCACTCTAATTGAGGTATCTCCAAAACATGCATTCTGAATGCAGCAACCGCTTCTTCAGGTGTCGTGAAACGTTGACGTCTCAGTTTGTTTTTTACGTACGGGAATAAAAAGAAGTCATTCGGTGCCAAGTCAGGACTATACGGCGGATGACTCATCAAATCGATGTTTTGGGTGCTCAAAAATGCAGTTGTTTGAGCCGATGTGTGAGAGCTCGCATTGTCGTGGTGAAGAGTGATCCGACTTCGGCGGTTGGTTTTCCTGATTTCTTGGAAGACAGCTGACAAACAAATCGTTGTGTACTACTCAGAATTGACTGTTCTGCGTTGTTCTAGTGGTACGGCTGCGACATGTCCAGTTTTCCCGAAAAATTTCCGTTGGGGTACCGCTTTAACATGTTTACGTAGCACACCTTTGACTCTTTTTTCGGCATTTGTACCACGTAATTAGTTTCTGAAATTCTTTAATTTCACCCGGACCAACCCACTGAACTGCCAACTTTTGTATTTTGTTCGGGGCCAAATTAGAACGTTGTCTCCCGTTACAAACGTCCTGCAAATGGCCATCCGGTCGTACCAAACCTTACGTTTCTCTTGGTCGGATGCCATTCGCTGATGTGCTAGTTCTAGTGTTTGTTTTAATCGGTTTATTAATTTAAAGACGTACTCGACAACCGGACTCGTCTGCTCTTCTGCATCAGCCAAGAGCTCATACATAAGCGTAATGGACGCACGCTGGTTTTTGCTGTACATTAGTTCGGCCGGTGAGAATCCCAGGCTTTCATGTACGATCTTCGCAGCGCGAACATAATAGCTGGGAGCTGTTTCTCTCACTCTGTTCCGGCCTCTTAGCAAAGCACCTTCATCAGTCTATTCATGGTACGGTGTACCCTCTTGATTGCGTTGCTCTGCGGGTGGTACGGTGAACTGCGTATTAAGCGGATGCCGAATCGCTCCGCGAATTATGCCATCAACGCGCTCGTGGAGCATGCCCCTTGATCGGTTTGCAGTTCCCGCGGAAACCCTACCCTACTAAATCGTTCTAATAAGGCTTCGATGACTGTTGCTGACGACAAATCGTTTATGGCTTTAGCTTACGGAAATTTGGACGCGAGACACATTGCGGTGAGGATATACTTGTTCCCGGCTTCTGACTCTGGAAAGGACCCGAGCGCATCAATATTATTCTTTGCAAATACTTCTGGGACGACGGGGACAAGTTTCAGCGGCGATTTCTTTTTGTCCTCTGCGCGACCAACCATCTGGCAGCTGTCGCTGGTGCGCACGTAAGTCTCCATGTCTTTAAAGCAATTTGGCCAGTAAAACATTTGGCCATGGAGTCCTTACTCTTTGTGATCCCCAGAAGTGCATTCGCCGTTTCGGGACAGACCTTTAGCACCGTATTGCGATAGATCTCGGACATTACAATCATTTCATAGCATCCGCCATCTTTACTCTGTCTGGCACGAAACAACAATCTGCCCCTTTCGAAATAGTCATTTTTCCTGAGCCAACTCCCTTGGATAGCTGTATTAATATTTTCATAGATTTACTATGCCTGCGTCTAACTCGGCCGCCTGCGATTCCTCCGCTCCGTCGGTGGCATTATCGTGCGCTGGCGACGACTGCCCACGCCCTTGGCGCTCCGGCGAAGCCGTAGGCGTCTTTCCGTGACTCTGTGACCTGGTCTGCACCGCACATTCTAGCTATGATTCAACAAACCCCCCTTTGACCTCTAGGTGGCCGTGAGGTTACTTAATGAATAGTTATCGCTACGGCTGCCTTTGAAACGAACCTTCCGAAAGACACTTCTAACGTGACGGGAGCCACCGGTAGATTCTTTGGTTCTGCATCGAGTGGTTGCATCACCCAGACGGATTCCCCGGTTAAACTTAAGCTTGGTAAAACAAGTAGCACCTGAATCACGATGTAATTTAAGGGACAAATTATTTACTCTTTCGAAACATGTTTAGGCCCTGTGGTTTATCTTTTTCACGCTCTTCTGATCCGGACATTGCCTACGAAAGTGCCCCGCTTCCCCACACTTGAAGCAGGTGGCTGCCTTAGGCCTTTCAAATTCGGCTGTGTGATTAACCTTTGCATCCGGCTGTTCTGTGACTCGTGGCGCACCTTTCGTCGCCTGAGTCACCCGTTTTACTTGCGTGTTCTCTTTGCTACTCGCGAAACTACGTTCCCAACCTGTTCGGTTCTTCTCATAGCTATCGAGTTTCTTTGCTAGCTCGAGAGAGCTACGATGCACGATCTCCCCACTCATCAATAAAATGGTCGCGCATTTCTGCCGGTACCCTCCGCTTTAATTGGTCCGTAAACATTAAATCTAGGAGCTCGTGGAATTCTGTAATCTTAAGCCCCGCTACCCATTCCTTGCAATAGTTCTTTCGGCGTTAAATTTAAACCTTTCTACCCGCCGTGTTTTCCCCCTCATATTCTATGCCCCTGATTCGAGCCATGTTCCCGATTCGAGCATCAACCATGATTTTACCTTGATAGGTAACAGTGCAATGTGATGAGTCACCCATTCAGATTCCGGTATTCCTAATTGTCTGTACAAAGGAACATTGTAATATCATCTTTTTCGCCTTCAAACCGATCCATGACGTTTTTAATGTGAACGGTTGCTTTCTTTGCGGTACCGGTACAACCTATCGATTCCGATGTCGAGGTCACCGTCGTGATACGCAATCTTTCTAGCTCATGCTGTCTAACGCGTCCTCACGTTCTTCGATGAGGATTTCCTTAGTTGCTCCGGCGAGCTCCCTTACAACTTCCTCCTTATATTGCGTGCTATTATGAATTATTTGTTTTAGTGCAACATCCGCTTTATCACCTGAAAGCGTTTCCCCCATATCCTTGGCCACTCGAACCAACAAATCCTTCCTGAATCCTGCAAGATACGCCATACTGCCTTACTTAATCCCGAAGAGTACAAAAAGACACACTTACGTACAGGGAGCCGTCGCTGCCGCGTACGCTGTGGTGACTCGGTGGAGTCGGGGACGCGTGTAGACGTCTGTCCTTCCTTCAAGGCCGGGCCAGTCTTCTTCCTCGATCCCCCCGTTGCTGCCGCTTGATTTGTTTCCTCGCGCTTCACTAGTGCCTCAAAAGCTCCCGCTCAGTTCCGTTATTGTGGCATCTCTCATTGCTCGCACACGTAGCCGCATTATTCACAACTTTGACAATTGCTACTGTAAACAATTCGCACGACTGCGTGAACCACTACCAATGAATTACTGGTCACTATTACGTGGATGTCCTTTGTCAATGCTACCATTCATGTTTTACACTACTTACTTTATAAATTTCTGGTCACTTTGGCGTGAAGATCATTAAAACTCTGCCACCATTTAACGTTTTAATGGTTGCCACCGCGTGAAAGTTCGTTTTAACCGCTGCCACCATTTAATGTTTCAATGGTCGCCACAGCGTGACTTCCCCCACACCTTCCTTATCGCAGGCGACCTCAACAGCAAATCGACCTCATGGGGCTGCATGACTAGTAACGTGAGCGGACTATGACTAGAACATTGGATAGCCACAAACCCTCAATCCAAATAAGAGTCCCTACTGAATCTACCCACCTTCTTCGACATATTCCCCGCGATTTCCTCGATATTATTCTATACTCCTCCCAAATTCTAATAACAATTCCTGTCATGCCAAAAAACATGTGGACACACATTGGCATCATCTCTTCATATTCATTGGTGCACAGTGGCGCCATCTCGGAGCTGAGCCATGACTCTCCACTTTATTATAACGGTGATGCTGGTTTGTTTTCCTACCCGACGCAAATTGTACAGTTTAATTTCATTTTAAATAAAACCATGAAACGAATCGGATGATAGTGTTTTTCTATACTTTTAGCAATCCAATAATAAAGGATACAATTCCCCATCTAAAATACGATCTGTACGACTTATCTGACCACCTCCTAATAGTTTTCAAACCTTCTTCAATACCAAAAACCGACTGGAAAAATTTAAACACATACTGTTTAAGAAAATACACATCCCTCAGATATCCCGACCACACAAGCCATAGATCACCTAACTCACCACACAAGACAAACATACCGAAAAACCAAATCCTACTCCCGAAATGTTCACTCCACGCTCCCTGATGAAATCCTCATGACTGTACGACATAAACGATACTACAAAAACAGACGAGACGAGGACAAACGAGAACTAAAAATGACACAGAAAATAATACACGACCTACTGGAACACCACGACACTCATACCACGATGACCTACTATCTGATAAATACCACTCACCACGATGACCTACTATCTGATAAATACAGCCTTAATGACGTTCACAAAGTCATAAATGCAGTCAGGAACCACCCCTATCTTAACCAATAATTACACCCTAACCTTTGACCCCCAAACCATCAGCAATACCTTCGCCCAATCCCTGGCCGATCGGTTACCCCCCCACCCCAACATCCCAATCCCAGAGTGTTTTTCGGAACTTCCTTGAAACCCCACCCCTACCACCGACCATCAACAGATATGGACGACGAACGACGTGGAAGTGTGATAAAATGCTTCAGAAGATAGACTGCAGTAAATCTCCCGGACCTGATGGAGTCCTCCCATCCCAACTCACCCATCTAACAAAAAACGCAATAGACCTGATCACCCTCATTCTGAACTCCTACCTCCCCGCCGCCGCCTGGAAGATCACTCCCGTTACCGTGATCCCCAAACCTGGCAAGGATCATCGGCTCCCATCTATCCACCGTCCAATCAGCTTCATACCCATCCTAAGTAAAATATTTGAAAAAATACTCCTCCTCCACCTAACACTTACCCTCAATCCCTTCATAACCCCCACACAATTTGGTTTCCGTGAGGATCGCTCCGTGGCCCTCCAAACTCTCAACCTATCTTTAGCCATAGCCACCCCACTCCAAGACAGAAAAGAAATCCCTGCCATATTCACCGACCTTACCCAAGCCTACACCAACTCCCACCCAATCCTTCTTATCAAAATCCGACCCTATAACCCGATAATTTCCACACCCTGCCACAAAGATACTGTAACGTTTCTCGGTGGTGAATTAAAACACACTCACTCAGGTAATATTTCAACAAAAACGTTTATTCGTAATCAATTATACACTAAAACTACTTAATCTATTTACTGGTATATTGCACTTAACAATTTTCCTTGCACACGACTCCGTTCTCTTGATTATTGATTTACACAGTTCACTTCTGATTATTTATTTACACTGTTCTCTGAAATCTACACTATCGCACACTTCTACGTACTGTCCACGGTCCACTACACTAATTCCCTGCGCAGACCACACTTCACTGCACTGACCACAATTCACAGCGCTGATCACAACTCACTGCGCAGACCATGGTCCACTGCACTGCTTTTTACCGCGATGCACACTTTACAGCACAGCCTCCACTTCACACTGACTGCTTATTCAGTGATCACATACACTGATTCGCGGCTGCTTACTTCCAACTACATACACTGACTAACTATACTTGACTTACTTACACCGACTGACTATAACTTACACTGACTTCTTGAATACTTACACTACTACTTCTTACTAACTCGCGGCCGCCGGCAGCGGCGCATTTATACCTGGCCGGCGCTCGTCTCGACACAGCCAGCACTTGCTCCACCTTTCCACGCGCCTCGCGAATAGACCGGAACCGTCCAGTTCGGGAGAAGGGGGGCGCCGATAGATGACGCAATCCGCGCGCAGCGAATTCCGGCAGGCGATGCAATATTCGTTACAATACTTAAACCATCGCCCCTTCCACATCCGACAAATATCAAAAAACTCACCCAACTACCCAATCTAAGCCGGCGTCCCACAGAGCGCTGTGCTATCCCCTATAATATTTTCAAGGAAAAAAAAATGACGTTCCACCCACATCAGGAGTACAAACCTTCCTTTATGCCGATGACCTTTTCTTCCTTCCGTTCCCTAAACCGATCCTTACCCTACCTCCAAGAATCAATAAACAACTTCCAACCCTGGCCCTCCTACAACTCCATTACCATAATCCCATCCAAATCATAAGCCATCCTGTTTTCGTACAAAACATACCCATCCAACCACCCTCCCCCAAACGAACCTATCCCCTGAACACCAGAAATATCCTACCTCGGCATAACCTTCTCCCGTAGACTCCTTTGATCCCATCACATCTACAAAATTGCCGTCAAATCAACCAGGATCACCTTATACTCCATCCTCACCAATCCCTCCATACCCACCAAGAGAAAAATGCAAACGTACAACTCCTATATCCGTCCCATCCTAACCTGGTTCGCTACTTCCAACCGCACAAAATTTACCCGCGTCGAAAACCACAACACCCGCCTCATCTTCCGCCCACACATGTATACCATCTACAACTCCATACGATACGAAAACAAAATATCCCACATCCTCACATACCTCCAAAACAGCTCAAATACAAAAATATATCAACAACTCCCTATTCCGAAACCTAATCCTTCCTCACCACTACATCCTCAAAAACCCCACTCGACACACCTGGAAAAAGCATCCCTTAGACATCCTCCAACTTCCCTCTCCTATCACCTAAGCCAGAGTGCAAGGACAAACGACTAATGAACTGGCAACTGTAAAAAATGACTGACACAGCTGTAAACGCCGTCTTCCACAACTCCGCCGCCTCCTTTCTTCACCCCCTTGCTCACCTCTTCCCCCTCACCCCACTCCATCCCTGTCGCTCCCTTTCCCCACCCCGTCATCCAAAATCCTAATAACACAACCCTTCTCTCCGTGATTCTCGTGAGCGAAATCCGAGTTCTGTCACTTTGATTGCCATGCACTAAGAATAGAGCGTTTGAAATGAGCTTTAGTCTTCTGAGGGGACATAAGGAATGTCAAAGATGACTTCAGAGTGGCTATTTTTGCGTCTTGATCAGCTAGTTCATTGCCTGCAATTCCCACATGACCCGGTACCCAACATACTATGTCGTAGTGGCAAGATAGAAGACGGTGAAGTACATGTATTGTCGTAGTTAAGTAATCCAAGGGATAAAGAGTTAAAAGTGACTGAAGTACACTTCGGGAACCTGAAACTTTACAATAGTTGATTTATAGTAATAAATAAATCGTTTTCAGAAGGGACCTTTAAAGTTTGTTCCGCTAGACAAACAAAATTGCTTTTGGGAGCCCCTTGTGGCCAGGGGAGCGGGGCAGGTAATTGTACCTGCCGGGCCGGCGGTAGTTGCGCTACTGACAAAATAAATGAGACAGGCAGACTAATTGCACAAAAAGTAAGTGTGAAGCATTGTATTGTGGTGAATTTATCTAGTTTTAAAGCACAACATTGAAATAAAAGCAATAAAATATTAATATAGAGACGTGAATTCAAATGGAATTATAAAACAGAGAATACGGAAAATCGAGCTCATTTTCGCAGAAAGGTTTTTGAGAAACTTTATGAGACATCATTTAAAGCACGTGTACTCATAAATGCAATAATATATACAAATCGCTGGTGATGTAAATATTAAGGACACGAGTGAAATGTCAAATATTAGAATTTGTGTAATTAAAGAAAATAATACAGCAATACAGTGTTTATGTCATCTTATACAGTACAATTATCACATCCTTACCAAAATATTAAAGAAAAATTTGAAGCCGTTTTTGAGAAATTATAGTTTTCGATATTTTTTGTAATGCACATATTTCGCGCAACATTGCGCGAAAACTACTAAAATTTTCAAAGAAATGCGCATGACGTCATCGAAAGGACTAATTAAGGACAACAAATTTCATTTGACGGAAAAACCTCTATCTATAAATATTGTAATTGTGAGGAGCCATCGACAAAAATTCACACTTTTGTAACTTTCTAACATTTAAAATTAACAGTAAAAATCGGCCATATGCCATCTTTAGAAGTGTACTTCAATCTATTCTTACAAAAACTAAGAAGCAAAACTTTGGAGCAATTTTTGAAAATGCCCCAGGAGCTTCTTATAAAGTATCCCCAAACTTTAAAGAACGTTCTTCAAACTAGCAGAGCTTTCAGTCAGGCCAGATCGTCGGGGAATTTATTTTCGAAGCTCAAATGACTGAGACACAGCTCAACCGGGACAGCCAAGTATCCAGTTCTACGAATAGTTTAGGTGCTAACTGGGCAGATGGACGAGCGTCTTAAAAAAAAAAAGCCTCTTCGGTACCAGGGGGGCCCAAAAACGAGAATTTCCGCTGAAATCCCGAAATCGATTTTCCACAGCATTACGTAACTTTCCCAATACCACGTAGATTACTCCGTATCCCGTTACGTACGTATACGAGAAATAAAAACTCATATTGCAATGCAGAAAATCGCGAAAGCATTATTTGACGAAACCCAGTCGGGGTACACGGGAACCGCCAGTCTCGGCTTTGTCTACCGCATACAGCCTCCTGCAACTGTCCACGCGTTAATCACAATGTTTACACGTTATCGGTAATGTAAATTCGTCTATGACAGTGTATTGAATATTGACAGATGTATTGAATTTTCCTACAAGTTTTAGCCTTAAGAGAATGGTGCAGGGCTCATTCTGAAAATACTGATGTTTCGAAAATTGCAAAAATTCCATTTTTTAGGCGTCTTCAATTATGAAGATAATTTCAAAAAACGAAATGTGTTCATAAAAACACTTCAAATAAGGTCATGTTCAATTTTTAGAAAATATATTTTTTGCGTAAAGCACGTGATGATGGTCTCGTTTCCAGGACATAATTTAAATACAGTTTTAGAAACAAACTTAGTTTTAATACATTAGAATTCTTTACATTTTATTATATTTTCGTCTTTTGAATTTTGGAAAATACATTTCCGTCATTCAATGGAGGTGCAACCTCCAATCTGTTGGCGCACCAGCTGCCACTGCGTGTCTCACAGAACATGCTGATTATGAACACCATAATCACTGGTGACGAGTTCTGGGCAGACGGGTACGACCCGGAAACAAATCAGTCGTCACAGTGGAAGCATTTCATGTTGCCAGACCAAATAAGTGTCAAGAGCGCAGCAACGTCACAGTTGACTCCTTTCTTTGACTTCTGCGGTGTTGTACACCACAGGGTCAATCACCAAAGACTACTACAGGGATGTACTCCGTCACCTACACGAAGCTACGCGGCGCAAGACTGTTGTGGTCAACAGGAAATTGGCGCCTCACACTTGATGCAGACTTTTTTGAATCAAAACTAGACTTTTGTTGTTCAACAGGCTCCTTACTCTCCTAATATGGCCCCTTGAGACTTCTGGTTGTTTCTCAAACTCAAGAGGCCATTGAAAGGAACGCGGCTTCAGACAAGATTGGACATTATGGCTGCAACGACAGCACAACTGAATTCTATTCCAAAAGAGGCTTTCTCGCAATGTTGCCAACAACGGCAGCAACGCTGGGGGAAGTATGTGGAGTGCGAAGGAGACTACACAGAATTCCTGAGTTCGATTTCTTCGCTCATATATTGTAATGTCAACCGCTGTGAGTACCATGAAATCTAAGGTTTCTGTGACGCCTATCGGCGCCATTGTCAGTTAGGCCAATTTCGCGATAAATACATGCAGATATTTGCTTTCGAAGACGTCCAAACGTTTGCAAGCTGAGCTATATGAACAAACGGAACTAGCCTCGATTGCCATTAGTAACATATCTAACAACTTGCGTTGTCCACCTGAAGTGGTTTTGATAATTTTTTTTAAAGGAAATTTTCCTTTGTTTTATGATTTTTATTGATAGTTTGTGACAATGTTTTAGGTTATTAAAATCCGACCCCAGTGATTAGTTTTCCAACGGTCCATACAGACCATTTTCTTTCGTGTCAAAGGCCGGATACTTTCCAACTGACCTCGTACAGCATATTAGTACACATTGCCTCATATTTCCCTTACATTTAAGTTATTCACATTTTATTGCATTTTCTTAACTAGGCATATTTCTCTTGGTACTTCAATTAATATACATATTTGTTCCCTCAAACTGACAAAAAAGAAAAGGCGAATGTGAATTCGAACGCCATTGGCGACAGCGCTGGCACCCGGACGCGGTTTGTCCGATTAAGAATAAGACTAGTGTACCTGTGCGAGAACTCTCTCATGTTAATCCCTTTTCATCAAGGAAAGTTGTTAAAACGTGTTTACTTGTTAAAAAAATGTAACTTCGTACTTACAAAATATCATACAAAAATAAAAACGTAATTGGGGTTTGAAATAAATTTTCAATAAAAGTTTATTGAGTATTATGAAGATATGTTCTTCAAACAATTCACAGAACATTCTTGAGAAAGCTACGTGACTGAACACGCGGACGTAAATGCTTCACCGACTCACTGCCGATAACGCAAAAACTGAAAAAGGTAACCACAAATCTTCACTATACGCCCAAATCCATTCCCAAAAGTGCATGGCACTTGACCTCGGCAAAACGTTAAATGAATATTTTCACTAGATGCCTTAGAAACAATAAACGGAATCAAGCAACTATTAATAGCATATCTAGTTGTTGTGAGAGCAACATCTTGAATTAATAATTATGCGAATAAACCTCATCAGTCTACGCAAACCACGGTGAACACACAAAGCGTAAATTGTATAAGATAAAGAAATCTAAGTCCTCTAAGAGCGACATCACAAAAATGGACTGGTCACAACCACCACGGATTGAAATTTAGATGGCACTGGTAGTATCGGTAAGTACCGAACCAGCAAAAATTTAATGGAATGTCCAAGAATACCTCATCCTATAGATTACGGTCTAAGAAACGTTTCATTGAGGCATTTGACCTCAATATTTTAGTTTTCAAAGCCCTAGAACGCTTCGTTTAGGTGTTAATAACAGTGCTGCGAGGTAAGTCTTGCGATTTTTGACATGAATACTTGGATGCGTTATTTTAAACAAATCAGTCATATTTTGAAAGTCAAAGCGCAATTCGCTTTCTTTACAGACCTCATTTATACAGATCGAGAGAGACGCAAAAGGTATGTATACTACTAATATACGACAATTTATCATTGGTAAAGAATTTGTGGCATTGGAATTGATACTTCGAAGAAAATATGTACAGACGAAATCAAACAAGGGGTGTCAATCACAGTGTCGCACTAGTCCCGCAAGTTGAAATTGTGTACCATGCTTCCAAGAATAACCGAAATCGCGGTGAACAGCAGTGCAATGGACTGTTTAGCAGAGCAAAGGAAGAGAGCGCGGTGAACCGCAGTGCAATTGTACGAAGTCAGCAGTGTGGAAAATAACCAAGTGAATAACTCGAGAAGTGTAATATAAATATTCAAGTGAAAAACTCAAGAACTGGCATAAATATACAAGTATATCTGTACATAAACCACTATTTTCAGTGTATAATTAAGAACGACTTTGTTAAAATGTTTTAATTCACCAATAAACATTACAATATAGTATATTGTCATAAAATAAAACACTATAAAATATGCTTGTTTTATCTCAGAACACCTCATCACAAAACAAGATAAGGAGAGATGAAAAAACACCAGGAATTTTGTTAGGTTGCTTACACCATACTTCACACATCCTTATTCCGTCCCAATTTTAAGTATGTATCTGCAATCCAACAAAAGGTTTTAAACAGCACTAAACTGGTACATTTGTATATTTTCCCAGCTCATTAACCCTTCAATGCAGAGCATATTATTTTTTATCCAACAAGAGAATAAAGTGAATTATCAAACAACAAATGTGTTTCCAATGAAGTATGTGGTGTATTGCCACCACAGCTAAGTGGCAGTGCTGTGATTTCAGAGTGCATTATATCCCTCTGTCCGAATGTGCAGCATATCATTTCTAAACATTATCAAAATTTGCTGATAAGATGATACAACCACATCAAAAGTTAGTACCATTAATTTAATGAGAAAATTAGTTGTTGCTTACATGAAAAGGAAAAGACATTCATTCTCAATCACCGGCTCAACTGTCTTTCAACTGCAAGTGATAGATTCATTTTGCATATTGAATTGAACATTTTCAATGTAACGATGGTTTCAACTTCAGCAGGCTATTTCCGTGAATGTTTCCCAAACCCAAAATTGATGGCAATCCAAACAATTATTCAATCTTAATTTTACTTAAGAGAAAAATTTACTCAAAATTCACTGAATTGTCACATTACATACCTGCAATTTTAAACAACCAATCAGTGGCATAACATTCAGACCCGGGTAAAAGGACTATTTTTATTATTTAGCGTACTAACACTACTTGTGTTTGCTCTACACTTTTATAAAGATGGGCTCGCACTCATTCCATTTAGCTGCTTGGAACCAAACTAGTTATTTCAATGCAAGCGGAGGCTTATCTATGTATTCAGGCGCCCATTGCAAGCAAAGAATTTGGGCCCCTGTGAGGATACTTCAAATTAGGGTAGCTATTATTTGTTTTAATGGGTATACTTTAAATAACGCACCTCGTGAGAGGCACCCATAGCATATGCCATACCACAAATACCCTTCTGAATACAAGTCACATTCAATTCCATCCATTCTTTCTTTCTGCAGAACTCAAATAGTTTCACTACACATTAAGTTCAAGTAATTCAAGTTCAAGCCTACCATTACATCCAAAATACATTCTCGCTTGGTACACATCTTTTATCCCACTTTTTTAAAATAACACAATATTTGACATGTTTCCATCCCATTTCAGTGCTTTAATTTTATGGAACTAATTTAATGTGTATACTTAAAAATTCCTGGAAGGAATGTGTAGTGCAAACTTGCAATTTATCAGTGACTGCCTATTCACAACACGGTTTACATTCACTTCATTCCCTCGGATAAAGGGTAGGTTGGATACTAGCATTCCAACATGGGTGAAAGGAAAGCATTGGCATAGCAGTTTGTCATCTCAGTGAGGCCCAATAGTGGCTTTCTATCTCCACATGGAATCCCACAACAATGGAAAATTCCATGTTGAGTAAATATAGAGATCTGAAAAAAGCAGGGAAAGGGCTATGTTATCTGAATTCTGTATTGAAGGGTTATGAAAGTTTCACTAGTTTTTGCAACACATTTTAATACTATCACTAACAAAGCATACACTATTGAAATGAAACAAATGTACAGTTGATCCTCATTTCCCATTATTGGAAACAAAAAATGATGCATCTCAGAGTGGATCATTCATCTTTACGTAGGCAATTACTTCCTCAGCCTCAACTTTCTCTTTAGTGGAAATAATTATTTTCGGCAGGGAGTTCTCCACCAAGACTGGTGCTGTCAAAATTCTATACAAGGAAGACGATAAAGGGAGAGGAATGGAAGGGACACGGATTTACAACAGCTGATTTCCAGGCAGCTGTGATGCATTATCTTCCCACGGCACATTGAAGAGAAGCTCTGTAGTCTGCAAAAGAAAAAACAGTACCAATAAGTTTAAAAAACAAAATATATATACCCGAAAAAAAACCTCATCCAAAATCACAGGCACCACCACCATTAAAACAAATATTATTTTAGAAATATCTCCACAAGGGGCAAGTTTTTTTTGAATGAACTGGTAACATGTCAGAAAAAGGGACAAAACCATGCATTACCTACCACAATCAAAAATATTAGTACATTCAAGCGAGAAAGAAAAACTGCTCAAGTGAAATAAAATACATTTTGAGATACAATTCTGAATACAAATTAAATTTGTTGAATTGGATTCCAAGGTGGAGTGTTCTCATACACATTTTCCCCCCTTTTTCTCTCCCCCCCCCTTTCTTTCTTTCTTTCCCCAATGAACTTACCAAGTCCAACATTCAATACATTATACACAAGTGTGCTTCCACAAGGGATGGCCAATTACTTACCTCCATTAGATCATTTTTTTTTTAAATAAAGCTATTATGTCAAAATGCTTTAGTTTTATGTAGTTCTTTAAATTTTACCCCACTGGACTTCGCATTAATGTTGGAAGAAAACTATGAGCTTGTCTATTTAATTGTATTTTACTATGTTCAGTTTTGCAATTAAAGATAAATATTATTTGGTTAAATATAAATTAGTGATTCCATGTATATTAAAAATTTTCAACATTTTGTAGTTATGTGAACATCACGTGAATACCCACTTCACAAAAATTACACACATTGCATGATCCAGATGGAAAGACAGTAATAATACAATGAAGAAAATAAATTATTAAGAAGCCATTATTGCATCCATGCGAAGGAATGAAATAACTTGGGACAATTGTAAGATCAAAGAGCAGCAAGAAAATTGAGACTGAAGGAACACACAAACAAATAAAAAACACCCCATCAAAACACACACGCCAACCACCACCAACAACAATCCTGCTGAATTCTTCTCTCCAAAAAAACTACCAATGCATTGTGAATGAACATAGTAATCAATTGGAAAGTAGAGTCTGAAGAATTGGAAAAAAATGGTAACATTCTGGACTCCGAAAATAAACCCAATGCTTAAATCCAAATCTACAAAATTAAATCTGATGTGTAGACTAAGATCTTTGAAAGGTTTGAAGGGTGTCTGCTGGTTGATGTAATATTTATATTACGTTGACAGGACTTTTCTGAAAATATCTATAATTTTAAATGTAATATAATGGAGACAGAAACTTTATTAAATTAAAATATTCAAAATTCCTTAAATACTACTACAAGAATATTTTCAGAAATGATAGAAAACATAGAAGAGGTTCCAATATCATGTTTTAAATAAAAACAAAGGACTGTTAGGTCAGTTAAACCACAATCGATTGCTAGAAAGAATATGGGCAGATATTTAAAAGGTCCAAAAAATTGTTACGACGTATGATGCAAGACTGCTTAAAAGCTGTACCTACATGAAAATTTGATATGAGGAGACTCACCACTCACTGATAATTGAAATTTTTCACATACTGGAATACCACATTCACCTGGTTTGACCTTTATAAAGTCTTGTTAACTAAATTTCATCAAAAACAAAAGAAAGCAACTCTAGACTTGATACTCTCAGATGAAGAAACCGTTGCTACTCTGAATTATCACCCACCTGTGGGGGGAAAAACTGATTTATTACAATGCAGATCTCAGAAATAAAGAAAAATTGGAAAGCAGATTACTCAGAAATTGATTACATATTAAAAGTTGACGTGAAGTTTGTAGAAATCAGCATAACAGAAAATATTTTACAGAATTAATCAAACTTCAACGAAAGTTGATATTCTTATGATAATCTGGGATCAATTTACAAATGAATCTACCTGTATGAAAGAAGTAGCTAATATCCTTACTTACGAATTTTCATGATTGAGTGAAGAGGACTTGATATACATCTATAATTATAATAATATAAATATATCTATAATTAAAAGATTTCCCATATCAATAAATAAGAAAACAAGTTCTGATGCTCAAACCGTGAGGAAAAAATATTAGTTGAACTAGATGCAATTGTGCTTTGGGACCTCACAAAATATGCAAGGGACTTTTCAAAAAACAAAAAGAAGTCCGGATATTTTGAGTAAAGTCTTCTTGCATATATCGTGAACTTATCACAAGAAAACAACACACTCCTTTAGGACAGGAAGATGACTTAGGTAGTACCATTATATAAAAAGGGAAATATAAAATAGCAAAATAGTAAGGACCAAAATCTTAACAACAGTCTGTAAGAGTATGGAGAGTCACCATGAATAACATTATAAATTTCTTGGCAATTTAATTCTTAGCCCACAACAATATTCCTACCAGGCAGATAATCTCCCTAATTTTGATTTGTTTGAATGAACGGACTAAATATTTGAACAATAATCAACCTTTTGATGTAATCCACTTATGTCCATATTCTCACTCAAATCTATTACATCAAACATTGTTAAAAGTTGTGTGTGACGTGCTATGGGGAGAAGTTAATTTGTATGTCCAGAAGGAAAGCCAGGGCATTTGCTCAAGGATCAGGGAAACTGGACGAAAACCTGATTGAGATGGGGGTCATTGACCCCGAAGCTGTAGTACAGTACTTGTTACAGGTTCTTAAGAATTATACAATTCAAATGGTAAAACACTAAATGTCATTGTTTGTTAAAATTAATATTACTTTCTGTTTGGATGCTCAGTATAGTCTCTAATTGTATAGAAAAAGTTGTGCAGCAGAAAAGATTTTACTGGAGACTTAAAATTTTTGTTCCGAATTTAATCGTTTAATGTCATCAGGCAAGGTGTTGTAAAATAATGTACATGTGTTGTATGTGAATTTTTGTTGTTGCTGAAGTTTATGCTGATTTTGTTGTTGTTGAAGCTGTTGATACTGTCACCTGATTAATATGATCACTATGTTGACACAGTGCAGAAATGAACAATTGCGAAATATACACAATGAGCAGTATGGAGGCTGATTGAATTTGAAAGAATTCTGAAAGTGTAGCATAAAGAACTTAAATTTAGTGTTTAATTCATTTAAATGGACATTCCATGAAAGGTTGGACTGAACTGAAAGACATTAACATTTTCTTACCAGAACATCAGTCAATGGTGGACTGTTCAATTTCAATGGAGTACAGAGCTGTTTATTTGAAATGGAAAAATGCATTGAAACAGTTTTCTTTTCATTTACTATTAATTTGTTTGAAACCAATTTGAAATATCTAATGTTATACTATTTACAGTTTCTTTATTGAAAAGAATATTCGTATCATTAGCAAAGAGAACTGTTCTTCCGTTTTTAATCAACAAGGGCATATCGTTTATGTACAGCAGGAAGAGAATAGGGCATCGAAAGTAACCTGTGAAGCAAGGAATTCATGGATCAGGTTAACATTGGTTCTTATTCACAAACTGCAGTGATTAGAGGATTGGTGTATTTGAGCACTACCCACAGCTAGAATGTTACAATAAATATGATAAACTGAAGAGTATCTCAATTTCGTGGTAGTTTGAAAACAATGGTTATTTAATGAAATAATTACACACTAGAAGCCAAAAATTTTTCAAATAAAAATCAAGTCATATTAGTACATTTAATTGCAAGTAGTAGATGTACATATTTTTTTAAACAATAGAAAGTGTAAAATAAAATGTTATGATAAACCATATTTATTAATAAAACAATAACGAATTCAGCACAATTGTCATAAAATTCAAAGATTGGAAGAAATCTTGCACAGGTGTTAAGAGTTATTTCGTCTTCAGAAAATAGAAAATAAAATGTTATTTTTGTTTTGATGGGACTTACTGAAATAAATGTGAAATATATACAACATTGTTGAGTTTTCACACAAGATTGCAAACACGTTACCTGCAAATGCGAAGTAGATTGTAACTTCATGACTGAAATTGTAATGAAAGCTAAATTTAAAAAAAACAAAACAATTTTCTCTAATGAATTTCAAAATTAGTTACATTTTCTAATAAAGAACTTGATTAATTAAATGTCAGAAATCAATATTGATTATATATCTGCCTAATCATATCTGATCCCATTACTTTTAAGAAAAATTTCTGAGTTATTAATTTCTTCTTCTTCATAGGCTATAGACCTGTTCCATTATTGGATTTAAAATCCTTCATCGCCTCAGACTTCCAGCGTATCTTCTTTCCACAGGTCTAGTATCTCTCAAGAACCTTAGAATTCAATCTTCTTTCACTATCAATGTGTTCATCCCATTTTCTCATACGTGATATTATGCATTCGGAAATGGGAGTACTCCACATGTTGTTCTAATGTTTTCATTTCTTTTTCTATTTGTTTAAAATTTTCCCAACACATGCATTTCTGTTACTTGTAGCTGACATTGCATGCTTTTTGTTCACCTTGTCTCTGCTGCACATGTTAAAATCGGTCTAATAACTGATTTGTATTATTACTTTTGAATCTTGTCTCAAGCATTTGTTGTATCACACTGAGTAATTTAAGCAGCAGGAAATTCAGTTTCTTTTCATGGCTTGTTTACCTCCTTATACATCTGCTCTGAGGTGGTGATCATTATTCTCATGTATTTTGTTATGGAAGTGTTTGTAACACTTCCTCTTATTGATGTATCATTTACCACAAGTTTACATCGAATAGGATCTTTCGCTGTAGTCATACTTTTAGTTTTTTTGGATGGAGATCATCAAATGGTAGTTTCTGCAGATTTCATTAAATTCACAGGGAAGACATTGTAGGTCATCATTTTCAACCCATTCTGTAACATTTTGTTATATACATATAAAAATGAAGCAATAAGGCACATTTCCTTCCGGCTATAGCCTGATGACATCTATTATTAAAGGCTTTACTCACATCCATAATTCATAAGAATGCCGGGTTATTGAATTCTAGTGACTTTTCTATAAGCTGTCTAACTATGTATATTGCAGTTACAGGATCTCCCTCTCTTGAATGCCAGGTGATAATCTTCCCATGCTATTATGCTCTATAGCTCGTTCCCTAAATGTCTCGCCTGTCATTTGAATGTGAAACTTAGGAGACCTATTCCTCTGTAATTATCAGGATTAAGTTGGTCTCCCTTCTTGAATAACAGTATAAGGATGCTAGTCTTCCAATCCTTGGGAGTCTTACAATGGTGCTACATCTTCATTAATTTTGTTATTTCTTCAGTTAATGAGTCTCCAGCATATTTTAGGAGCTCATTGTATACACTATCCTCCGCAGGTGATTTACCAGTTTTCAATTTCTTAATTATCGCCATCACCTGTTCTTTTGATATAGTGCATTCTGTATTCACATTTCCTGTTTCTGCAAGGTCTATTACATTTCCAACTTTGTCATGGAATAACTCTTTAAAATATTCCACCCATATTTGGATAGGTAGTATTAGTTATTAAATATTAATTCGTTTCTGTTCTAATGTTCATTCTGAACCTCCTATTGTTAATGTAAATAGTCTAAACTAGATTATGATTCCAATATCGAAAATATTTTTAGAATGTTCATGATCTCTGAACTGCTTTGCACTTTTATTTCTGAACTTAGGATTGAAAAACATTTAAGAGCTATTGCATAAGGGAAGTAATTACATAATTTTTTTTGTTTTGTTTTTTATTGTGAATATTTCCATTTCCTAGTAATTTTATTATTAATTTTAAAGCATCTGTAGAGTGCACACTTAACTTTTGTTGTTGTCATTGTTGTTGATGTTGATGTTATCATCCCCCTACCCCAATTTTATGCTCTCAATTAATTGAAACAAAAAGTTTACTGAAGAATATCTTTTGTAATCTTCACTATATATGGATGGATTAATGACATAGCCAACATTGCAGATAAACGGAACACAATGGCACTTTTGTTAGCAGTAATAAAACCAGTTATTTTAAATTTACTATCATATTCATATCAATAAAATTTATATTTAGAAAAAGCAACTAATAAATATGTACCACAAAATGAATATTTTATTTCCAAATAGGAAAGGTCAGGCAGATTATCCATAGCAGCTGCAGCAGCTGTGAGAGGTACCAGAACATTGTATTTACTCTCAGGAACGCAAACATTACCTCAAGGATTCCACATTCTAAAAGCACCACAGAAGTTTAAAAAGGAACATGTAGAGGGTGCAATGTTTATCTACTTAAAATTTGAATATGATCAAGATCTAATGAAAGAGCAATGTATTTTTTATGAACATTTTCATCTATAAGTTAAATTAGTGACTGAATCAAATATGGACTACAGCCTTTATTCATTTATTTTTGGCTATTTGAGTTTTGTAATTGAGTTTGTCTAAATTGTAAATAAGTCTTTCATCAGACGCCACCAGATTTTCTTGTGCACTTGTTGACGACCTCAGTTTCTTTAACTGTTCAAAACTCAGACTCATTCGGTAGGAGTCCAAACAAGATTCCAGGTGGCCTCATGATACCCACGTGTAACAAAATCATGGTATTAATTTTCATGTTACATTTAATTTGATGACTCCACATGAGTTTTGAAATTATTTCTATACAGACCCATTTCAAAATAGCAGACTGAATTGCCCTCAAATTCATGGTGGATGCCGAGAAAACTAACGCAAATATAATTGCATACACTTACGTACTTTTCCCGCATTCACAGTTTGTTGTTAGGTCCACATTTACGACTTATATCGAACGGCAATGTAAAAACTTGAACCTTAACTGACTAAACTAAATCTGCAAATACATGACGACCAGCCTTGGAGGAAAGAAGAAAGCAGAAGGACCTAATTGATGTAAAAACCTATCACAAATATAATCCAAAAAAGATTTTCGAATGAAAAAGAAATGCACATTTGAATGTCACCAGTACAAATTAAATACTTTTTTTTTTAAATTAAAGGAAACTTTCTGATAAAGTTGTTTACACTTTGAATATATTTCTTGAAAATGTAGCAAATGCTCTAAATAAATGTTATCTATATTCACATTTGAACACACATTGATAATTTGGCAGAAATCATTCAATGTTCCTGAGCAGGTTAAGACACTTATGGGATACTCTGATCCAGTAAACTAAGGATTGGAGGGAAATAAAATACCTCACAATAAGTCAAGGAAATTAACAAGTAATATACCTACATCATGAAACTGACCATAAAACAAATTGAGACACCAGACTAACTGAGCTGGAATGGATAATCCAGGGAACTTTGAGTAAAACCATGTACAGATCACCTGTTTTCGCTACATTTATATTCATATATACCAGTACAGGTTTTTCATTACATACATGAACTACAACAAAGAGGTACTGAGAAGGATTGTGTTCTGAGAAATTTCTATGATGCGTTATCAACAAACTTGAGAGAATATGAGAACTCAGTCATCTGAGAGACTGCTTGTGCTGCAGGGTTAAAGTCTCAGTGCATTTCCAATGTTATACATTGTTTTTGAATTGTACTTGTATGCACCACCTACTTAGTAAAATAATTTTTTTAACAATGTCTAATATATTAAATAAAATCTATCTAAAAGGTACTTCAAGTTCTCGCTGTTTCCTAACAGATGGCATTATCAGAACTACCTGCATGTAATTTCCGATGCAAACACATTTACAACCAAGTATTGATCTAGAGCTTGAGGTTGTCAATGTATGTTTATTCACCACAGTGTAAACAACGCTTTGAGAGTGCTAAACATGTTGAATCTTGTACAAAAACCTACAAAAATAGTATTTGCAGAGAATTTTATTGCACTGTTTTAGAGACTAAGTGAACATGCTGTGGGAAACAATATGCAGACATTTTTTGATGCTTCAAAAATAATCACTATGGCGCTCCGAAAATTTGAAGATGAAGAACTGCAGGATTAGTTAATGAAGATGAATGCCAGTCCTTAGCTGACCTTGCAAAATCATTACGAGTAGATAGCAACAGTTTCGAAACATCTGAAAGCATTAGGAACATTACAGAAGCAAAGACTTAGGGGGCTGTGCGAGTTTAAGCCAATCATGGCTGGTGATGAAAAGTGGATACAGTATAATAACCCTAAGCATATAAGATTGTGGGGTAAGCACATCCATGAATCAACAGCATGCTCAAAGCCAAATATCCATGGTTTGAACGCGTTTCCCTGAATTTGGTAGCATCAGCTGGATGTAATTTATTGAGATTCTCAAACTAAACGAAACTATCACAGGGGACCTATCAACTGCAATAGATGCTTTGAACCAAGCCCTAAAGGAAAAAGCCGTTATATGACAGAGACAACGATCAGCAACACGTGGCAAAATTGGTAAAAACCTACTTGGAAACCTTTAAATAGAAAGTCCTGTCCAATCTGCCATTTTCACTGGGCATTGCTCCCTTCCAATTACAACCATTTGATGGCACATGACCCTGTGGAGCAGCGCTTCCATTCTTATGAAGATACCAAAAAGTGGGTTGATTCTTGGATAGCCACAAAAGATGTATGATTTTTCCAACATTGAATTCATTTGCTGCTCAGAAGATTGACAAAAGCAGAGGCTAGTGATTGGGGAGTTTCACTGAGTGACATATGTAGCACATACTGAAAATTATTTATTTATTAACACACTTGTCCGTATACAGAGTGAGTCATGTAACTTTAGCACCTCCTGTAACTTTTGAATAATCAAAATTATTGCAGTGCAATTTTCACAGGAGTGCATGAGAGAATGGGGCAAATTAATGTATATACAGTAAAACACCGCTTTTAAGTTTCCATAATTTACATTTTCCCGGCCTTTACAAAGTTTCCTGTAGGTCTTGTCAGTTTGCATACATTCATAATGTTATAAATACCCCGTGTATACGATGGTATAATTTCAATTTTCCCGCCATTTACATCTGGTTACCACAAAATCATCTGGAGAGCTTTTCGCTTTGTGCAAAACGGGCACTGCCGTTGCACTTGCACTGCGCTTGCCGCTTTAAAAATGGCCATAAGAGAATGCCAATTGAAATGGTACAATATAAAAAATTATGAAATGTTCAAGGTAGACTAGAAAATTTAAAAATAGTGAAAATCATTAATTAGAAGCTAGGGCTATATGAATTTTCATTTCGTAACATTACAGAGATATTTAAAAACATAATAGAGGTAGAAAAAATGGATAATACGCGTTAGCATATACAATCTGTGCCACACAAATGTTGAGTTGAGTTGACGGGTGTCACCTAACGCTGAGGACGCCAGCTGCGTAGATACCTGTGTACACAAGTCACTTAACGCGCATGGTAAGTCAACATCATTTACACGTAACACGTGGCTTGGGCGTCTTGCTTCAGCTGTGGGCACTACACACAACGCTAAGACCGCTCGCGTGCCCTTTTGCATAAGTGTTGATCTACGACGCGCGTCATGTAACGTGTGCAATCCTTAGCGTTAAGTGACGCGTGTAAATGTAACACTTACGTGCCTAAGAGGTAGCCTCACGATCATTTGTTAATTTTACATCCTCCTCCTTCCCAATTTCACACTTTCTCATTCTAAAATAAACAATTTTCCCCATTCTTTAAAATCTCAAACATCAAAGTATGGATTTCTGCATAATTTTGATCTGTAAATTAGTTTCGTGAACATTTCCTATTATTTCATAAATAAATATATAAAAGAATACTAGCTGGAAAACATTATGAACTACCAAAAACAAACATTTTGTGTGTTTGGGAAAATGTTAACTTCGCATTTTTCTCTTACAGTACAAATTCCATTTTTCCCTTCATTGAACAATGAGTGCATTGTTGCACTGTCAAAGGTTATGATCAGTGGAATGCTGGGACTTGAAGTGTCCTGCGACACACCTTTGATTTCCGATGTCAATTTTGGTTGATTCCTATTTGATCTTGTAATATTGATTATTATCTAATACTGTATATTAAAACATATTCTAATCCTCATTGATTGTAAGTATCTAGATATATGCTGTATGGAAATATTTTAGTACAAAACTGAATGAAAAAAATATTTCAGCAACAAATTATCCCAAAAATTTAAAAATGAAAACCATTTTCTGTAACAAACCATGATCTCCTTCCTACTCCTATTAATGCAGCATAACACTGCCCCCTTTCAGTGTATAATTTAAGGACACCCCATACAACAAGAATCAAACCCTTTTTAAAAATAAAAATTGATAATCCCTGATTAATTTTAACTTGTTTCTTCAAAGAATACCCCAACACTCCCCCTTCACGTAAGAATTTTAGGCTTCCCAGAGGTGGTGTTACTATACTATGATTTTCGCAACTCTGCTACTGGCAGGTATCAGCTGTAGACAGTTTCATCCAATTGGGAGTTTAAACATCACCCACGTTCAAGCTCCCTATTAGATGAAACTGTGAACAGCTGATACCTACCAAGGGCAGAATTGCATAAATCACAGTACACTGTATAGAAAGAGTGAAGAAGAGGACCTTGGAGGAACTAATTTTATTATTATTTTAATCTAATCTAATTTTATTTACTTATTGATTGTTCTAGAAACACTACAGAGTATTTTATAGAACCAATAAGCTTATAGTGGCATACTGAACGTTTATGCAACCGGCCCTGAGTATAAGAATTCAGATGGTACACACAGTACGAAAATTTACCTAATAACAAATACAGTGGACACTCCTTATTGTTATCACTACAGGCTGCAGATAATACAACATTAGCTGATTTAATAACAATAGGCAAAGTATTCTCACTGAAGATAAGTAAATAAAAAAGAAATCGACATCAACTACAAGTTTACTATGGGAAACATCCATTCATAATATATTCCTTCATATTCAATTCATAATATTGTTCCTTCTACAACTAATATAATATAAAGTGAGAGATATCTCGCTCTGTTTTAAAAAAAATGCAGGCACTGAAAATTAGTATTATAGAAGTTTTGTATTTTTCCCAGTTCCTGGGTGTCTTAGACCCCTCTCATGAGTGAAACGGCATGGTTTCTTTTAATTTCTGCTAGTGTTGAAAATTAGTAATATAGATAATTATAATAATGTAACAGATCATCTCTCGTTCGAGATCACAAAGATGTGAAACAACATAGGTCAACCAAATAGTAATTTAAGCTCAGTAGTTTTGTTTCATAAAATTTCTGTAAGAACTTGACCAAACTTCCAGGTTATTCAAAAGTTTGGAAAGAGCAAGACTGTGTTAATGGAGACCACGATCAGTATAAAGTATTGAAGAGAGAGACACAGCTGCTAGATCGACTCCTTGGGAAGCAGGTTGCAATATGGAATAGATTTTACAGCAGCAAAGCGGAACTCCCAATCCAGTTACATTGTGTTTACAAAAGCTACCAGTAAAGTCAAACCCTTTTTTGTTTTATACAGGCATACCGGCACCTCCCAAACAAAGTTACATTTTCAAGATTTAACTTAAGTTATGAAAATATTGAAATCAGACCATTTTTAAGTGAATTGTTTTTATCTTGCACGTAAGAGATATGCTGTAGATTGCATTGAAGGTAGAATGTAAATAAATCTGTCCACTGTAAATTTGTTAAAAACAATGGAAAGGAATTAAAGAGAGAAAAACATGCTTTGTAGAACAATGAATACTTCACTATAAAATAAATTTACCTTCAGCCAAGAGCTGCAATGCCTCTGCAAACCAGAAAATCAGTTTCTAGTCTTGAATGAAGCAAACTGTTTTTTCTTTCCACGAAATCATGTTCCTGTGGGCATTAGGGGTAGTATTAACCAAAAGAATCATTTTAAGACATTTAAAAGAATTTAATGGGTATTCAAACTACAACTAAAAATTAATTTCTTTCAGGACAAGCATGCAGTTCGTTTGATGTGAAACTACAAGTTCTGGTAAGTAAACAGAGGAAGGTTAACCTCTTATTCCTATGCTGATTTATAGCAGAAAATCCATCGAAAAAGGTAATTTTAGTTTAAGAGAGAATCCAATGCACATAATTTAACAATGTTCACGATTATTTTACATGAATAAGGTATAACTGAAGCTGAATAAGAAGAAAGTAATTAGAAGTGTTAGTATAAGATGAACTGCCAATCTTTAAATAAACCCTGCCATAGCATGCAAAATAAGGGAAAAATTAAAATACTCGAATATATTAAAGACTTGCTGTATTCCCAACGAAGTTGTAGTAGATGCTCTGTTCCTGCTACAGAATTAACTACATACTCTAACACCAAGAACACAATCAACATCCAATGTAATGAACATTTAAGGTATATTTGATAAAACTTGCTTGGCCTGTTGGGCAGGTACATGCTATAAAATTAACTAAGGTCTACAAGTATAGAAGTAAACAGACCTGAACAGATTTCTAATAATTAGCCTCATTGAATTCATTACTGATTTATGAACAGTTGTAGAGAAAGGAATATTTCCAAGACAGTTTCTTATAGCTTTGTGGAGTCCATTATATAGAGGGTACAGTATTTGTCCCCTGTTCAACTTCTCAGATTTTAAATTCTCAGTATTCACAAACAGCAGGTTTCATGCAACACCTGCATTTAAATGAGGCCCATGTCATTTGATTTAGTATTCACTTCATCATCATCACCACCTGCTTTTAGTTCAGAACCTTCGGTGTAAAATATATTGAAAGTGAGAGTGGCCCATTTTGAATGGAGCTTGACATTAAGAGAAGCAAGTTTTCAACTATCAGGCATGTCTAACTCATCTGATGAATAGGAGACAATTAGTCATTTTGCTACTTCTATTAAGCTGCTACGTATCTGTACTAATATTTATCCTTCCAGTCTCCAACTTTGTGTATGTATGTGTACTTTTGTTAGAACTGCTGTAATCATCACTTCAGACTATTCACATTTTCAAGCTTCTGCAATTTCCCCAACAGAGCTTGACATGCCTGACTAATACCTTAAATCAGAAAAAACAAAACATTTTGGTCTTTGCATGTGTGTGTTAGAACACTTGTTACAACTCACCTGACCAGTTTTCTTAGATCATTTCATGGCATTTAATGATTGCCTCTCTCGTCAATCTCCCTCTGATTTTGTACAGAACAAGTTTTCTTTCCTGGTATAAAAACTGACTTCAAGAAAGATGTAAGAGCCATTATAATGAACATTAAAATATTAATTTAATATATACATGTATGATTCTCTTAGTTTTAATCTATATACCTTACATATTTCCTGCTAATGAAATAAAAATAAAAAAAACAATTTTTTAGGCATGTTAATTCCTCAAAATTAATGACTCTCGATATTTTGGCAAAATTACCAGCCAATTTACTGTTTAATATTCCAGTCATTTTCATCACTCACATATCAACTGATATGATAACTGACACATATTGCTCACAGAAGATATGACTAATTCAATGACAGAGTGGGTACAGAAAGACCATTGATAATTTGCCTCCGAGGAATTTGGCATCAAAGACAGACTAGAAACAACTTACCTACTCTGCACAAATTACTTCATGGTTATTACTTGTTCCAGATGGTGGTGGCAGAAAAGAATTCATAAAATTTAAATGTTATCTTCAGTACTTCAACCACAATCTAAACAGGTTAACTGATCTGCTGGTTTGCAAGTTATCACCTTCCTGTTTTACTTATTCTGCTGCCACAAAATGTTTTAATAATCTGTTGGTGGATTGGAAGCATTTCCAAATTCTCTATTGCACAAACTTTTAATGAAAGGGAATGGTCTCTGGTATTTTGTCAGGTATCAAAAGCTTTAAACAAGGTTTGTTTCTTTTTAATCGAGAACTATAATTACATTTTAAATGGCTCTATAAGTACTTATGAGTGTCACTGTTTAATACAAATAAATCTCTTCATCTTTGTCCCAAGAGGAGAAGAAAAAAAAAAAAAAACCAACAAATTCAATAAAATTTACATTTTTATATTTATTAATACTCAGATGCACAAGATTCAGAAAAGACAAACCTAAATGCACGGTTTTGACATGCTTCAGATGTTCTATATGTATACTGATCATAAATATTTGTAACTTCTAGCAAATCCTTTTTAAGTGTATTCTGGAATGTCATATAGTGCCTACACAGCTATGAGTTGATGGCAATGAAAATATTTTAAAATTAAGTCATGAAATGGAAGTACACATAAAGCACTAAACTAAAACTCAAGTGTTAACAAGATTTCATGTTAATGACTTGCACAGAAGTCATGTCATAGGTAATTAAACATCAATATGCAACTTTCCTTTTCATGTTATCAATGCATCAGAATACTTCCAGACAATTCTTCTGAACAGTTTTGTATTTTAAAACATTAGTGAGAAAGTGAATCTATAAAAGTTCTACAGCCATAATGACAAAGGGAACACATCACACAATGCTGGGGTGTTCTCCAGCCTTTCAAATGACTCCAAAGAACACAGAATGGTGATGACAGAAAGTCAAGTCACCATGTCTACACAAAATCTGCACTGATGACATTTGACTCCACTAATGAAAACTGCCTTATGACAATTGTTTTTCATGTAGTTGGTCTTGTCACAACTTTGATTAATCCTAGTAGCGGCGGGATTGACCGCCATAATCTCGAGATTGACCATAACCAGCAGAACTGCCACCTGAAAGGAATCGAATAGTAACACACAAACACATTAAATTGTTCTTCGAGGTTTTGTCACGATTTTGAAAATACATTATTCTCAGATTTTCCTTTAAAATTTGTTTAAAACTGTATTTTCTTGGTTAGATAAAATATCTTAATAAACTCTCTTCTTCTGAAAGGTTATACAGAAGATCTTTTTAGCATAACAGCAGTTAGAGCACAATTCTTAAAATACCTGACACTCCTACATGCCGTTTTAAGTAACAAAACACTAAAACCTTAACTGCAGGCTATTGGGCCACTTTGGTAAACTTTCCCATTCAATGTTGTGTTATTATATAGTTTTTCAATGCAAGTCATTGGGAAGTCCTTCATACAAATGTAAGCATTGCTAATTTACTGAAGATAATCCACGTTTGTTTTTTGTATTTGTATATTTCTATAAAAACTCTGAATGCTTAGATGTTATTTCACGAACTGAATAAATGCAAACATTCCTGTTTTGATTGAACTGCACATTGTCATTCAACTAACCACTCTCACAAAAAGTTCCTATTTTTGTTGCTTTACTGTCATGTTCCTTCTCTCCCAAATAATCGTTTCATGTGTCTCCATTTTATCACCATTTTGAAACTACAAAGTTCAACTCTGACAGGCATGAAAGGATTAATTAACCCCCCTTGATGCAATATATACACTCACCGTATTCTGGTTTTCCATAGCCACCTCCTCCACCGCTATAATTAGGAGAATCTGAAAAAATAGAAACACACACACTTTAAGAAATGATTTCAAGCTACAGTAAAAACTACCTTTTTTAACTTTTCAGGGGACTGATGGAAAAAGGGGTAAAATGCAGGAAAATTAAAAATGATACGAATGCTAGTATAGACTTTACGATTGGACCAATGAAAAATTGCATAAAAGGCAAGAAAACATAAAAACGGGATTTTATTGTATCAAATTTATAAAAAGTAGAATTTCTATCCAGAAATATCTTGTACCAGGCCACTAACATTCAATACATTTTATTCCTGTAAATACAGTTCTTTCCGTAATTTGGGTGAAGTCACTTTCTACAAGGACTTCTTCACTTTTAAAATTATATTGTAATACATCAATCTACAAATACTACATACTCTCAAGTTTGAAGTTTATAAGCAATTACAGTACACAGAAGACAAAATATTTTAAGTTCGGCAAATTTTAATTTCTAGGCATTAATGTTTTTCATGACATAACTTGAAAATAATTAGATAGTCATATCCAGGGCGTGGATCCCGGCGACCTAAGAATCCTTTGAAAATGATTAAACTAATTTTTTTTAACAATTCTCAAAACTTTGGAAGAAAAGTAATTATTCAATGAATTTTACATATTTAAATTAATAGAAAGACCTTATTTTAGAAGGATATGTAATCCATTGATCTGATCTCCAAACAGTCATTTATGAAAGCTCGAAGAAATTATCAAAGAGTCGTATAATTTTGAGTGTTCGAACAGAGTCAACACCATTAGTGAATTTTGTCATGACAAAAGATACAATAGAAACTGTTTCAGTGTCTCCTTGTAAATTCATGTAATGATCACCATCAAAAAACACTCAAAGGAACAAAATACTTGATGCAAAATGACGCAGAGGCCCAAAAAAGGACCTAAAAATTGAAAAATGACCCGGTAACTAAACATTTCTTTCACCTGTATGTCATGCTAAGCATTCATTTACAAGTACGCTATGACTATAACGTATCAATGAAAAGATGACAAATCATCAGAATCAGAGTCTTTGTCCTACCATAAAACCGAACACAAACTCATAACTAGTATTTAAATTAATATGTTAAGTAATATTTTTCTATAACTTATCTAGTCATATTCTTTACAGGCACCACATGTTACATAAAATATAGGTCTTCAGAGAAGTACTTTTGGCATAGTCATTTTAGCAAATAGACTCCAAACAAAAAAGGTCAACAAACACAAAGGCAAAAACAAATGTAAGGAGGGAGGTGTTTTGGTGGGATAGTCTCTATATCTCCACAAAGTACTTACTGGTATCAAATCAAATTTAATAGTACTAATTGTTATGAAATCCAGTGCTTTCTTTAACATTTTAAATTACCATAAATGACATGATATAATCAAAACACAGTATTAGGATTATTAGCCTCCTCTTTGCCAATGATCCAACACCTACTCGTACAAACAAACAGGCCCATCTGACAGAGGAGTTAGCAAATGACTTTTATATCAGATTTGTGCTTAAAGCATGCTCCCAGAGTCCTTAACAAACTCTCAGGGAAGTACAAGTTAGTAAACCACAGGAACACAACAAAATGGGAGAAATCACATTGTTTCATTAAGATCTTTATTAAAAATTTTCTATTACCTGAAACAGTAAGTAATGCTCCTGCAAGAAACAATTGACATCCTTATTCACTGAAATCCTATAAAGTGTACTTTCGTGGCAAGCTATTAAATCAACAGTAATCTCCACCAGTTTTCTCCTTTTTGTTATACCATTCAAAATTATTCAAGGCGACTACATAATAAAAAGTCAATTTACAATATGTGCCTGATTGTTGTCCACTGAAAGTCTAATATTTACAGAAGTCTTAGTCAATCGGTTCCCAGAAGTGAAAAAAAAAGAGAAAGGGGAAATGAGAAGGGGGGGGGGGGGGAGGCTGTCAGTGGAATTGATATGGCCGTTTGACTAGGTTTCTTTGTAGTAAAGAATAGTTTATCAAAATCTGAGGCTATGCACATGACCTTAGTCTTACAAATTGTTCAAAATTAATTTTTAAAAAGACACATGAAAATTAGCTAAGCAGTCTAAATTCCATAATTCACTACATAGTACTAAGAAACATAAAATTCACAAAGAGAAACATACTAAATAAGAGATCTGAAATGTCTTTTTCCTCGCATCTGTCCCATTACAGGTAAAAAGCATGTTTAAAAGGAGGTTAAACAAAGAAAAATAAAAGAAGCAAGAAACGTTACTATTTGAGAAATCCACCGATTTCAACTCGCTACATTTACTGATACTAAATGTGACATTGGATTTTTCTTTTAATTGGAATAAATCTTTCAACTTGTGAAAGATTTTTGTCTAAAGAAAACTGAACTATCAATTTCTTAACTGCTAAAAAGAAATACTTGTATATTCAAAACTATACTATACCGAGATAGGTAATAAAAAATATCTAGGGGCAATGTGCCCATCATACTGGAAGGTTTTAGAAAGGACAGCCATAATTTTTCCTGTGGGCGACATTAATAATCAAATCTGCATAATTGTCACTTCACACTGGAACAAGATATGGAATGTAACTTCAAATTAACTTCTCCCCATAGCATGTCATACCCAGTTTTTTAACCGTTTTTGATATAAATAAATAAACAACACTCATCCCCTTTCTTTTCCCTTCAATTACTATCTAATATTGCTTTTAAAATACAAAACAAAAACTAGATACAAAGATGGATTTTTCCTGTACATTTTCACTGCTCTGCCACAAAAAAGAAAGATAGTTGATAATTTCATACACTGAAACGTGGACTAAATGACCACTGTTGATTCTCAGTGAAGAAAGTGGTATTTTAGAAGGATCACTTAACAACAACAAAACACCACCTTATGCTTATTTGTAATGTAAGTGAAATGGTGCCAGTGACTTAAGTTCACTATAACGTAAGTTGACTATATTTACAAATCTTAAGTAAAAATACAATTTCATCCAGAACACTCGCTTTTCTATTTAGAACCAATTTTTAAAAGTTCCATGTATTATAAAAACTAAACTCGTACAGTGTGTTCAGAAGTCTACTCTAACTACTATGAAGGTTTTAAAACATGGAAAACTTTGAATGCATTAGAATGTATTACTACCACCACCTTATTAACAAACAAAAATTTAGCTTAACAGTCTTGTACCAATGCCAGAAACTGGCACTGATACCAGAAAAAAATCGTCATTGTCAGATATGAATCCACAATTTTAATATGTTTATAGGCTGGTCTAATAAAGCAATGCCAGAATTTCCACGAATCTATTATGCATGACTGTTTCAAATTGTTTTGTAAACATCTGTTAAGTTTGAAAGACTGAATTTATCACTTATTATGAATTCCTTTACCTAACAATGAGGGGAAAATCTCTGCTACAATCCATTGTTGATCACCCTTGCCACCATTGTTATGACACTTAAAACCTATTTGTTTTACATTCTTTTTAAGTTCGTTTCACACAAACATATTAATTACAACATTTAGAGGTTTCAGATATTTACGTGATCTCTCAATATATTTTATGGAAGAACAATGGACTTTTTTTTAAATTAACATTCAATTGACATCAATTGCGTGTAATGCTCTCCCTGCTCTTAATGAACTATTCTGATAAATATTTGTGCTTCAGATTTGATGTAAGCAGAAATCCTCTGTAAGTAATGGAGTAACTTGTGTGCCAGTCTCTCCATTAAGGCATAGGCGACATCAGAGGCAATGCAAGATTACCTTTGCATCCTGGCCTCAGGTGTTGACAGGGACAGTGGGTACAAACATGCAACACAGCATCCTTATATAACATATATAGAGCAATGAGTCTTGTCAAGTTGAATATGTCAACCAAGCTTTGAATCTAGTGCCAATTTTTGCAAAAAGTCAAGTGTTATGCTTCACATATAGTGTTTTGCTTAAGTAGTGCCCTACTTCTGAACTCAATGTTATTTTTAACTTAAATTTATTGAATCCTCTGAAAGATATCTTATGAATGAATCCAAATTTAAAGGCTTTATAACCTACAGTAACCTTACACTAGAGAAAGCAGCAAATTAAAAAATATAAAATAAATGGAAATTTCTTTAATTGAACGAAAGATTTAAGCGTTTGCAATATTCACTTTGATTTTACACATATGATACGCAAGAGCTTAGTTGCCTGTTAAGGGGGAGACTGGGGAAACCTTTGTTTGAAAGCTCCTGTGAAATTAGGTTGTCATCCCATTAAGGCTTCCATCTTAGCAACAGTTGGGTGGGTTGCATCTTGAAACAATACTACCTACATCATGTTTGCCAACCACTTTTAGAGAGCGTCCTTTTATAAGAATGGGCTAAAGTGTCAGTTTGCGAAACAAGTGAATATCAGTGTAATTCAGAAAAGTATCCCTCCGCCACGTCAGCTGTTTACACCCCCTTCGTAGTGTTTGTTTACGGCCTCCCAGGAAGACATAACTATACAGAAGTGAGTTTCGCTTAGGTAGAACGTATATATGCCTATATGCGAGTCAGAGAAATATCAAAATTTATTTACATATGTGAAATAATGACTTAACATGTTCTCACATTCAGTAAAAGAAAACTGCCATGAATGTAAATAGAAAGAAAAATGATTTTTGAAGGGACTTTCAAATACCTTTTTTGGACTTTTCACAGTGAATGGCTCATGTGTTTTTGTAGTGAAGAGGGTGGTTTATTTATTATTATAACACCCCAACTATCAAAACTTGGTACTATGCTCTCATAATTCAAATGTGTTTTAATAATTGTTTCATATTTCAGTAATGTTATGCATTTCAATGCATTCCTTGATCTATCTAGTATGTCTTTTCATCTATTTCTTGGATGAATAGTACTCACAATCTCTGTATTCACTCTCACCAATTAAAACATCTAAACAGTGAGTGCTATCTTTTACTTGTATTCTTGCATCCAAACTAAAGGCTTTACTAAATTTGCTTGAGAGTTTTTTCCTTTACAAGCATTCACTTTTCACATGAATATTTTAAATACCAATTCTCAATAGAACACATCTCTATGATGTTAAAGGAATAAATGGGGCACTCCCATACACAGCTCACCAGTCACGACACAGCGCAGAAGCAGGAAACACGTGAACCGTCACCAGTACGCATCTCACATTCAAGGCTCAATTTTAAAACAAATGTAATATTTATTACATAAAAACTAAATTCTATGCAATGTTAAAAAATAAAAATAAATAATAAGATTAAACACATAGCTCTGCACTTATTTATTTCAATTATTTCTCGTGGCGCACTATATTTTCATTGGGCGAGGACATCACAAAGAGAAACGTTGAAGCCATTTACAAGTTAGCCAACTGCAAACGAACGAATGGAAAGCGGAGTCTAATAGGTTCAAGGACACAATGACCACCAAACCTTCAGTTGTGTCGCCAGCAGTAGCTGTCAAATCATCCCATTCTAATAAAAATAACTCTATATAAACGAAGGGCTTCAGGTAGTAACAAGACTAATTAGTCACAGGGTGCCTTATACTATTCAATGTTAATATCCTGACTTTGGTCGTAAGCAGTGCTTTCCTTGATGATGGCCCAAGCATTTCATGTTTAGACAAACTTTGAATATGAATGTTAACTTAAAGCAATGTTTCATTCTCTATCTCAATATATAGAATTACAATATAATGCAGTCTTGATAATTCTCCAAGTGTTTCCCATGAATTTCGTGCTCTTAGACATCTTGACTTGCCCTGATTATATTTGGGTAAATCATTTAGTTCAAATTAGATACCAACACAAAGCAAGTATAAATAGATTAGGAAATACAAAAAAACTAAAGAGAATCACAGTGTAGGATTTTTATTTGATACAGCTAATGCCTGAATCTAGTTAATTTTTAAAATTAGCCGATTATGTTCACATTATCGCAAAATTAGTAGAAAAAGACCAAAGTAGAAACTGCAACAAACTTGAGACAGATGAAGTGCACATGAGCCAACAAGAGGTTGCTAGAGTAGGTGAAGTACATAATGTTGATGAGGAATAAACTGTTAAACAGGAATCATTTTTGAAGGAGATAAGTATGTAAAACTGAGGTGGTTTTACGTTCAGTGTCAGTACTAACTTATTTTATGACACCATCTACCCTACAAATATATACGATGCTTCACCAACCGATTATTTCCTATGGGGCAATGACATTTTGGCCTACACGATTCTACCCCCCTCCCCATTGCACAAGCTTTCCCCTCAGCCTACCACCTTTCTGAAGTACTACGATTTAAAAATTGTAGAAAGACTGGGAATTGAGATTGCCAAATTTCAACATTGTCAGGATACACACCAGAATAAGCCATAAATGGAAATGTGTTACATACATTCCATGCAAAACTCAGTCACTGGAGCTCTGTGTGCAGACCTAAACTTTTTGAGTCTCCAAAACAAAAGATGGTACGACTTCTCCGTTGTGACATCTGGGAGACGGCAAAAGATATGAATGGGTTAAAACAACCTAAGAGACTGTGAGATAAATAATTTCCAATGCATTTTACTGCCAAAAAATTTCATGAAAATAAAGATCCTTACTGAACACTTTGAGAATTGGCCAGATAACCAAATCAGTTCATTCTCACAGCTTTTTACATACCACCTGGCTAATGTGGGCAAACTAACAAGCTAATTCCTGAATAATCCCTATTTCAGACTTCTCTTTTTCCATATTCTGTAACATTTATTCCATTATATACAAAACAAAGTTTTCTTACCGATGCTGAAGATGCATCATAATGCACGAAGAAACTAGAGGTGCTGGGAGAGCATGTACTTACTTGAATCAGTAAAGCTTATGTAAAATCATAATACCACAATTTACTAGCAACTTCTATAAGCAATCTAACTTCAATTACCAACACACAAGTGCACAAACACACACACAACCAGGAAAGTTATGAAGACTTAAAAAGTCCAACCCAACCACCAATAAAGGGAAATTAACTAGAACTGGTTATCCTCTTTGAACTTCTCTGCACATTAAGATTCATAGAAGTGTTGAGCTGTTCTGTCCGAGATGTTCTTTCATTCTCTAGAGCTCAATATTTTGTAAACAAATTAAAACAAACAAAAACCACCACCACACACTAATAAAAATAAAATTATAACCCTACCAAGTTCTCTAGTTTCCCCAATATCACCATTAATTATACCTTTTAATGACTAGTAGTTAAATAATTACACATATGCAAATTATGTGTGAACATGTACACACACACGAGTTTCATGTTTGTTAGGGTTACTGTGTGTGGGTAATTCTCTCAGGCAACACTTTTCCCATCATCTGGTGAGGGTTTCACACTTTAAAAATAAAACATGTTGGATAATAACACATGGAAAATAAAACATGTTGGATAATAACACATGGAAAATAAAACATGTTGGACATGTAGTGCATTGAAGAAACATTCATTAGGACGGTTTGTGTTCTAGAGAAGAACATTCATTACTTTCATTCTCTCCACAAGAGCATAATAGTATCTGAAACTACTGTGAGAGAAATACCTCTCAGAATGTTGTGTGTTTGAAACAATTTTTAAAACCACAAAATACATTTATAAAACACAAAAAATAAATAAAATAAAGGAAAGTGGGAAGAGTAATGAAGGAACATCTGTGGACAGCAAACTTTATGAACATGAAGGAAAAGACTACCATATGTGTTTGTAGAGGTGGAGTAGCCCCTCTCATCGTAGTTAGAGGCTGTGTTGTAGCCTCCTGAGCCACTGCTGTAGCCACCTCCACCCCCTCCATATGAATCATGTGCAGGTGCTCCTGAAAGCAAATTAAATGTATTTCATCCACCACCGTCACCTAATGTGGAATGCCAATACACTTCAAACTGCACCATCAGGCATTCAGCAAATTAAATTGAAAAAGAAAAAAAGAAAGAAAAAAAAGAAAAAAAAAAGTTTAGTATGAGTGCACATGTGAGTGCATGGGTACACTTTCCACAGCCATAAATGAACTGTAGAGCATAATATTTTTTTAAGTTTGGGAAGAACATGATCCACGTTTATCAAGAATGTAGTGTGAATTGTTCTGAGAGGTATTTATGAGTGTGAGGATGTGAAACGCAAAGTATTAATAACAAAAATATTTTAGGAAACATTCAGAACTTTTTTAGTAGTCTAGAATTTCACCAGTTTATTTAGCTAGGGAGTCTCAACTTACACTCTTTTATATATATTTGTTAAAACTTCTATCAAACGTGTGCATCTTAAGAGTGACACCACAACTGAATAGCTACCTTACCTACGAACATTGTGAGAATGTATAGTTGAATATTCTGCTGCTGAATAATTTTTAATTATTTACAATGAAGAAATTTTAATGAAAGCATTTGACCCAAATTAAGGCTGATTATTAACAAAATATAACTTTTTAAAATAGTGTTGCTAATTACTAGACATTTATCATATATTGTAAGAGTACTTTCGAATACTTCGCAAATCCTTCACTTCCATTGGAGAACCCTCATTTAGAGCCAGTTGAACATGTACACATTTAAGATGCCACATGAAAAAAGAAAAAATCCAATAAAAGCAGTCAATCTACTGAATGAAGATCTGCATACCACCTGCTATCTGCAGCTCCGAGCAGCAACTTGAGATTTTGTCAATTATACAATACAAATGGAGAAACAAGGGAAAAATACTGAGGCTCTAAACTACACAAGTGTACCTCCATGGTTACTACTCTCACCTGTCCCACACCTGACAGACTAACACAGAATGTTGACCAAAACCTGGGAAGAAATGTTGCAGAGGTAGACCACTTGCATCAAGAAAGCTTTCCAGTTCTTGTAAACCAACCTGGCAGTCATATGCCGTCCATCCTTCTTCCTCATTTCCTAAACACACTAAGTAATCTTTCAACTGTTTTCTCATCTCTATACTACGTGCATTCTGAAGATTTTTTTCTTCTGAAAGTAGTAATACAATAAATATTTGGTAATGATCTACCAAGGGAAGCAGTACACCTGTTTTGTGGATTGCTATTTCAGTATTTTCACTGAAGTAAAATCCACATTACCCTTCACAAGAATGCCAATCGGTAATTCTTGCCTAGGAACACTGGGACAAACCATGTCAGCAATGCTAATCCAATTCATGAAACATTCATCAACTAATCATAAACCTTTACTGCAACATTTTAAAAAGCTGATTTAGTCACAGTCAACCATCAAGTTGTTTAGCAATCTACTTTTAAGAAGTTAAAACATTTACATTTGACCTGCATGTGCTCTGACAAATGCCTGTAAGTCCCTTGCCAAAAACACTGAGCACCAAAAGAATTTTTTTTTAGAAAATCAGCACAACAGTTCAGTAAGTAACACACACTAGTGAATACTAAATCTTGAATGCTAATAATTCTTACAAGCAGTGATTCATTTTTTAGTTCAATTATTTTCTATTCAGATCGACCTTAGTTCTTTATTCAGTCACCTCACAAGATTGCTACTGAAATGAATGTACTGGGTACCATTAATGCATCACACACAAAAAGGATGTAAGAAGAGTTGCTTCCCAATCAATGGAAGAAATCACATCCGAGTGGAATAACACATTGAACAGCATGCTCAAACTTCACAGGAAACAACTCGAAGAAGAAAAAAAGGCCTTTATATATATTTATCTGAAGTAAAGCAAATCTTTGTTGTTTTTTGCTCAGTTTGGAAGAGGAGAAAAAAAGAAAAGATTGCCTACCTAAAAAGTGGATTTTGTTCCTTTATTAATATGTCCGGGTTTTGGAAAAGTATTTACAGTAATTCTAAGATTTCAGCTCCAATTTATAACTCGAATCATGTGTAAAAACATCATTACCCTTACCAAAAATTGGTAATGCAATTATCTGAAGGTACTCTATTTTCCTAGGCAATTACAGCTTCAATATCCTATTATTTTCCAGAAACCTGTCACCATGATTTATAATATCCGAACTGTCACTTCAAATGTCTTATACACACTCCCTCACCCACCCATCATGAAGTGAATTGCTAACGATACCAACCCATAAACAAATGATAACAGTTTGGCTTATCAGCTCAAATGGCCTCTGATGTGTTATTTGTTTTAGGGTTCATATAATTATTTTGATAAAGTTCGGTGTGGGAAGCAGTTTGGGAAAGGTTCTTCTAATAAGGTTCAGGATACCCACAGGAGATACCAAGAATATGGAGATTGGCATTAAGTTACTAAATATACTACTGGTACTAAATATAGTACCTCTTGGAGCATTAAGAAATGAATTTTTTGTGACTATATTATGTAGAAAGTATGTAAAGAATTCATTATCTAGAAGACAAAGCAGATTTCATAATAATAATAATAATTATTGTTATTTATTTGCCTAAGAGCAGAACTAAGCAGTATGCACCGACTGTTCCAGGCATACACATGTGTAAACGGAAACCATCTGTATTAGACTTTCAGCATTTGAGGGTTTAAAACATGAAGAGACATTCTTTAATACTAAGTAAATTAAAAATATTTTCAGCCAACACGAACTATACAGGGTATAAACAATTTTAACAAAATATTCTTACGCAGCGAATGCACGGATTACATCCATGGTCATTTAACTCAAAACTGATTGTTGCAAGTACTGCCAGACAGCGCCCAGCAATGAAGAGAGAGAATTAACACTAATACAGTTTTTTCAATTCTGAGTTTTGTTACCATTACATTGAAGATTTTTAAGTTAATGTGATAATCTGCTTTTTTTGATGCAATTTCAATGGACATGGAAGGTTAGACTCAAGTCCTAGACTTGATGGCCCTATGGAAATGCTCATCAAATACTATCTGTTTTTACGATGGCATAGGGTAGGCTGGGAATAAAATTCTTCTAAGTCTGATGTTCTTTCAATTTTAGTCTGATAAAAAATGAGTGCCCTACATTTACAAATTAAATATAACTATTGCAAAACTGGTAATGCATAACTTATTTTCTGGATTTTAATTAAATAAATATTTAATATGCATTAGCACACCATTATTCCTGAATTACACCAAGAAACAAAATAGTACATGCAAAAGTATAAGTTCAGTTAGTACTCTTTTTATGGCAAATTTTAATTTACAAACAAAAGTATCTAATAAAATCCTGAAAGTAATATTATAAAAAGAACATTTTCTTGTAATGTTATTCAGTGCTCAGTGTGGAGATCTACTGCCCTCCACTTTCAGCAAAGTACACAATTGTTTAATAAAATAACTAAAATTTTATAAGTTCAAAAAATTATCAATCACAACAATGCAAGAATGTATTTCAAGCACATAGGTCTAATTTTGACAAAATCAGCACCCTTACATCTGTCAACTACTTACATATTTGAGCAGATCTTACTTCCAAAATACCTTAGTAGCTGAAGTACCCATGTTCCCCAGATATTTATCATGACAATTGTTTAGTAAGGAAAATCAATTCAATCTGCATCCCTGATGTGCCTCCCCCCCTATCACCCCACATCTATAAATTATGATTGTGAAAGGCAGCTGTATGCATTAAATGCAGTAACAAATAGTTATAAATTCCTACAGTACTATTCCTTACAGTAAGAAATAAATATTTCATCCCTTGGGGGATGAGGTTTGAAAAATTATTTCTTAGCAATTATATAAATTGAAAAAGGAACCTTTACTCCAAATTTCTAGCTCAGTATTGTGGCTTTGAGCGGATACATTGGATTGGTTTCTCCCTTTATAGATATTAACTTGTGGAATTCCAGTGTCACGTGAACCTTTGTGTGCTTTCACTGCACTACCGAACTACCATAAGAAATATGCTAATGAGTTAACAAAATTTTTTTTGTAACTCCTACACATGTGAAAAATATTCGGAAAGAAAGGTGCTTGGTATTTACAATAATTTACAATGTACACACTGCATTTATTTAGGTAATGACGTTACTAAAAAAACATCTGACTACTGAATTAATATCTACTTGATTTCACATGGTAGTGGCCAAATAATAAACCCAAATATCACTTAAATAAAAATTTATTTTTATACACCAAATCTCAAGCACAAAGGGAGAGAAATGTCAAATGCTGATTACAAATCAAATTACTTAATAAATGAAGCTAAAATGTTTCAATACAATTTTTGCACAAATGCAACGCACTCTGACCACTAGCATTTCAATATTCAAGTATTCCATCAACAACAACAACAACAACAACAAAAAAAAAAATTATATATATATATATATATATATATATATATATATATATATATATATATATATTAGATTTTCAGGCTCATTAAAAATCAAAGTGTTGTTAAATTCAGATCTTCCCACCAAAACATTCTCTACAATGTTTATACAAGTCACACACACAAAATAATTATAACACCGCAGGGTTCTAAATGTATCATTATTAAGAAATCAATGGCTACACTACAAATTGAAGAAGGGGAAAAAAACAACAAACAAACAAAAAACATAAAAATATTAGTACATGTCAGTGTTCCACTTACCTGTTTTGTATGATGAGTAGGCATCTCCTGCTGGTCCATAGTTGCCAGGTACAGGTGGGGGAGGGACTCCATAGGCTGACCGGGTGTCTGTGGGAGGGACATTGTATCCCCCACCACCATACTCACCACCTTCATATCCAGCGGAACTGGAGTAACCACCACTGCCACCCCCACTGCTGTAAGGCTGACTAGCTCCGCCTCCATAGGAGGCTGCACCACCATATGTTGGTGCATGAGAATCCGCTGCAGGTGAGTCATAATGTGACCCACTATGATCTGGGGCAAATTGTTGGCTTGGATATGGACTTGCTTCTCCCCTACAAATCATAGAAGAGAACTATTAAGCCATAACAGTCTAATACATTTTGCAAGAATATTCATTTACCTTTTCATAGCAAATCACCCAAATCCTTTTTATTTTTTACAGATATGTTATTGCTTTCAATACAGAATTTGATATACACTGCGAAATTTACCTGCATTGAAAGGATTGTGATTACGAGGGAAATATGAAAACAGTTAAATGGCGCTACATATTCTCTCTCTTATGGAGGGAATTATGGTACGAAAATATTGATGAGTCAAGTTACTAGCTTAAACGTTATAAAATCCGTAATCTCCATTCCACAAACATTTTAACCTTGAAAAATATGAATATTTATTCACAAGACACAAATACTTGTAATTATTTAACAATTATGTAGTTTAGTAAAATGTATTTTTAAACAGTTGTGTGTTTTTTTTTGGCAGGTACAAGTACAGGGTGACCAGCAATATTGATTTTTAGAATTCAAGGCTTTTCTCTGTTTTCCAGGTCTCATAATATACTTGTATCAGATTGTTTCAACACACTTTCTATTTATTAGTTGACCATTCTATGTTAGGCACTTTTCTTACACAACTGAACAACAGTATAATTTTGTACAAAAACAAGGTTTAAAAAAAGGTCCATTTTCCCAATCGCTAATGTTACTAATAATATTCAAGAGTCCTGAAATGCTTAAGAAAGTACTGTTTCAGCCGAAAGTCGATCTCAGAGCTGCTGTCAATTCAAGGTTTGATGAGTCAAGATGATGTCAAGAGGCGAGAAAGGAGAAGGGGAGAGAGAGAGAGGCGAGAAAGGAGAAGGGGAGAGAGAGAGAGGGGGCGAGAAAGGAGAAGGGGAGAGAGAGAGGGGGCGAGAAAGGGGGGAGAGAGAGGCGAGAAAGGGGGGAGAGAGGCGAGAAAGGGGGGAGAGAAAGGCGAGAAAGGGGGGAGAGAGAGGCGAGAAAGGGGGGAGAGAGAGGCGAGAAAGGGGGGAGGGAGAGGCGAGAAAGGGGGGAGGGAGAGGCGAGAAAGGGGGGAGGGAGAGGCGAGAAAGGGGGGGAGAGAGAGCAAGACACCGAGAGAGAGAGGGAGGGGGGAAAAATCCCAATGAGAACACACATGTACGTTCTTAGCACGGCAGCACTGCCCGTCTCAGACACACAAACACAATCTTAGCACACACAGCATCGATTCAAACGAGCCTTCACGCACTCTTAACACAATCAGTGAAAGAGTTATGCATAAAAAAATTCAAAATTCTCCAAATTACAAAATCATTGTCAATTCCAAACAACAGCAAAGCCAATGGCGTCCACAATTAGCTAACATGACTCCCCAAATTCAACATGCACATATATTAAAAATGAAATCATTGGTGGGTTAGTAACAACAATTGAATATTACCATATTAATACCAAAAATTCATTACCGTGGATGGGAAGGGTAGCCGTTGGCCCCTTGACCTGAATCAAAGCGGCCACGCTTTGCCAACGGACCACCCTGAGGTGGCATGCCACCACGTTTGCTGGGACCATAGCGATCCCCTTGTCCCATTCCACCTCGACCACCTCTATCAAATCCACCTCTTCCTCCACGACCACCTCTGTCCATTCCTCTTCCTCCACGACCTGCAAACATGTTTTTAACTTTAATTTTAGCTTGGCTTGTGTTCCTGCGCGCGTGTGCATGTGGAGGGGGGATAAGCCAGTCAACTCCTTCCTCCTTTAGTGTTTTATAACTCCTCTACAGTAAAGGTCAATTTGAGTTGGGGGATAAAAAAGATCTTCAGAAGCCACGTCAATGGCCAACCAATTTTTTGTGAAGTGGAGAGTTGTTGCCAGGGCCTTTGAACTCTCCATCAAAACTGAGGAGAAGCTGGAAGGTGCTACTATAGGAGGTGCTAGTGTCGCCGGGTGTAACTGCAGGTTAGGCATGCCACCTTTCACACATAAAAATTGGCAAATTTGTGAGATATACAAGGGTCTTATAAGGGTTCAATTAATCATAATATATGCATATAAGAAACATCAAAAGAAAGCGCTAACATCGACACCTTCTTTTGTAACATTACGTGCCTGCTAGCATCTTGTGAACTCACGCACGGTTTAAGTATCGCGGGCAACTGTTAGTATTTTAGTTCCTATAAGAAGGTGTTTCAAGAGAGCGTGCTACTAATGGTTTCCAGCACGTTGTATGGAGGCTGAAAGGCCCTGTTTTTGTCATTGAGCATTCACAAATTAATCTATACAAAATTTCAAGCACTTGTATTTTGAATGCATTACTACAAATGGCTTATAAACATGCAACCAAAAAGATTTTTCAGACACAACAACCCCATATGCAATTAAAAATTTAAAACTAACAAGAACATGATGAAATAAGGCACCATTGAAATGACATACAGCAAAACAAATTCAGTTGTGTCCATAGCAAGCAATCTGAATTCAGTTTGAATAAGTTTGGAGTTTCAATCAAGGAAATTAAATTTGCAAGATTCAGCAACACTTAGAAGATTATCCTAAATTGATTTTGTTTGGTAGCTCTGTTGGTTTTATGGGGAAGTTGACAAAAAAATAAAATAAGATTGCAATAATTGTGCATGGCAATCACTCAATTCTTTAGACAGCTTAGCAACCCTTTCATATGTGTTTTGGCTCCTTGTAGTATAACCTATTTCATAACCTATTGGTCTGAAATAAATACAATATATACTATAAATTGATAGAAAAAGAATTTGCACAGCTCAAACCAATAGATTGTAGACACTTAAAGATGTTAAGAACAGTTTATCTGATCTTTTGGATACTAAGAACACCATAGGTGTACACTACTAAAACATATCCGAAATAAATGGATTCCTCCACGGGAAATTGCGATGAGTAATCCCAACATAACTTACCGCGAGAAAAGCTACCTCGGCCTTCACCACTACTGCCACCACCCCGGGAACTGAAGTCACCTCCACGACCACCACGCATTCCCATTCCACGACCCCTGAAATTTACACAATGATTTGTAATTGAAAATGTATTAATTATGAAAAAGAAGTAAACCAATTAACACTAATGAATATATAGAATAAAGCTGCAAAATACAAATTTTGCACAGAACACATTTTGGAGTATGGGGGGAAAAAACAAAAAACACAAACAAAAACCCACACACTGTCTGTGTCATATTTATGCCTCTACAGCTTATATTTGTATTATACTCTGCATACAAGATTTTGAAGAATTGAGTGACAAACACGAATGATATGTATTAGTTAAATTAAGTGGATACAGAAAGTGAAAGTGAATGGCAAGTGGAGGGAAATTTATGACACTTGACGTTGGCAATTAACGTGTGCCTCAAAATTCCACACCAATAGACTGGTGAATTGTTATTCAATAATGAAATGTTCGACATAATAATTCATTCACTTATACAGGCAATTGCCCAATTTTACATATTTTTATTCTACATACAACATGTACATAACATGACTAATAATGAAATTACTTTACTACATGTTATTAATAAAAATCTAGCAAAACAAATTTAATATTGTGTTTTTCACTTTCAATGTGGAGTTATTTTTGGGTGTATCGTGATCTTAATCAATTGAATTTGCTTCTCTGTACATTCTGAACTATCAACAATCACAAGTTCATCTACATTACACAATATAGACATTAAAATCTTCACTGAGACATGGTTGAATGAGGATATATCCAGCACTGAGTTAAAACTACCAAACCATATTTTTCAACAAGACATATCGACATTGACTAGCATCCGTGTGAAAGGAGGTGTTGCAATAGCAACCCATTGTAACTTTATTAGTACAAAAATTGAAACACCAAATTGTCAAGAACAAATCTTTGTAGTAATTAAATCTGTAGATATTGAAATTATTGTAGGAACTGTTTGCTTTCCTCCAAGTTCATCATTGGAATCATATTAAATTCACTGAAAATCTTCAACAAATTTTTGAATGTCATCAAATCTCAAAGATTTTTTTATCTCTGGCGATATCAATTTTTCAAACAAAATGGAACAATGATGATTTTGAGACATATTGTGATTTCTTATATCCATCATCAGAAGAGAAATTCTACTACAACTTTAGCAAACACTGATTACGTAAATTTATTTCAAACCAACAACATTGTCAATGCATCTGGTATAATTTTCAGATTTTATTTTTGTAAACAACCGAAATTTTAACATATGCAAATCTGACTGCCCATTGGTAGTCAGTGATATGTACCACCCTGCACTTGATATTGATTTTTCAGATGGAAAATTATCGTCATTGAATATTCTTGATACTAGTTATGATCACGTAGATTACGACTCAAGAAAGGCCCTAATTTCATTCAATTGGCTACCATTTTTTATAGAAAATTCCCTTAAAAGCATCATTTATTTCTTTGGAGCAATTTCGATGTAATGGCGTAATATATTCCCAAATTTATAAAATATCCCGCCATATAACCGTCTTATTCTACTGAATTAAAAAAATTACTTAAAGATAAGTCATTACCACATACTAAATTTATTTCCCGCTATACTGATGATTATGATTGTTTAACTTTCTCAAAAATTCGGAAACTTTGTAAGAATTTTTTTTTTTTTTTTTAAATTAACAAACTCTGAGAGGAACAAATAGTTTGCCAAATTTTCTAATGAAATTAAGGCTAAAACTGGAAATGAAATAGTTAACTTATTTGCTGATTATTTCAAATCTGTTTATAGTATAGAAAAAATTGATCATGAAATTTAAAATTTTGTAAATTCAACGATAAACATCAGAAATGTTCAAATATCTCAAATGGATGTATTCAATGAATAAGAAACTTGAGGAAAGAACAGCCCCAGGCCCCAATAAAATACCACTGTATTGTTTTTTTTTTAAAAAAAAATCATTAAATCATTAGAGAAAGGAGTACTTTCAATGATATGGATAAGAAGTTCTATTACACCAATTTTTAAATCAAACGACTGATAAAAAACTGAACATTTTCGCATTTTAAGGATTGCATTCCCCCTCAACAATGCAAAAATTTAATGTCCAGAAATACCAGCCACTTAAACCATCAGTTTGTCATACTTGGTTAATCAACTTAATACTGACTCAGAATATCTGATTTAAACAGTCATCATCACATTATTTAACTACAAAATACTGAATTTTCGAGGGAAAATTAAAATATACAATTTGACTATTTATTTTCAATGTACAATTAAACTTTGATTTCAACTTGACGTTTAATCAGCGGTTATGGTGTTATCCAATTGGGAGTTTGAATGTCACTATGGTGATGTTCAAGCACCTGATTAGACGACACTAACAGGTGTTACACATCATCCTGAAGGAAAAGCCACATGGACAATTCATGTGCCCTTGGCAATATGGCTGTTATTCAAAATGTTTGAAAAAACTTACACATCTGTTGGAAATTGATAAAATCTTACGACTTTGAGAAAAGTCAATACTGCATGTATTTTATGTTCATTAGATAAGATGGTAGTGAGAATGGAATTCATAGAATCATGTCAATTTTATATTTTTACAAAAAGTAACATTACAAAATATGAGAGGAAACAGTGAAATTCGTGTGTCAACATTACTGGTGCACAACAATTTTATATCGTTCAAGTTCAGATATAGTTTCATCTCAATAACTCTTTCTGCCTTTCTGTGTGTGGTAGAAAAAAGATAAAAATTGTCTAGTTCAGTTGAGTCCTTGTTTACAGAAAATTTTATTTCAGACTATTTATCAATTACATATCATTCTAGAGGAAATGAAAACTCAGATCTGAGAAGGCTCACCAGTACAATCATTCACATCATTATTACTCTCCTCAATGTAATTTTTTCATTGCTCAAATTAGAAAACAGTCCAGGAATAAAACTGACATTCTTATCAGAAGAGACCAGCTTTGTTCCATTATTCACAAACTCTTGAACTTCTAATGTTTAAAGTCCCCATGAATTCTACAACTGTGTCTTATAAACATATATCCCAATACATATGTCGCTGACAGTACAAACACTACTTACAAAGAAAGGCCTCCTGAACCTAAGCTACAAAGCCTGCAAGTATCACTTACTGGAAATATTCCAAATACTTGCAGAAAATAGAAGCATACATTGTCATTTGTCCTGCAACCACCTTAACATTAAAAAAGCATAATCTCAGTGACTACGAACATCCAAAACTGTCAGGTGATAAATGTAGAAGAACATACGATATCCATCCATAGGAGACAGCAGTAAAATCAAGATGACATCAGGTATGTCCGTCGGATTGATAGTGTAAAACAACCAAGTTCTGTAATAAATAAATTGAAGTATTGTGATGCTCGATTGGATGACACCATGATAGCTGATTAAATGTCATCAGCCTATGTTTAAGGGCACCTGCACCAGTTCAGAGGGCTTTTGGATATTTATTTCTATGCAAATTAAATGGTTTATATCTTACAATTAATAAAAAACATTAAGCATTTTTGTATATTATATTCCTGGGAGTTACCTGATACGAACAGCACATTGCCAAATTATTTCTTAAAAAATTTGTTTAAATAATTATTTCACATGGACCAGTAAACTGAAAAATGAAATGTTCCTACTACACTCAGGTAAACATTTTTAAAAAAATAATACAATTATTGATTGTTTTAAAACTTATTCCTTAATACATATGTGAGGTTTAAATTTTACAACCATTCAATTTGAAAAATTAATTATCTTAAAAGCAGCTCATAAACTTGAAGTTTATATATAATTTTTAAAATATAAAATATTTTACACTCCCTGACTTTTTGAATTCGGCATCTCATTTAAAAATTCCTAAGTACATAACAGTAGTCACTACAACTGATAAAAAATTCAGCTTTCTACATTCAATACTTTAGGAAAAAAGAGTATAATATAAAAGAAAATAAGATATAATAAATGTACAATAAGAAAAAGGTATAATACAAAAAATAACACTTGGAAGAAAAACTAAACGAATGCAGTTTAAAATGTACCCAATACATCCCAGGCCAGTAAGTCACAAAACATGTTTCCGCTAAATCACATCTTTTGTTCAGAGCATTGTGTTTATAGTCTACCAACAATGAAACTAAATATAACCACAAAGAAATGTTCTCCAGAACTACCCAGGAAGAATATGACAGTTGAGGGGACACTGCGCACACCATATTTAAATCTCCTTGTGCAGGCATTTAAATGCCTGATATGCACAAAAACTAAATAGCTGCTTGTTCCACGGTTTCAGGAATCAAAGACCCCCCAAAAAAAGAAACACGCACACATAGCATTTTGACCCCAAACACTTTGCCCTCAAACTAAAGTATATGATGAATTTCTCTCTGCCAAACTTTATTCAAAGACTTTTCTGATAGGCTGAAGACCCAAAATTAGTCAACACAACTTGAGTTCAAGCTTATTGTACCCAACAGCACCAAAGTAATTCCTTTTACTAATAGATTTCATCAAATGAGTGAGATTAGAAAATGCTCTACCTTTCAAATCTGCCTCCTGGTCCACCAAAGCCACCTCTGTCTCCACCCCTGCTCATGCCCCCTCCACGGGGAGGTCCTCCTCTGCCACTACGCCCCTGAGGGCCACCTCGCATCATTCCTCCACGGCCTCCCCTGGATTTCAGACAAGCAAGAACATGAGAAAAAAAATTATTAAAGAGCTACAAATAGTAAAAATAGCTCAAATATAGAAGAAATAGGACACTAAAAACCTTCCTGAAAACTCAATGACAAAACAATTACTTTATAACATGCTTCTGAACATATTTTGTAAGTATGTATGTCTTAATGACAGTAAGTTGTTTTCAGTAAAGCCATCCTTCACCTATATTACAATTTATTTAGTCACACACTTTATGTAAATCAGCTGTTGTGGTTTCAACCAATCCACAACTTATATGTCGCTACAATGACACTGCCGATTGGATGAAACTGTAAACAGCCGATGTAAGTTAATGTGCATGGTTAATTAAATCCTAATTTAGTATGTATATACAAATTATAAAATACAGTTATGTAATGGAGGAACCTGCTCATCTTTAATGGACAAAATCGAAATATATGATAGAATTGAGGAACATCCAGTATAGACTATAAATTTATCACAGTGATATCTATGAACTCATGATGTTTTATGGTATGATAGTCATATTTAATATGAATAGCATTTAAAAATCAATCTGTAATGAATGTATTCTCCAATACCCATGATAACAAACAAACAAAAACAAACAAAAACAAACAAAAACAAACAAAAACAAACAAAAACAAACAAAAACAAACAAAAACAAACAAAAACAAACAAAAACAAACAAAAACAAACAAAAACAAACAAAAACAAACAAAAACAAACAAAAACAAACAAAAACAAACAAAAACAAACAAAAACAAACAAAAACAAACAAAAACAAACAAAAACAAACAAAAACAAACAAAAACAAACAAAACAAACAAAAACAAACAAAAACAAACAAAAACAAACAAAAACAAACAAAAACAAACAAAAACAAACAAAAACAAACAAAAACAAACAAAAACAAACAAAAACAAACAAAAACAAACAAAAACAAACAAAAACAAACAAAAACAAACAAAAACAAACAAAAACAAACAAAAACAAACAAAAACAAACAAAAACAAACAAAAACAAACAAAAACAAACAAAAACAAACAAAAACAAACAAAAACAAACAAAAACAAACAAAAACAAACAAAAACAAACAAAAACAAACAAAAACAAACAAAAACAAACAAAAACAAACAAAAACAAACAAAAACAAACAAAAACAAACAAAAACAAACAAAAACAAACAAAAACAAACAAAAACAAACAAAAACAAACAAAAACAAACAAAAACAAACAAAAACAAACAAAAACAAACAAAAACAAACAAAAACAAACAAAAACAAACAAAAACAAACAAAAACAAACAAAAACAAACAAAAACAAACAAAAACAAACAAAAACAAACAAAAACAAACAAAAACAAACAAAAACAAACAAAAACAAACAAAAACAAACAAAAACAAACAAAAACAAACAAAAACAAACAAAAACAAACAAAAACAAACAAAAACAAACAAAAACAAACAAAAACAAACAAAAACAAACAAAAACAAACAAAAACAAACAAAAACAAACACACACACACACACACACACACACACACACACACACACACACACACACACACACACACACACACACACACACACACACACACACACACACACACACACACACACACACACACACACACACACACACACACACACACACACACACACACACACACACACACACACACACACACACACACACACACACACACACACACACACACACACACACACACACACACACACACACACACACACACACACACACACACACACACACACACACACACACACACACACACACACACACACACACACACACACACACACACACACACACACACACACACACACACACACACACACACACACACACACACACACACACACACACACACACACACACACACACACACACACACACACACACACACACACACACACACACACACACACACACACACACACACACACACACACACACACACACACACACACACACACACACACACACACACACACACACACACACACACACACACACACACACACACACACACACACACACACACACACACACACACACACACACACACACACACACACACACACACACACACACACACACACACACACACACACACACACACACACACACACACACACACACACACACACACACACACACACACACACACACACACACACACACACACACACACACACACACACACACACACACACACACACACACACACACATTGAAGCAATTCCCTTTTAAAATACAGAAAGGAAAAGAAACCACCAAAGTATGACGAGAAGAATATGGGAAATGTGCATCCCCGCACATTCAAATTCCTGGATCTGTGTTTCTAATGTTAGCAGCATATGCGTACACATTATCTTGCAACAGCAATTGAGGCCCGTAGCTCAAATTTCGGTTGTATGGCACATTATTGCCATTTCAGGAGAGTTCTAAGCCGAACATGTCAGCAGTTCAAAAAAACTAACATTTTTATCACACCAAACACTTAACTGTTATCTCTAGGACAAAACTTGTTAGAACTCTGCTATTTCCTAATCTAATTTGATATTGCCAAAGGATGACTTTAGGATAAGAGCGATTCTGCTCATGAGAAACCCAACAAGCATGTGTCAATTTTTGATCACTTAAAAATTTCAGGAATTTAAACAGCAAAATCTTTTAACCAAGCCTCTGGAATGTATCTCAAAAGCATAGCCAAAAAATGTCTTCCAAATATCTCTTCTGAAAGAACTACCCTTATCAAAGTGGCAATTTAAAATATAAAAATCATTTTACTATCCCCATGTTCTTTCACTTCAATATGGTAGAACAGGGTCTTGGAGTAGTGCAAGGATTTGCAACCTTTTCTTTCATCAACTTCTGGTAAAAGAATGGTTATCTTTATCAACCCCCTTGCACTTTCTGCTTAATATACAGCAACCATAATGATAAATTGAAAATTACTAGCTAACAATGGGCAACACCAATATTCTCATAAATACCTCTATTTTCAATATTTGATGACACTACTTTAGAAGCAGTTTCAAATCACTGTAATGCATTGCTTTGCTTACAACATGTTGAGCATTAAGAACTGGCCTCAACACTTCTCCAATTAGTATTGCAGAGTATTTTCTTCACAACACAGAATTGTAAATGCAGTTCTTTGAGTTTTCTGAACATCATAACTTGTATCAGCGTAATGATAAGATTGAATAATGGTTAAGACACATGAGCAAATTTGTAGTTTTTTACATGTTTTGTTGCTTTATATCGGAAATCAATTTAGTTCATTAATGTTTTTGTTTTTTCTAATCTATGGGATCTTGATTATACTGATCTAGCACTGGTTCATATTGTTGTTGACTCCCTTCACAATTTCATCAACTCCCACGTGGGCCTAAACTCTTTGTTATGAACATCTGGTCTGGTGAGTTCAAGCATGCGAGTGTGAGGTTATAGTCAGAAAAATTACGTAATTTAAGATCAAAATTTTGCGTTTGCAATGATTAGTGATTTCAACGACCAGTAACCATTTGACACTTGTGTCCTTTTACAAAGACTTAAGTGATTATAATTATAATAGATGCATTCAGTTTTTAAATGAAGACAAGATAGCACAATTTCTTGCTGTAGTTCCCAATACAACATATGAACCTTAATAAATATAAACATTTATACACACACTGAGAATTATATTTTCAGGAACAGGTTTAAATCTGTATTCAGTCCATAGAGATTGTATTGTTCCAGAACCACCCTAATTTCGTTAATCTTAACTAATAAGCAACATGAAACAATATTTTGAGGTTTTCAATTTTTCATGTAGCGGACATGTAACTTTCTTACAGTTCTATCTTTTGTATGATGTAATCACAAGGGTTCAGCAAATGATAATTGTGTTCCCCCGTTTGGAAACATTGGGAATTAAATAAGCATGTAGGAAGTTTCGTTACTATACATGAGACAACCTTTTAGTACTTCGTTCAATCATTAGCAATATCAATAGGATTTTACTTGACAAGAAACACTACTTTCTACTATAAGTTTTAAATATTGATTTTGAAACTCGCTACTAATCCTCGACTGTTTTGACGTTTAAAACTTACCGGCCTCTCATACCGTCTCCCATTCCTCTTCCTCTGGGCGGGCCTCCGCGTCCTCCAGGTCCACCTCTTCCTCGCCCTCCACGACTAAAACCACCGCGTTGTGGCGCCGGATCTTCCATTTCAAAATCTGCGCAGAATCGGGATATATGTGGTTAAAAATGACTGACGATAAAAGTGAAGGGACAAAATTGTCCTCGATAACGAATACAATTTGTTTTAACTCGCCGCTAGTGTAACTAGTGCATATTACAATTCATCTCCAGACTGTAAATAAACTAGAAAAGGTAAATATAAAAGCAAAACCATTAAAAGGCTCAGAATATATAACATTCAAGAATAAATGGAAATATAAATTATTCTTACAACTAAATATCTTATTACTTGCGTACAACTACAAATATAGGTCACTGTTTCATACACTCACTTCAGAAAATACCACTAGCACCAGAACTACAGCAAATACGTCGAGCTTTCCTCTTGGGTTACACCATTAACCGAAAGCAAAATCAAAATGGATGAGCCGGCAAGCCGTTTCTAGTTCATACCAACTTTTGCACTTCTCAAGACGAAGGCGTTGGACGTATTCGTTCATTAATCTTCTCGCAAGATGATGAACACATACCATAAAAATATATCTGAAAGTATTTTAAATAAATTCTTAATAAAATTTATTTTTCCATTGTCTTAAAGGTATGTTTTGAAATGAAAACGGTAAACTATAATATGAATGAAAATTTGAATTTAACGTTTTAAAAGATCAACATAATGTTTATAAACATACTTAATAATAAAATATGGAGAATTAATTCCTTAAAATATTATAACAGCCAAAAAAAAACTTAGCATTTCCACCAAGATAAGCAGTGTAGACAAACTGTATTACATTTATTATGGACATCTTGGCAGAGCTGCATCTAACGGAGGTTGCTTTGTGGTAACTTCCGCTTCCTAAAAGACATCGCTCATAAAAGGCAAAATCAATTTTGACCAGTCAATCGTTTCAATTATTACTTTTATTGCTCATATTTCGATTAAGTGACAAATTCCGTTATCGTATTGTCATTCGTCCCTGCGTAACTAATGGCAGGACTCTACTTTGCATCTTTGTCATAAGCGTGTTTATGGCGGAACATTTGAATATACTTCCTAAAATCGTAAATGTACGAGTCCAACAATATTTATAGTTTCATATTTTCGTTTAACACAAACCTCGATCTGTTGGATTTCTTGAATTCAAAAAACTAACTTAACTTGAACTATCCAATTTGAAGACCCACAAAGGTGGCCAAATTATTCAAGGAAATATTTTTTCCTTGACGTAACGGATGTGTCCCGGGCAGCACCTGAAAAAGTTACTTGTTTGAAGTGTAACGCCTGTTAATGGTCCTGGCAATGCATTCAATTTTTGATATTATGAGGCATGGCCAATATACTACGAGGCATGAACCAATGATCCACTCAAATAAATGAGGGTTTGGAAAATATCCATTCATATGCAAGTTTGACTACCCTCTGGCGATATTTACTATATGTTACTCTCTTATGATATTTATATAATATTACTCTCTGGACTGCGCTCCATGCTACAGTAGGAAAGGATGTTGGAAAATACTATATACGGCATTGATCAGTCTACGATTTAATGAGCTGCAAATAGCCCTGACATATATCCCATAGAAAAGATTCAATCTACAGATAAGGGAACTGAACAAAAGAACCGATCCCTATTATTTATAGGCAGTTATATTCTTATTTCAAATCAGAGAAATATTACACATATATTTCACTTCGTACTTTTGCCATGTACATTTTGCATGAGATACTGCCGATTGGGCCACATTGCGAGTACGATGTGCGCTGCCGCCTCTGCACGGGCGAGGCGCCACCCTTCAGGAAACGACAAACGCGGAAAGACGCATTGCCCAAAACGCGGAAATTTTGATTTAAAGCCCGTCTAATGCAATTGTAAGCAATATCACGCTGCGTCCTTCACAGGATCCCTCACAGGCACGTTGCCACCGCGTCCGTCAGACGCGCGTGCAATAGGAATCTCATGCCAACAAGTTCCTAATAAAAACTCGGCGCCTCAGTCAGCAGCTAGCGGCGGGCCGGCCTGGAACGAGGTCGCGCAGCGCCTCGGCGCAGCGCGCCCCTCAGAGGCCAACGCACCGCCCTCCGGGGCGACCGGAGCGCGGCCCACTGCACCCTCAGCTGCTGCCCAAACAGTCACTAAGAGCCAGTTCTTAGCGATGTTTGAGTGAATCCTGAACATGATACCCGACAATGTCTAGACAAAATCACAACTTAGACATGCGAATAGCACCTCTCCGCGCTTGCACTTGGGACACGCGAAGTGCAATCTTCAAAGCCCAGCAAATTGAACATTTTGCAGAAGAACTGCAACTCGATATCTTGGCTTTACAAGAAACTGGCTCAGTGATGAACACGAATCCAAACTCCGGGAATTCGCTGTTTATCGCCGAGACCGCGCTGGCAGGCCAGGGGGCGGGGTAGCAATCGCGCTGCGCCAAGAACTGCCACAGCTTGAGTTCCTACCATTGCTCTGGCGTCTCTGGAGGCGGTCGAGGCGTACGTCTGGGTACTGCCTAGACCAAACCTTAGATCCGGCTGGAATTGATGCGCTTCTCGCATTAAATTCCAAAGTTATCCTTCTGGGTGACTTAAACGTCAGACATAGAACTTGGGGCGGCCTCGGAACAAACAGAAATGGCAACAAAATTGCCAATCTTGTAGCGACAAGGCGGGGCGTAGAGTTCAACCGAAAAGCCCCAAGCATTTCCTGGAAGTACGAAACAGGAACCCGTGCGTTATTGATTTTATGATTGTGAAAGGCGTTGGATGTGTGGTTTCCCTCTCAATTGCCGTACTGGATTCCGATCATAACCCAGTAACATGCGTTGTGGCGTCCCTTGCAGCGAAACGCCAAGTTAGTTTTCGAACTACCCGTGACACGAACTGGGCAGGTTTCACAACACAGCTGAATTCTCAGCTTGGGCAGAAACCACTAAATACGAAAGACGAAGATCGACGAAGCAGTGGCCTATGGTAGCATACCTGTATACATTTCATTAATTTCAAGAAGAAATATAGCAAAACTATTATTTTTTTCAAAAAATTGTACATGACCTTTTTTAATGAGCTGATTTTTAGAGCACATTTTGTTTAAAGGTAAAAATATCTATTTTCCATTTTGTAGTTTCCAAATATTACGTTTTTGCAATTTTCGAAAATAGGTATAGTTCAACAAAAACGAGACTTTCGCCCTTCTTTTAAGGGTTTGTTCTAATCAGTGGAAAAAATGCAAGAAAAATATTTAGAGCAGTTTTTGTGAAAATAATATTTGTTTTAGTAACCGCATAAATTTCAACTACAAATTTAGCAAAAAACTACTTGATTATTCAAAATGTGGTACATAACCTTTTCGAAAGATGGGAAATAAATAATCCATAAACTCCTAACTACGCCGGCATATAACTGTGCACTTTTTGAGAGTCCTGATACAACTATAATATTGAAGAGATTCATCTTAATCAAATCTGTTCTTTAAAGACAGGACTCGAAATAAAGTCATGTTCAATGGTTTTCGTGTTACGGGTACTTTACATGAAGCCCTTAGGACATTTTCAATTTTTTTTAAAAACGGCTCCAATTTTTTTCTTTAAATTTCTTGCAAGAATAGAGTAAAACACGCTTATAAATGTTGGAGAGGTGCGATTTGCAAGGTTAACTCTAAATTTTCAAAAATGTTTGGGCGTCTTCCTACAACTACAAAATTGAAAATATTCCGCAATATTCCGTGCAATAAGAGCAATTTAAAAAATAACAAAAACAAGATATTCTCAAAAACTGTTCTAATGTTTTTCTGTAAACTTTTGGTAGCGATAGTGCTGAGTGTACTCTGTGATATGACATAATCATCAGTTTGCTCTATTCTTTTGTTTTTTAAAAAAATTACAAAAAAGTAATTTTATTGACTTGTCTCTCCCGTTGTTAATAGTTAGCGGCGATTTGTTCATATTCATACATTTATGAGTACATGTGCTTTAAATAATGTCATATACAGTTTCTTGAAAACAATAGTTTTCTTTGGAAACTAGCTCGAAATTCCGCCATTTTCTCAAAAACCGCTCAAAATTTTTTTCTTCAAACTTTTCGGACGGCTAGTGCTAATTGCACTGCTTAATGTGACGTAAAGTTCACTTCTGGGTATGTTTTATTTTTTTCAAAATTACACAAATGTAATTTTTTTGAAAGAATCTCCCGCCGATAATGTGCACATTTACAGCATTTTGATAACACTTGTATTTGTGAGTTAATATGTTTCAAATTACTTCAGATGATGATTTTTGAAAACACGAAAATTTTTGTGAAAAAGAGCTTCAAATTTCGAATTGACAGAACACTTAAACATAATTTTCTTGAAAAAAGCTGTACATTTTTCAAAGAAAATTGCAATATGGAACGAAGTTTTACTGTTCTTAAATATTCTTAAAATTATATTTTCGTTCTATAATAAAAACACGTAAAAATTAAGAAAATGACAAAAAATGTCGGCAATTCCGAATAGCTAGCCGAGACCAAAGGAATTAGAAAACTAATGTGGGAAAGTCTGTACCATTCTGTAGCACCACTAGTTCAACGTGCTTTTCGTTTATCAATGTCTCCATATTTGATGTATTTTTATGTGCACAGAACACGTATAATTGCAAGATATGTATCTGTAATATTATATCGTAACTTATTCTTAATGACATTCATGACAAAAAGTTTGCTATCAAATCTGCACACAATCCTTAAAGGAAGATTGTGAATTTCAGGAAACCGGTTGAAAGGGAAATATTTCCAAAATTCGATCACCTTTGCAGAGTGTGTGATCCACAATGTCCTTTAAATTGAGCCCAGACTCTGAATGTTTTTGAATTTCTATTATATCCATTTGCAAGGTTCGGGATTATTTATGAATATCAGACTGAGATATAAAATGATTTTATGCATGTTAATCTATATGAATTTGTCTGTCTCTAATAAATCGATGTATGTTTTCAGATTCTAATGAAGAAAGTAGTTGAGCGAAAAAAGAGGAATCCAATGATATACATATTGTCATATGTTAAAAAAAGTGTTTTGGTAATTTATTTATTTATTTATTTATTTATTTATTTATTTATTTATTTATTTATTTATTTATTTATTTATTTATTTATTTATTTATTTATTTATTTATTTATTTATTTATTTATTTATTTATTTATTTATTTATTTATTTATTTATTTATTTATTTATTTATTTATTTATTTATTTATTTATTTATTTATTTATTTATTTATTTATTTATTTATTATTATTTTTTTTTGCGACTCGTATATGACGGATATTTTGAATGTAACAGTCCTCCACCCAAGGACATGCAGCGCTCTCCCTGCTATACACGCGCTCGGGGCGTTACAAGAACCGTTAAAACGAGTTGCAAAAAATCAAAATTACTCAAAAAAGTGCTGGTTCAACATACGACAATATGTATATGATTGGATTAGTCTTTTTATGCTCGTCGTGATAGACTAAAACTAGTGGCGCTAAAACAGCACTTGCTTTCTCGACATTAATGATTATGTAATACTATTTATACTACAATTTCTCTCTGAATTAACATATCTCATCCATCATTCTTGTAAAACTCATTTGAAATCGTAGAACATTTGGTGCGAAAATAAAAGTTTCAATCGATTTTTTTCTCAAAACTTGAAATAAAATATATTTCTGGCATTGAATTAATTGTTAAAGGTATGCAGTATTTTCACGAACATATCGGATGAGTTTTTAGACTTATACAGACAATATTCTTTGTAAGCAGGGGCGAGAAAGTGAAATAATTAAAAGTTAATAAATAACACGATACTGACAGCGTTGGCAAATAGATTAAAAAATATATAATAGTAATTATTAAAATATTATATATATATATATATATATATATATATATATATATATATACACACACATACACATAAGTATTCGTTTATATTACTGCGAACAAAAGGCAGCCGTCATTATCGCCTTCTGTTATCAGTGCCGCGTTATGTGGATAACAACAACCAACACTGACAACTCGTCTATTCGTTTTCACATTTCACACAATTAAAGTACCCGATTTAAAATGAAATAATATAAATATAATAAATAATAATCAAATCAAATATGAAATAATAAACAAATTCTAACTTACGTAGCATCTAACTGTGTCAATTAGGAGCGGGCGACTGAACTCTAACAATCTTTATTTCATATTTATTTCAAATAGGTTATATAATTTCTAAAATATTAATTTGCAAACGTATAACAAAATGTAAGAGATGAACAAAGAAATATGAAATAATATACACATTTTAACTTATGCAGCATCCAACTGCCTCAATACACAATTACTCAAAAAAGAATCATTAATTTGAAACATTCAACATGACCTTCTTTGAAGATGTGAAAATTTTATTAAGTAAAAAAAAGTATCTTCACAATTGTAATTGTAGGAGGACGCCGAAAAATTTTTGAATGTTTTCAATTTTCGAAAAATCAGGGTTATCAACTAACGTGAGATCTGCGCCGTTGTCTTAAACGTTCTTTAGACTATCCAACAACAAAATTCAATAAAAATCGATGGTGCCATATTTTTGAAAATTTTGAAAATGTTACAGCGACTTCGTGTAAAGTATCTCCCAGAATTAAAATATCGATTTCAAATTCAAGAGGCCGCGACATCAACCAGATGGATTGGAGAATATCAATTTTGGAGAAAATTGGCTGAACGGTTTTGTCGCTAACGTTGTTCACAGACAGACAGAGGGACAGACAGAACATGTTTTGCCGACAATCGATTTTTCAGTATCAAGGACTTATAAAACATGGTTTCTGGCTAAATTTAGCAACTGGATTATCCACTTTTTCTTTACCAGGGCCCTGTAATAAGAGATTTTTTTATCAAACTTTCACCGTTTTTGGGGCAGCATTACATTACTTTCTCATCTTAAGACGTTCCTTCTTAAGCGCGAGAAAGTAAAAATATGTATAGTTCCATTGGAAAACAAAATAAAACAAAAAACAAAATTACATCTATATGTTGTAAAATACAAGAGATAAATTGGAAAGTAATACATACATCAATTAGCCCCATTCCCTCATCCCTCTTCCGTGAAAACTGCATTGCAATAACTTCACTTCAACTGTTCAAAAATTGCAGGAAGTGCTAAGTTACGTGACACTGTGGTACAACACCACTGGAACGGCACTAAAAACATTTTTTCAAAATTTGTATGAGATAGCTCAAAAGCTGCTAACCTACCAGAGTTACGTGTGACACACGTAAATCAATGACTTCATATTTCTTTTCTTTTCTTTTCTTTTTTTCCACAGAGGCCTTCAAACCGAATTTTCTTCCGAAATTTCAACCTCGAATTTTGTACCGATTCCAATTCTTTCTCCATATACCACATATAGCCGAGGCACAGTAAAAACGTTAGTTTCCCGTTGTTCCTGAGTGCCAGATGGCCAGTGTGAAAGCAAATGTGTGAGTGGTGGTGGCCGATGGCTGTGCTTATCGGGAGGGGCCTGGCGCCGCCGCGCCGGGCCGTGACCGGGCAGCGCTGCCAGGGGCGTGAAGCTACAGATGGACCACGCATGGCTCTCTGCGCGCCCGCTCTGCTCTTGGCGCTGCTCGGTACGTAGCCGCAAGCGGCGTCGCCTTCCCGAAATATTTGGTTAATTGTTTCCGTGGATGAACTGCTACGTTCATTCGTTCCGTTATTGTAGTGAATGTTAGTGGTTCCTGAGAGGTGGCGGTGATCCCCCCCCCTGGTAAGTGAGATCATACGTCGAGCTGTATGCCAGATTGGGGAGTTTCGGTCCAGGTATCTCCCTCAGCGGGGCACTGGCCCAACCGAAGAAGTTCCAAGGGTCGGTTTCACTAACAGCAGAGGAAAGTTACCCGAGAGTAAGCATCACTCTACGATAGTTACTCTCGAGTAGAAAATAAGCGTCTCACCACGCTTGTGGATGGTTATTTTACTCTAGAGAACATATTCTCCGATTTACTCCGCGAATCAACCGAACAATTTCTGAGAGTGATTAAAGAGGCCGTGACCGAGAGTGCTGTGAACCAATGCGGATAACGCGAACCTCTGGTTGATTTCAGTTGCGGAGTTCTTGGTATGATAATTTTGTGTGCTTTTATGGTGATTTGAGCATTATTTATTTCTTAGTTTTTATCTTTATTTCTTAATCAATATTAATTCTTCTTCTCTGGAGATGAGTTAATATTTTGTTAGCAATGCAGAAAAACAAAAACAGAAAAACAACGACAGGAGGTGAGTTAATATTTTTTTAGCAACTGCATTGTTTTCCAATCTGCAGTTCGTTTACCGATGCAAATAAATTTTCTATAACTTGGTAATAAAAATGTCTAGTTATTCAAATGTTGCTAATCTCGCGCTTTCAACATTCTTTTAGTATTATTTTTATTATTACTACTATTATTATTGCCAATATTATTATTTATTTGGTTTAATTTTTAAACTTTTATCCACCTTCAACTATTTATAGTTAAAATGTTGGGAAGGAATTCTGGAACTAAAGAAAGTATGCGCGGATGATCTCCCCCACACGTTACATACAGTTTACTGTTTTACACTAAATAGATAAATATTTCTTAGTAGTTTTAGTCCATGCAGGTATTATTTTTCCTTTTGTTATCATACACTTACTGCCTTTATTTCGTATTCACATGAGTGAAAATTAAATTTACAAGCCCTCTACAGTTTATAATGTATCTGATGAAGTTATCAGCTGATTTGTGAAACATAATCTCGATCGTCATAATTGGAAAACCTATCCATTCTCGCCCGCACCCACATTATGGACGGTCCCTAAATTTGCATTTAACAGGATGAAGATATAAATCGTTTAGTAAACACCACAGATAGCAGATAGACTACCTCGCAGTTCTCTAATGTCCTCAGTGAATTCAATACTTTTAAACCAGACGCGGCTCGTTGTTAAAGGCTGTAAGGCGGAGCCTCTCTTACATAGATCACCGTCCATAAGAAATTTATAACAGTTTATAATTAACATTTATAATTAATGTAATAATTATAATTATTATAATTTTATAATTAGTTTATAATGTTAAGCTTTATTGCATGAGTACATGTTTTGAAAACGAGCGACATTAGGAGCGAGTTTTCAAATTTGTGCGAATGTAATAAAGCAACATTATAAACGAGTTGCATACTATATTTTTTTGTATAACGTAAGTATACATTTATAAGAGAATCAAACTTAATTTTGCGAAACAACGTCCCTGTGACGACTCGGGTATTTGACATTGTGCGAGAAAACGGTGGTCAGCTATTCCGTTCACCGCTACCTCCCCACGATTCTCTCGCTGCAATTGGCTGAATGTGTGACGACGCAATCATTTGTGCCGTAAACTCTAGTATGTCATCATTTGTGCCATAAGATGCCCTTTTATGAACGATTTCTGGCAACATAAAAGCTCGTTTATAATGCTGGTGTACAAAAAATGTTGATTACTGAGTGCGATGTTGATAGATTTTGATGATAAAGTAACTTTGTTTTCATAGCTGCAACAGAAGCGAATAATATGAAAATAATTGAAGTACATAGGTTCAATGCTGATTTGTAAAGGACATTAAAGGCCGCCTAACCATTTAAGGCCAGTTTCAGTAAAATAATAGATTTATCCTTCGACCAAGGATTCTGTACACATAGTTGAAGGTTTTATCCACTTATTATTGTTACATAACCTAACATGTTTACAAAAAGCGCGGTCAAGTCATTCGGCCTCTTGAGTCAGCGGTTGTGGCAGGTGAGTCCAAGTACGTGAACACTAAGGTCGTGGGTTCTAAACCCACGTAAGATAGAATGTTTTCAGTTATGATTGAGACATGGGGAATATTCCGAGTCCCTCATGTTTTATATCTATACCATGATTTTTCTATAATATCTAGGCAACTGTGTTCACCCTGCGTGTGCAATTGAGGAACTAATGTGTAAATATGTAAATATAAGAATTTTTTCCGGCATCTTCCTACAAAAATAAAATTGAAGATAGAGATTTTTCTTTCAAGTAATTTTTTCTCCATAATTAGTTCTTTTGTTTAGAACATGCATGCTTTTTGAAAATTGTATTAGTTTTCTCCTAACATTACGTCCAATGTGTGCAATATTAAAAGAAAATATCAAAAACAAAATTTTCTCGAAAACAGCTTCAGATTTTTTCTTTAATCTTTGGAGATGGATAGGGTTAAATGTACTCTATAAGATGATATAAACGCTATTTTAATCCATTTTTTAAAATACACTAATATATTTTTTTGCTTGTCGCTCACGTCGTTAATATTTACATTAGAGGCGGTTTGTTCATATTATTAGATTTATGAGCACATGTGCTTTATGTGATGTCATAAGGTTTCTCAAAAATTTACCAGTTTTCTGTAAAAATGAGCTCAAATCTCTGCATTTTCAGAAACATTCAAACACAATTTTTTCAAAAACGCTATCAAATTTTTTCTTCAAAATTTTTATACGGAACGCAAATTACGCTGTTTAAGATGACATAAAATTCATTTTGTTGTATACTTTTGTTCTGTGTATGATATAATTTTGAGTTGTTACAATTTTTTTTTAAATATCTCTCACGCCACTAATAAGCACATTTCCGGCAATTTGTGTACATTATTGCATTAGTGAGTGGCAGTGCTTCAAACAACGTTCAATAAAGCTTTTCGAAATCGAATATAGTTTTCTGTGGAAAAGAGCCTCTTTCTCATTTACAGTAATACTTAGATGCCAATTTCGTAAAAATGACATCAAATTTTTCAACGAAAATTTCCACGTAGAACGAAGTTTTACTCTTCAATCAAATTTTAAGTAATTTTTCGGTTCTGTCATTAGGAAATAGAAAAATTGAGTAAGGGTGAAAAAATGTTTGGGCGGCAAAGAATGGGAGCTGGTAAGAGAATGGGGCACGGCCGTAAAGCTAGCTCCGACCAATGAAATTAGAAAACTAACTAGTGTGAGAAAGTCTGTGCCATTCTATAGTATCAATAGTTTCTTTTTGTTTTGGGTGTAGAACCTTTCGTGGCGTCGAAAACAAAAATAGTACGAACAAATGTTGGAGTGTGTATAATACGAGCCCGTTAAAGGTCTCATATACGTACCATAGTAGGGGGCTCATTTTACAACCATAGCCATGTTAAAATTCTGCAAACTAAAACCAGTCTTGACACGTTCAAAATTAAAGATTGTAGGCATAAAACAATGTTTAAATATATTGTATTTCATTCATTAAGAATTAGAATCGGTTTAAGTGAACTCAAACTATAATTAAAAGTCAAAGATTTATCTTCCAAATCTTTTAGAACCAAGAAAACAGGTACACCGCTGTTTCACATCAACTCTCATTTACAACTGAACCACAGAGCTACGATGAAAAAGGAGTTATCTAACTAGTTGATAAAATCGTTCCTGCTAGAATGTTTGCGATGCATGAAAAGATACCAAGGGGGCTCTTTCACCACCTTTATCTCTATCTCTATCTATAATATAAACGGGAAATACTTATTCTTTTTGAGAGTTAAAATTTCAGTGTTATGCTTCATGATTTTAGGCACGAAACTGTTTAATTTCTACGTAAATAAGGTTTAAAAGCAAAATATAATTGAAAGAGGATTTATTAATAAGGGATATTCACAATAACGCTGAACATTATCCCGCGCGTTTTATAATACTGATCTAAAGTTCACCAATTAATATACGTTATTAGGTCAGCTTAATTAAATTATTGTTCACTTAATTATTATTATATTTCTCAAAATAGAGCACTTACTTTTACTTTTTCGTGTCCGGTCTTTCAAATTTTTCCAGCCCAGAAGTGGGCCAGGTCTTCTGAAGGTGCATTCCCCCTCCAGAGGTCATCATCTGTGCAGTGAACAGGGCACAGTGGGCACTGTGTGAGGTGGTCGGTGTCCTGTGCCTCTCCGCAGTCACAGTAGATGTCGTCCTCCGCTAAGTAGCCCCACCTTGCAAGGTTGGTCTTCACAGAGGCCACTCCAGTTCTTATCCTATTCAGTGCCCTCCAGGATTTCCATGGCAGACTGGTTCCAGTAGTCTCAGGATCCCGGAGTGGGTACCAGTCTGGAGGTTCTGGCTGTGTGAACCTCATGAAACTTCTCCTGGATTTGAGTCGGCTGCGCGATGGCTCCAGCTGACCGTACATTACGTGCCTCTCATCGAAGGTCTGTTTGAACCTCTCCAAGTATTCGTGGTTTGCTCTTCTGATCTTAGGAGTGTTCATTCCTGCAGCCCTGTAGAGTTTGTCGATGGGAGTTGGTTTCATGCAACCAGTTGCAATGCGACACGTCTCATTAAGGGATGTATCAACCTTCTTTGTGTGGGCTGACCGACACCAGACAGGGCAGGCGTATTCCCCAACAGAGAAGCAGAGAGCCCTTCCTGATGTCAGGAGCACGCTGGGATTTGCTCCCCATTGGCTGCTGCATAGCTTCCTGATGATGTTGTTCCTGGAGTTGACTTTTGATGATGTATTCTGACAGTGCTGTTTGTATGTCAAAGTTCGGTCCAGGGTCACGCCAAGATATTTTGGTGAGTTGGTGTGTTCCAGGGCCTTGCCCTCCCAGGTGACGTTCAGTCTTCTCCTAGCCTCCCTAGATCTTAGATGGAAGGCGCATACCTGTGTTTTCCCTGGGTTTGGTTTGAGGTGACTCTCCTTGTAGTAGGTTGATATTTCCTCCAATGCATGAGTCAGTCCTTGTTCCACTCCTTCGAAAGAACGATCCTTGACCAATATAGCCAGATCATCGGCATACAAGAAGTGGAGAGCATTTGGCGTGATGGGCTGGTCATTTGTATACACATTAAAGAGCAGCGGTGCCAGAACGCTCCCTTGGGGTAGACCGTTCTTCTGAATTCTCCATCGGCTCTTTTTTCCATTCAAGCAGACATAGAATCGTCGGTTCTGAAGGAGGGTACGGATGGTACCTGTGAGGTGCTTGTCTCCCGTCATCTTGTACACCCTGGAGAGCAAGAGATTATGGTTGACCGTGTCGTATGCTGCTGTTAGGTCTATTAGAGCCATGCCTGTGACGACACCCTCCTCAAACCCATTCTCAATTTGCTCAGTAAGGTTCAATATCTGGCTTGTACAAGATTTACCTGGCCGGAATCCTGCCTGCTGTGGGATAAGCCTCCCCTCAAAGAACTGCACAATGCGCTGAAATATCACACGCTCATAGAGCTTGAAGAGATGGCACAGGAGTGAGATCGGCCGGTAGCTGGAGTCAGAGTCTGCAGGTTTACCTGGTTTCAGAAGTGCGATGACCTTTGCTTTCCTCCAGACTTTCGGGAGGGACAGCGATGACAGGCAGCTATTAAAAAGGTTTAGGAGCCAATTTTTAGTCCCAGGTCCAAACTGTTTGATTTGTTCGGTGCAGATGTCATCCTCTCCCGCAGCCTTCCCATTCTTCAGTTGGGTTATTGCTTTCTCCAGCTCGTCCATTTGGATGGGTTCCTCCAGCAATTTGGGGTCTGGCTGTTCTTGTTGCTCCATTTTGAACTTCTTTGCTCGGCCCTCTGTCTTTCCATTCAGGAGCAGCCGGTGTGCAACTTGGTTTGCTGTTACCTTACCAAAGTGTGGAGTTGTTCCTTTGTCACCACTGAGTTTTTTCAGAAGGTTCCATGCAATCTTGCTACTATGTGTCATGTCCATGCCCTCAAGGGTCTCAATCCACTTGGCTTGTCTGGCTTCACTTGTCATCCGCATGATTTGCTCTCCAAGTGCAATGGTGTCATCGTTGAATGGGTCCTCCTCATAGCATTGCTGATATTCTGCAAGTGCATCCTTCATTTCTGTGGTTACACCAGGGATGTATCGTTGTCTGCATCCTCGTGGGATGTGCTTGCATGACACCTCTCTCAGGCGCTGCACAAACCTATCATAGTTCTGCGGGGTTGATGGAATTTCTGCCACAGCCTGGTCCAGGTCTTCGGCGAAAGCGTTCCAGCGGGCCTTTCTGAAGTTGAAGCGCCTTCTATAAGGTATAACGTGTGTCTTCACAGCCGAGTAAACCTTGATACCAATGGGTCGATGCTGGCTCCTTGGGATGGGATCGTACACAACTCTTTCACACTCAGCTGAGACTCTACTTGTGACAAAACACAGGTCTGGATTGTAGCCACGTCTCCAGGCACGGCTGTTGAAGGAGTGTGGGAGTTTATGGTCGTGCAGTAGAGATAGATTGTTCGTCTCAGCCCACTCTTCTAATTTGTGTCCATTTGGGTCTGTGTTGTCGTAGCCCCAAGAGGTGGAGTGGCAGTTGAAATCTCCAACCACAAACTGGATCTTCTGAGCATGAAGGTTGTTTGTTGGTTCAAAAGAGAGGTCCCTGCTGGGTGGCTTGTAGATGGACGACACAGTGCAGTTGCTGAGTTCTACTGTGATGAATTCTATGTCGTCTTGTTGTTTTGTGTCAGTGGATGTGATGGTGATATCGCTTCTGGTGAACATAGCGCTGCCATAGGCTTTGTGTGGAATCTCAGCAACTAGAGTCATTCCCTGAATTCGAGGTCGGGCACTGTCTTTGTCCCTGTGTGTTTCTTGTAGGCACAGTACATCTATTTTCTGTTCACTGCATATTAATGCTAAAATATCCTCTTTAGATCTAGATAAGCCTTCAGCATTAAAGCTTACTATCGTCAGAAATGGGCCTGATGCTCCGTTGTACATTTGGAAGTCCGGTGGTAGAAGGATTGGCCGTCACTATATAAGTGACGTTTCCAGGGGACGCCGGCAAAAAGCTTTTGGTATATAACTTGGTAAGTGCTTATTGCTCGCGTGGAGGCTCCTTCTATGTCCCCCAAAATAGAGCAAAAAGTAAATGTTTCATTTATAAATTTGTCGAACCGTGAAAGTAAGTGTCTTAATATAATTTTTTTTTTAATTTGTGCCAAGGTTTGGGGGATGGGGCAGTTGTTTCCCCTTGCCCCCCCTGAATCCAGCCTTTGAGTGCTACATTGGTATAACTTCAATCTCTCCAAGTTTTATCATTTTGTCCTAAATGTTGAATATGGTATTTCGTCACACGACGCACATCTGTACGATAGTCTAATTCCACTCAAACATGATGTAGCATTTCTTGAGAAACGGTCATCACAGCAACAATAATGCGATTACTAAGTTTCTTTATTGTTGTTGGCAATGGTGGCAAGTAAACCATGCCTTTGACGTGCCCCAAAGGAAGAAATCAGGCACTGTAAAGTCGAGAGATCTAGGCAACCATGCAAACAGTACCAAGTCGTCATCATCACATCGCTCCATTAATTGATGTAGACGTTCCTTATTAAGGAAACACATCTGTAGGCCAGTGTGGAGGAGCACAGTCTTATTGGAACTGGAATTTTTTTAAATGCCTTTAAGATGTGGCAATAACCTTAAATTTCATACTCCAAATCGCAATTCGCTTTCTGCTGCACACTCGCCATTTTGGAATCTGGCGTAGTGTTTGGCGAATCACAAAGAAGCAATGCATCACTCATGTTATGTGTAATAGTTTTTGATATATATTTTTTTTAAATTCGAGATGTAAAGATAGTGTAGGAATAAGAGTATGCGATAAGAGTATATGTGTGCAAGTAAGGGGTGAAAATAGGACAAGGAAGAGATAGGAAAAATTGCGCGCGGTCCGTGGCCCGTTTGTTAGGGTACTGCCCGGCATTCGCTTAGCGTTAATTGAAAAAATCACGAAAACTTACGATCAGAGCAGCCGGCCGCTAGAATTCTCCTCCAGACAGCGGCGGAATTTCACCTGGGTATCTAACTAGTATCGATACTCGATTCCTAGAACCCCAGGTCAAAAGAACTGCAGTGATAGCAAGATATCCTGAACCACATAAGGCGGTGTGTTATTATTGCGGTGCTTACTCGAGTGCAAATATCAAAAACAAAAATGAAACTCCGATTTTGGGAGGCAGCTACGCTAGTATGCATAACACGCTGGTCCCTGTATCTTCACATTCCAGTATGAACTTGAAAGAGAATTGTGTACGTTGTGCGGGAAATACTACGACCCTTGTTGAGTTCATTAACACGATTTTAAAAGCTCACTATTATAGTAAGAGTAGGACCGAATCCAAAAAGTATTTCAGAGGGAAGGAATGTTCCAATTTCAGGGCGAAACTCGCCACACAAAAGTTTGAAATAACAAATAAGAATCGGTATTGGGTTGCTTGAAATAAAGAATAACCGTATTATACCAATTTTTCACTATGAGAATAGATGTGATGCGATTAACATGTGGTAACTGTTTTGAATAAATTGAGTAAAACTACAAAAATGGCTTCTGCGAGGGGAGGCCCTCCCCTCCCTCCCACTGCCTCGCCTTGAGAACGAGTTCCTGCAAGAATAAGATACTGCATTGCGAGTATTCACACTTTCATCTTACCATGTTCAACATTTACTTTTGTTAATAAAAATATTTCTCTCTCTTTAATGTTCCGGAAATGTGAGTGAATATTGATGAACATTTAACAATTTTCCGAGTTTGTAATATAACTAAATACATTGTCTATACATTTATGCCTTGAGACTTTTTTAAAAGAATTCCAATAAAATCTTAATAAATTCTTAATTTTAGCTAATTTTTGAAGCCAAAATGGAAAACTGAACCATTCAAACCTTATTTTGTATAAGATGAATCGCGGGCAGATGGGCTGTGCCATGTATCTCATTACACTAGTGGGACGTCACTGATAAGTGTACGTGAGTATTCAATACAAAAATCAGAACTCTCTTTTTCTCTCTCTCCCCTTCTCTCACTATCTCTCCCTCCCTCACTCTCCCCCCTCATTCCCTCATTCTCCCACCATTTTTTGCGTGACACAATGGATGTAACGAGGGTCACGCAATTCCTAGGATAGCCATGTCCTTGCCTTAAGAAAAAAAAGTTGAAATATTTTACGAGTGTGTCATTATTTAATATTCACCTGAGAAATAGTACGTAATTATAAAATGTAATTTTGCACATGTTAATTTTTCTTATTTGGTAGTAAGTTTAGTAGTTTTGAAAATTGAGGATGTTATATCAGTAAAAAGAGATACTAGCGATCTGCTGGTTATGAGCGATGCGCGATGCTCACTTGTATTCTGACTCCCCGTCCACTTAGCGCTATCAACGTTACAGAAAGGCAAGAGAGATCATAGGAATCAACATGCATGAAATATAGTATATAGATAAGGTAGATTTAAGCAAATTTATTGCAGAAATGACACGCAATTCATGAATTCTTTTCTCTTACGGCGTCCACCATTGTCCTGAACGGATCTTGGCGCAGCCTCTGGCAATCTCGGTACCATAAATACTGCCAAGTGCATAGCCATGTCCTCGTAGTAAACAACCCCTGGGGCCAGTCTTCTACGAAGGGGATGTCAGCTGGATCCTATGTTGTTTGTGTGAACCCCAGTAACAGGATCCACAATGTGAAGAGTGTGGTTCACTTCCCCATGGATAAAGTTGTACCCCTCCAGAAGTCAGTGTAAATTGTATTGCCGGGTTCCACATGCTGCAAAGTCAATTGCAAGTGGCAGAATCCCTTCTGTAATCGGGGCACACATTCAGGCGATCTCTAGTTTCCCGGTGAATCATACCCATAACCTACTGTCCTTCTTCCACACGACCATGATGGTATTTCCGGCGGCCGATCTTGCATTCTTCAATTTCAACGGTATGGTTTTCGCCGCTTATGGTTGGTATCTTAGGTTTTCAGCGCGTGGTGAGGGTAATTCAAGAACAAGTGAATGCCGCACTCCGCAAAAACCAACAGATCGCTCGAATATCCAAAAATGTTCAAGGTACTGTTGGCACGTACTACACAGTACATTTACATTGTGATAGTCTTTTGACTACAAAGATTATAATAATGAAATCCATGGAATATTTTTCGTGTTAAAGGATTGTTTTGCTGATTTTGTGCATCTATTAATATCATCTTGGTAATTGTTGACAGCTGTGTTCGAATGCCAACAGCTACTGCATTTTTCAACACTCTGGAAATAATGTACAAATATTTTTCGCATTCTGCTCATCGATATCTCTTCTTGTTTTATCATTCTAGAGCAATAAATTGTCAATTTTCTAGTTTCTTTGAATTGTATTCACACTAAAAACAGTAATTTAAAGACATATTCTTTAATGAGTACATGCCACAGAATTTTATTTCCTATAGATCTCGCATTTCGAACTCAAAGGGCTTGCCGTCCTTGAAAAATTCTGTATTTACGCTCATGCGTGTCCCCCTTTCGGATGAATGAAGGCAAATATTTAACAATATTCTGAGCTTATAATTGAACGAAAAACATTTACTACATGTTTAGATCTTGATGCCTTTGAAAATATTGCAAGAAACTATTCTAAATTTTCGACAGAAGCTGTCAAGATCCTTCTCGGGTGGCTCATTGGTTAGCGTGCTCGCTTTCTACGGCGCAGCACCGGGTTGGATTGCCGGCCGAGCAAATTATAACCTGCGCGCTTTCCTTACAAATGCAGCTATTGCTTTGTGACGATAGAAAGCCCAACTTAAGGTTAAGAAGGCCAGTATATACGGTGAAGGTATGACCTCGTGCTAACCATATGAAACCCCTTATCCCTTTTTCGAGAGGCTGGGTCACCGCTGACCGGCCAAGGCCCGTAGCGGGCTGTCGAGCCTTAAGACAGGACAGCTGTGAAGAAAAAATGGAAATACAGAACCGGTGGACCGGCTGAGTTAGCTCAGGGCAACAACTGTAGCCATTGCCAGGAGTACATTCGGGAGGCCATAGCGTTCGTGTCCCGGCAGTGGTGCACGTTCCGCCGCTAGATAAACAGCTAGGTCAAATTCAGCCACTTCGGGAGAGAATTCTAGGGGCCGGTTGATCTGATAGGTGATTTCGTAGTTTCTTCTATAAATACCACGCGATTGATTGCGCCTATTTGTGCATATCTCCCCCCTGACACACACACACACACACACATACATGTTCTACAGTACCACACATGTCGGCCTGCCCTGCCTAACTGCACAAACCCACTCTGCTCCTTGCCACCGTCCTCGCCCTGTGCTGCCTTGCCTGATTTCGATCCTTGCCTGCATTCCCGCCAAGTTGTGCATGATGTCAACATTTCAAAAATATTATTCCATATTTTCATATTTTTAATATTTCTACCCAATTTAAAAATGAAAACTACATGTGTAGTCATTGGAGGCGTAACACTTTCAAACAACACTTCATTGCTGTGGTTGAGTGAGTAGTTCAAGTGGTAAAGGGATGTTTATGTAACGTGTTTTAGATCGATTTAATGCTTATTTGGTACTTCCGGGCGCGTCAATTGCTAAGGTCTTTATACCCGCAAATGTAATGCACGTACGTTTCCTCGGGAGGTGGCAGTAATCATCCCCCGTTGAATGGTGTGACCAGACGCCGAACTACATGTCGACCAGCAGGGTTTTCCGTATCCAGGTATCTCTCACCACTGGGGAACCGCTGCAGACGGAACAAGCTCTAACCTGCCGTCTGATCTGCCAACATATGTGGTAGTGTGGTACATGTAAGTGAAAGTGTTAGTAAGTATAGGGAAATAATAGGACGAGGAGGAGAAAAGAAAGATCGCGCGCGGTCCGTGGCCCGTTCGTTAGAGTACTGCTCAGGCATTCGATTGATGTTGATGGGAGAAACCTCGGAAAATACCGATCAGAACAGCCAGCCGCTAGACAGTGGCTGAATTCCTCCAGACAGTGCCTGATTTCAACCTAGCTGCAAAATTCTGCCACCGTTGGGACTCGAAGCCTAAGAACGCCAGGTAAGAAGTACTGCAGTGACATCAGTTGATGTATGGCGCGATGGTATTGCACGCATGCGTTAAGAAGAGAAATATTCTTAATGTTGTTCAAATAAGCTTATATTATTAAATGAGTGTTCTACGTTGCACAGCCAATGCGCGGCCAATGCGTTGCACAGCCAATTTATTCATAGAACTTAAGACTTACTCTTCAAACATTAATCATGCTAATGAGTGTAATTCGAATAACAGAGTTTTTTAGTATCTGAGAGTGTGAAAAAATCAAATACGTATACTGAGGCGAGTCGAACATTTCTCATCTACTTTGGCGCAGTCGGAGAATTTCAGCGGCGATTCGCAGGCGTCGTTGCAATACTGAGAATCTACAGCGAGGGATCCCGTAACTCCATGTTCTTTAAAGGTTACGCGAGGACACAGACGACGTTTTCCCAAAAAATAAGGTTGTTGCTTCCAGTACTATTTTATTCAATGGAAGAATTATAACAGGATTGTTTTTGTGAAATCCATAAAAATTTTATAAATTGGTATGTATTTTTATAATTTGTTAATCGATTCTAAGTGACGTGAAAAGCCGTTACAAAACGCAGTCATTAATTGCTTGAGAAATCTCTCAGGTTTCCATTGCGACAGCATGGAAACTTAAACCAAGAAGAAATAGTTTGAATGAAGTAAGGTTATAGATTTTGTTGATACAAGTAAAAGAGGGAATAAATTGAGTTCAGTGTATGAATACCTTTAAAAAGATTAATATTCATATTCAATTTGATTGTAAGTTGAGACAGGATGTTGTAATTGAGAGTGATTGCATATTGTTTCCGTGTTATGTTTTCTGTATAGGATTTAAAGGATTTTTGTGTTTTTGTTTTGTTTTGTAGTATGTGTATGTTTCTATGCCTTTTTGAATAATGTGTTATGTGTTAAAGAATATCGTGGTCATGTTCAATTTCCAAAATCTCGAGTACGATCCACCTTACCCTGAGATCCAAATAGAGAAAATATTTATATGTGAAGTTACAAAGTAATTACCTGGGGAGACACATTGCGGTTAGTCCACCTAAGTTGATTTCTATTTACAATAACCCGCACTGAAGTCAAGAGAATGTTGGTGATTGAGGCACCACCCTATCGGTCAGCCTATGGGGCGTTTGGTGTTAAAAACCGAAGAGAGAGTGGTGGTTTCTTCAGGTACCACTACGTTCGGTTCGATTAACCGGGTAATTGATACACACACACACACACACACACACACACACATATATATAGTCTTAGCTTAACTCGCAACACATGTTTGAGAGTTCTTGTTTGTGCGTCGCACGTCGAGACGAGACAACAGAAGAGCGACCGTCAGGTCATACGCTGCATCAACTTTCCTGTTTCTGTGTTTTTCCCATTCAAGACTTTAGGCGGGCAGGTATGTGGCTCACATGCCGGAGCTTTTCGCGCTGCACAGAGTGGGTGGGGTGGGGAGGGGTTAGCAGAGACATGAGTAAGAAACAAACGACTGTTTAAATTATTATGTCCAGTATGTTAAAGAAACAAAACTAATACTGAAAATGTGGAGGGAATTTATAACTGTTTATCAATTTATTAACATGAACGTAGCAATTATTATTTATTGAAAGTGGGCTCGGAAAGTAATCAGGAAGATATCTTGTGAAAAATTACAGCGAAGCTCTTCATTATTTACAACAATAATGATGTATTATTATTGAATCTGATTATTAAGCAAATACGAAAACCTTAATAAAATTATTAAAAATACCAATACAACATAAATCAGTAGATAATTAATAATATTGAAAATCATTAAAAAAATATATACTTTCCTTAAAATGACAAACTGACCGTCGAGTAAATGCTCAAAGTGACCACCATTTTCCAAGACACAGGCGTTTACTCTTCTGAAGACTATTATTCTTCTTCAGAAGAGTAAATGCCTGTGTTAGTCACACTTGCCTGACACACGCCTGACAGATTAGTGCTTTCTCTTTCTTCCATCTAAAATAAGGACATTCACTCCGAAATTTGAGGGCACGCGGCCGTGGAAATGTTCATGAATCCCTCGAGCGCGGCGGTGATGTTGCAGGGGCGCTGGCGCCGCCGTCGGCGGCTGTGCTTCGCGTCAAGCGTCTGCGCTTCGACACCAACTGGGCTAACGGCGTGAACTGGAGCGCGGGGCGGCCGCCGGCGCCCGGGGAGGTGGCGGTGGTGGACGGGCCCGGCGACGCGCTCCTGGACCTGCCGGCGCGCGTGCGGGTGCGGGCGCTGGTGCTGGCGCGGGCGGGCGCGCTTCTGCTGCGGCGCGACGGTTCGCTCGCGCTGGTCGGCCCCGGGCCTGGCCGCGGCGCGCCGGGTGAGAGCCGTTCCTCGCCCTTTGGTTGAGGGCCGGGGAAATTAGGATTTGGCTAGGGAAAAAATCTTTTTTAAGGCTTTTACTAAGTCTGGAGACTTCGTTGGGTGGAGAACCCACATTATTTTGTGATTAGTGGCCCCACTGGACTTAATTATAGCATTGGAATTGACAAATTGTTGGAAAACCTCGGTTACGGAAAAAACTAGTGGGGCTACAACAGAACATACTTTCTCGCATTATTTCTAAATGTGCAATTTTCGAAAATTCAGAAAGTTTAGTGAAAATGAGACCCGCCCCATTCTTTTAGGCGTCCCTTCTGTCCGTGGAAAAAGTAATGAAAACATTAGGAGCGGTTTTAGAAAAAACTATTTTTTTTAGAAATTGCATAAATTTCAAACACAAGTAACGTGAAACTACTCATTTAAAAAATGTGCATGGCCTGTTTTAAAGAGCTGATTTTTTACAACAGACTTTGTATGAGGCAAAAATTTCTACCTAATTTTGTAGTTTGGGAATGTTAACTTTTTCAATTTTCGAGTTCGCCGAACGTTTCTACGTTCGCGAAACATCGCACCATACGATTTACCTTTTCTTGATACCTATGAAGTGAAAATTTAAAGAAAAAAAAATAGAGCCGTTTTTGAGAAAAAATTGTTTGAAAAATTAAAGTGCCTATATTGCACGCAAAATTACAGAATAATACTTTTATTTTCGAAATATTGAACATGAAACAACAGTGACAGATGTTTCTGGTTCTATTGATGTTTATACTCGTATATCGGTTTATGATGGGAAATGTCGATGTTTTAAAACATCGATTTCATAGTGTAGAGAAATTTGTGTAATGCTGCAGGACAAACGGCGATTTTACAACAGAAAAATTCGGTTTGTGGGTTGCTAATAACGAAAAAGTGGATAAATGTTAGTCCTATATGCAGGAAAAACCTTCTTCCTATAAGGGCGTCAAAACGTGCCCGCACAATCTACTTGCTTGCCAGGGAAGTCTGAATTTACATACACAAGTAACTTCCCCTGACTCCCCTCTCACTTCTCGTCCAGGAAGGGGTTTGCAAACGTACAAGCTGTGGTGGGAAGGGTAAGCCCAAACCCAGCTCGAAATATCACGACGAATGGTGGCTTCAAAAGAAAACGTATTTAATGGAAGTTTTCTAGCACACTGCCGATATTTGAATTTTATATTATTTATTACTTGTTGGAGCCCGGAGTTATATACAAATGTATATGTTTTCTGCTAATTGTCACTTGGAAAATGATCACACATCTTTACGAATTTATTTGTTGTATATAGCAATAACGTGAAATAAGCTAACAAATCTTTGCAGTTAATCTCATCTATTTAAATCTCCGTTTAAATTTATTAATCACTCTTACGGATGGACAGTTCTTTTAACAGGCAAGAATCTTCGATACGGTGTAGGTCTCATTTTCGTTGATCTCTCTGAATTTTCGAAAATTGCGTGATCGAAAGATTGGGTTGAGACACTTTGATTTTTAAGTGTCGGCGCGACGTTGACGACAGACTGTTTCCATGGCGTAGAGATAAGGTTCGTGACGAATTAACTTGGAGAACCGGTATTCGAGTCTCGACGAGGAAAAAAACTTTTGCTGTTTGAAAACACTTTTGCAGGTTCATGAAGCAGTACAATATTGTAGCGCATTTAGAAATAATACGAGAAAGAATGTGCTGTTGTAACACGACTAGTTTGTGAAAGTGGCAGTGCTATCATTGCCGATGTTGACCTACACGTGTACAAGCAATAAAAGCTTGCATTCTATTGTCAGAATACTTTATTTTGAACTAATGTTGTTTAGGTACTAGTTTTGATTCAAGTTGTTTTTTATTGAATAGTTCAATACATCTTAATTCATCTTAAATTATAAGGTTTTTTATTATAATTGAAATAATTTAAAAATCATTAAAACATTTAAATTGTTTTTTATTGTTTTTAAGTTAAAAACGTTTGGTTTTCGGACTGGGGAAAATTTAGCCCAATCCTGTTCAATATCAGGCCTATCCAGAGGCAATACCCGCCCCCCCCCCAAAGTCTAGCTTTTTCTTGGTACCTTCCTTTATTTCCCAAACTTGATTTAAATATTTATATTAGAATTGTGTAATTACTTAAAAATAATAATGTATAGTGTCATATCTATAGTATGTAAGTAATATCCAATATTATAACAAATGTTATAATGTTATTTTACAAAAATCTATTATGGCCCCCTCCAGAATAATCGGTTGGATTCGCCCCTGTCCAACATGCATGGGCCGTTCCTTGACGCAGTTTTGTGTTGATCGGCAGAGAACCACTTCGTGCGCAGCGGCGCCCAGAATTGGCTGGACCCCGAGGCGTGGGAGCCGGCCGACAGGACGTTGGCGCCGGTGTGGGCGGCGGTGCCCCACGCGCTGCGCGTGCCGTGCCGCTGGGACTTCGTGCTGCTGCCGTTCAAAACCACGTTCGCGCTGCGTCTGCCGCCTCTGCCGCTGACCGTGGCGCTCGTCATCCTCAACCCTCCGTGGGTCGACCCCTCCCTGCCCGAAGCCTACACTTCACAGTAGGCTATAGAGCAGCGGTCACACGACGACAAGATATTTAAAATAGTTTTGTTTCTTTCTAATTTAATTTGTACTACTATAATCTTTCCACACACACACACACACACACACAAAATATGATATATATATATATATATATATATATATATATATATATATAAATGTGTCATACCTTTTGTTGCGTGGGTATACACACAACCTGCAGGTCCGTTCCCAAAGGGACAAAATTACACTCCCTTCGGGGAAGGAGGGACTAAAGGCAGGGTCTTTCCCGCGTTGTCCTACAAACACTGATACAAAGATACTGCGTCTTTCAACAAAACATTTATTTGTCTAAAAAGAAAACGCATATGCTCTTGAACCATAAAAAATATACATGAAATAAAACAAATCTTTTTCGAAAATTCCTAGATATTTTTCAGAAATAAAATCTGTTTTTCAAAGACATATCTAGACGACTTCCTATAGCTTTAATATTGAAGATAGCGTATTTTTCTTCAAATTCAATTTCTTCCCCAGAATTAGTTTTTTCGAAAATTTTATCAGTTTGTGAGCAATGTTGAGTGAAATGTGGGCAATATTACAAAATATTAAAAACAAGTTTTTCTCAAAAACGGCTCCAAATGTTTTCTTTTAACATTTTCTACGGATAGCGATAAATGCATGATGACATGCTTAAAATGACATAATCACCATTTTAATGTATTCTTTTGTTTTTCCAAAAATTATAAATCTGTATATTCTTTTGTATTTCTCACGTCGTTAATATTTACATTACATGCGATTTGTGTACAATGTTGGATTTATGAGTATTCGTGATTTAAATGATGTACTATAAAGTTCTTCGAAAACTCAAACATTTTCTGTGAAATTTAGCTCGTAATTTCGCATTTTCAGGAACACTCAAAAGCCATTTTGTTGAAATCGGATCCATTTTTGTTCTGTATTTTTTTGTACGGATAGTGGTTAATGGACAGCGAACTTTACCTGATATGTCCATCCACTTCTTTATACAAACTCTACTCCTGTGGAAAGTAATAAAGGTTCGAATAACAAATTTCAAGTAATAAAAATTAATAAATAATAGATTGATATATTATTTAAATCAATACAAGCAATAAATAACTAGTGGTGCTAGAGAATGGCATAGACTCTCTCGTATTAGTTTTCTCTTTCTTTTAGTCTCGGCTAACTACGGGCTTGCCATATACCCTTGCCAGCTACCATCCATCACAGCCCAAAATACATATTTTAAAAAAATTGTTAATTTTTCGTTTTCTTAACAGTAGAACGGAAATGTTATTTTAAGCATATTAAAGAACAGGAAAATCGTGTCCTAAATGGCAATTTCCATTGAAAAATGTGGACCTGTTTTCAAGAAAATGGCGTTTAAGCGCTACTGTAAACTCGAAATTTGAAACTGTTTTTCACAGAAAATTTTTGAGTTTTCGAAAAAATTCATTAAAAGGCATTTGCAGCACATTAGACACAAATACAATAGTGTTTACCAATTGCTGGAAATGTGCATATTAAAGGTGTGAGAGATCTTAAAAAAATAATCTGTGTAATTTTTTAAAAAGAAAAAAAATATACCTCGAAATGAACTTTACGTCATATTAAACAGTGCAATTAGCACTATTCGTTCGAAAAGTTAGAAGAAACAATTTGGAACCGTTTTTGAGAAAACGATGTTTGAGCGTTTCTGAAAATGCACAATTTTTAGCTAGTTTTCACAGAAAACTGTTGTTTTCGAGAAACTGTAAATTACATTATTTGAAGCACATGCACTCATAAATATAAGAATGTGAACAAATCGCCAGTAATTATTAACAACGTTTTTACAACAAGTAAAAAAATTACTTTTGTGTAATTAAAAAAACACAAAGGAATAGAACTGTATAGCGTTTATGTCATCTGATATAGTTCATTTAGCACTACCTTTACTACCAGTTTAAAGAAAAAATGGAGCCGTTTTTGAGAAAACCTTGTTTTTGAAATTTTTAAAATCGCAAATATTGCACGCAATAATGCGCTAAAACTAGTAAAATTTTCAAAAAACTGTTTGGTCTGGATTGAAAGCACACCGTAAACCGCACCCACTTATTAAAATTAGTGCTAGTCTTGGGACCAAGAGGAATTTTGCTTACCAATGCAATGTATCGCTGTTTTCAACGTTCAATGAAACCTTACAATTATTCATATAGAAGATGGGTGATAAGCTTCATAAGAAGATTGTGTTATTCATTTGAATTCCGAACTGTTTATAGAGGTATTAAATATCTCAGATTTGAATTGCCGTGCTTGGTCAGATGTTATAATGCGTGTCACGCCGAAACGAGATATCCATTGTTTGACAAAATGCTGGTGCCTGAAATGTCACGCACTGGTGACGCTTCTGGCCAAAGCGATGTTCTGTCGATCATAGGATAAATCGGTATCCACGTGAGGGACAATGCCGATATTCGCACGTCTGTTGAAGGAAGCAATCGGGAACGAGGGCACACGTGTCGAGATATATTACATTTCTAGCATGCATGCGTGAGACCATAGAGTACGAGTATAATCTTTGCGAATGGAAACCCACACAAAATGAAACGTAAGAAGCTTTATGGAACTCCTAGCGCCCAGAAGGCACAATGAATGTATGGCTTCGAACACGCACCTTTGGATAGCGTCAGGTAATAGCGGGCTCTATTCAGACAAAGTGGTAACACACTAAAGCAAGGCTGCAGAATTTGGAACTGACAAATTCTTGAGCTTTAAATAGGAATGTTTGTTTCCGGAAACATAATCTTGTGTTTCGCAATTTGTGCAGTTAACGATTGCAAATATCGAAGCAATTGTGACGGGCTACTATCTCTAATTTTCGTCGTGCAGTAGCGTCCGTATGCGTTTGTCCTGAGGCGTACATAAATGCCTGGTGAACTCGGAACGTAGTTTTTCATATTTGTTAGTAGCTGGAGGATTGAGTATTTTATCTTCGTTTTCCTGGGCGAAACAAAGGTCCAGGTTGGATAAAACGTGGGAATATTTCATGTTGTCAGAAGAAATTCGTCGTAAAGCAAATTGTGCGACGGCTTGTGCAAACCAAAATGCTGGTCTATTTTCCCCAAAAAGTGGTATCTTTAATCCAATGGTGGTTACAAATTCTAAGTTGATATCTCGCATAAAACCTTGGTGTAATTGTAAATTTAGCTCGTTTTGAAAAAAGATCTCCATTGAAGTCGATTGGAACGTACTCTACGGTCGTTTTCGCCAACTTTCTAAAGTCGCCGCATGACATAATCAAATTTGAGTGCTACTTTTGCGCGGGCGTTTCAACGTGGCGACGGTCGAATAAACGGCGAATGTGTCCTCTTTTGACCTCGAATCGAAACGGGAGATCACAATACCTAACCCTTACAAAGACGAATATATTATTTTGTGCTATGTAGACGACTGTCATATGATACTATAATTTCTAAAATTTATTTCCCTGCACACTCAGGATTTTCTTTCACGCTGGCTTTTTCTATTGCTTCATGAACCATTTTCAAACAATAATGTCTTATAAGGACATCATTTTTCCAAAACATTATTTAAATGACTATACTAATTTGCTCAACTCATAATTAATCCCCAGTATCATACAAAATCTTGATATACCTGGATATTTTCCCAATGCTCAAACGCTGTGCACCCTGTATACTGCCTGGTGGAGCTATCAGGTAAGAGAAAAGGGGTCGTCCATAAATTACTCAACGCTGAAAAGGGAGAGATGGGACTTAAGACAGCATTACGCTGTTTCATAGATGTAGATGGTGTTATTTTAGTATAAAGTAAAGCTGATGTTTTTTTTAAATTTTTGAAAATTTGCTGAAATAGTTTCTTTTATCTAGTGTACAGTGTCTAGTGTACTATAATACAGCATAAAATATTAACAAAATAATTTAAACAAAATGCCAATTAAAACGTTACGATGTATAATGTTATAATAAATTGAAATATGTTTTCATCATCGGTATATGAATTGAATCTGTTAAATTCCGAAAAAATATGAAAACCTGACCTGTCTTTTATATTAGAAATCAGTTTAACTGGCGTTTCATTCACTCACAAATTGTCCCTAGCCTAATTTTTAAGTGCAGTTAGCGTCGCCAACTAATTCTGAATTTAATTATAATAAATTTTAATACATAACACATAACATGAATACAAATTATTTTACTGCAATCTAATTTATTTGTACTTCCTCTAAATAGGGGTGTTGTCACGTGTCATGTTATAATTTAGAGGGGGGGGTCAAGCGCGCGTTGCAGATGGAAGAAGGAATATTCAAAATACTCCAAACTTGCGTTCGGTAATTAATGGACAGCCTCGTTTTAAACGGAAGGGCGGATGTCGTCTAGGACGCGTGATGTTGTGCGTAGGGACTCCTTCCGGTTGCGGCAGTTCATCTACGGGCTGTCGTGGCAGCGCCTGGTGGACGACGGCCGCTTCGTGCTGCCGGCGGCGGGCGCCGGGGAGGAGGTGGGCGCGGTGCACACGCGTTGGGGCCAGTGCACCGAGCAGGCCGGCTGCGCGTGCGCCGCCCCCGCCACCCTCGCCGCCGCCGTGGAGCAGCGCGTCTGCGCCCACCAGCGGCCCCGCTGCGCCCGCGCGCCGCCGCCGCCCTGCGAGGCGCCCGTGCAGCCGCGCGGCCACTGCTGCCCCGTATGCGGTGCGTACGCGCTCTCCCCACGACCTCCCTACTTTGGCAGATCGGGATAGAAATGAACGCCTGTTAGAGCGATGGCGTTGCAACTGTTATGACCAAAACAAGTTAATTTCATAAAACAGTTTTTTTTTATTTACAATTGCTGAACATACAGAGAAATCCGTTAAGATGCGTAGTCACCAACTAACCAGATTTACCAGGGACTTACCAGATTTAACCAAAGCAGAAGATGTCCAACAACAATGCTGTGGTCACGATCCAAAAACCAGAAGAGAACTCTGTTATACTGGCCCGCAGCGTAGTCACTCACTAACTAGCACACTCGTAGCTAGCGCTATGATGGGACGACTGGAACTCTGCTCACTGCTCTGTTTTACACATGGTCAGGGCTAGAAGGCTCGCCGACTTGCGCGGCCGTATGGTCGATGGCGCGCTCGGTCGCGCCGACCGAAGCGTGACGACTCTACTTAACCCGACCTCAGCGACTTCTCGTGAGCGGTTTGGGCGCATTGAGCGGTTTGGGCGCATTTTCCTGGGGCGCCGCCGCCTCACTGCTGCGTCCCGGTGCCGGTTCTTTCAAAGAAGCGCGGGCGACCACTACAAAAACCATTTACAAAATATCTGACTAAACGAACGCATTGACAAATTGAGTGCATGGACATAAATCAGCAGTAGCTGTGAAAGCATTCCCTTTCAGTCAGAATCTTTCTGTACTGGCAGAGGTGGCGCAGGACGTCAAATGATCACGTCTCTGCAGTGCCTCTGTCTGGAGGTCCTAGCGTTGAAGTACTGTTAGTTGGAAGGATTTTCGAAACTTGCAAGATAGCTGGGAGGAGAATTCTAGCGACCGGCTACGCTAATCGGGCATTTCCGTGGTTTCTCCGACTGATAACAGGCGAAAGGCGGAGCAGTTCTCTAACAAACAGGCCATGGACCGCGCGCGATCTTTGCTTTCTCTTCTTTACCTGCGTCCTATCCTCATTCTTACTTACGCACACACATGATGGAAGTCAAGTCAGGAGCTTAGAGCTTGTACCAGCTATGGCGAAGCCCCGCTGGTGGTAGATACCAACAAAGGGGAAAGAAGCCCACAAGCCGAGGTATAGGTCGGTTCCGGATCTCATCAACCGGGGTAAGAACATAGCCACCTCCCGTGACTATAGCAGTTCATGCGCCCAAAAGCACGAAATAATCTATCAATCCCCCCAAGCTCAATGCCAGCATTCGTTTGTAATTGGACTCAATTTATTTCAAACTAGTTTGACCCGTGCAAAAACTTGTCAATAATTTGTTGTAAAAGTGCTTCACAGTACACCCCAACTTCGATCGGCCAATCCTTGAACTGTCCGATGTAGTATATCTGTACTGTCTCTCTGGTGGTAATACTATCGCCATGTGCGATAGTATTACTTCAAATATTGCCAAGAGTTGATATTAAATTTCACAAAATATCAAATAGACGCTTTAATTTTATTGCGAAAGATTATTTGTTTTTCCCCCTTGAATTTAGTTCTATATAGATTTCGGATTTCTGCACTTTCCTGACCACCCATGCTAGGGAGTGGGTGCACCCAAAAGAACCAAATTTCAAAAAATGTATCAGAAAGTTCAGAAATATCTCATTTTGTAGAAACCTGCTTCAAAAATATAATTACGGCCACGTCTTACCAATCTGTCTCTTTTTTCCCCACTTGTGCCCCCTCCTAACACCTACTTGTTCCCATTCTGACCTTCCTTACCTGTCCCACGTCCTGGGCGGCCAAGTACATTCGCGTACATTTGCGTTAAATATTAATGAAACAAAAAAGGGAAAGGCCGTCATTGTGGTCGCTACAAGCATGGTTGTGGCCGCGAAGACTAGTGGGAGCGCCGAAAAAAACTCCGAATGGAGGAAGTCTTGTCAGCAGAAACGCGTTTGTTTTGGGCGTGTTAGTAAAATAAACTCACCAGAAAAGCCGAGAACTCGAATCTGCCACTCCAATACACACAATTTCACGAATCACTCCTAATCCAACTACAAAATTGAAAAGGATGGAAGATTTCTGCTGAACGATTCTAGCGCTGAGGAGATGGTGACAAACTGTACATAATACTAAATACACATAATACTAAAATATTGCATTTTCTGCGCTACTAACAACTCAACTATTACTTGAAAACGTGTAATCCAACCAAGAAACGACCAACGCCCTGTGGCCGGCGCAGAGTTGTCAGAAGTATGTGAATTCACTTGGGGAATATTATCAATTCTTGGCAAAAACGCTTATTTCCATCTGTATTCAGATTTCAACTAGTTTATCGGTTAGTCTTAGTACATCATACACAGTTTATGAATAACTATAATATAAATAAACTAATTAAATTACTAATATTCTGTTATTTATAATATTAAGTTAATATTTTTACGGCCTTTTTATATATTGCCATCACCTCAAACGAAGCGCAGGAAACTGAAACTTTACGATAGAATGATTATTAGATCGACCCTGGTTATGTACCCCCAAAATATTTTTTTGAAAGAAAGTAAAATCCGGTCTTCAAGACGATAAGACACAATTTGACCCTTACCGACCTAATTTTTTAATAAAAGAAGTTTAAATTAGTACAGGCTTTAACGGAAAAATTTCCGCGGGCATAGGTTTCTTTAAGTTTTTAAAGAAGTTATAGGGTTAATGTGCCGTTTCTTTTTCAACACGCAGTAAATTTTTTAAAGTATCATATGATATTAAATGTAACCTTCCTCACCGGGCATTCTGAGTAATTTACAGAAAACTGCTGCGAAATTCATCGTTATCAGAAGTACTGTCTCTCTGGTAATACAGAGAACTATGTATTAAAGTAAATAGTTCTTTGAATTTGTTTACATCAGGATCTTTCTTAGGAAGAACGGATAAAGGTAAATGGCTTGTAGTCTATATAACACTTCTTATCTGTCAGCATATCTCATTATCTCAGCCAAGTAAGACACGGCTTGACAAAACTGTTGTGTTCCAGAAAAAATAAGTTTAAGTTATTTTTCAGGCAATTCTGGAATATCATCTAATTTATTTAATGTTAATTTATTAAATGGAATATACTTTTATTCCAATTGCCTTTTTCTACTTGATCAGCAAGATTATTCTTTTTTGGTTTGGATTTAACATATTAACAACCTCATCACAAATGCCATAATCTGAATTCAATCGTTTGCCTAATACGTTCTTTAAAAAGTTTGCAATTCTGTAATAACCAGAAACTTGCGGAAGCATCTTATTATGAAAATGGTTGTGTAGTAATTTGAACTTCCGACAGTAAAAGACTTGCACAATGGAATTCTTTTTTGTCGAAAGTATACTTTTCTTTTGCACGCATTGTTAGTACTTTTCTGATGTTTTATGTTACGATAGTGCTATCAAATATCAAAACAAGTTGATTCTTATCAAACTGTGACAGCTGTCGAATTATGATGTTCAATCAAATCTTCCCTAGTAAGATTATAGTTATTTACACCAATGCTAATTGAAAAAATGTCTTTTTCAAAAGATTCCAAAATACAATCACAAATATTTAGAAGCTGTTCATTAGGAAATTTAAAGATTGTTGCTAATCTTTTTGTTAGATGATCCACAGTGCATTTTAAATTTTAAAAAAGTAATAAAAGCTTGTGATTAAAAAGTGATACGATCCTTCCCTTTGCCCTTCCATTGGCAACACTAGTTCGTGGCATAGCTTGTTCGGGCAGCATCAGGCATGCATTAGATCATAGAAAGAACATTAAAAATTCATCGGGAAATAACTGCTTCTTTGTTTATCCATGCATGTCGCTCTTTTTATTTGTATTTCCATTCAAATAATGTCAATGAATAATATGAGTGATTTAGGGACATCAAAATTTATTCAAAACAAAATAATGATTTAAGATTTATAACTGATGCGTTTTTAAGTCTGACAAAGGGGTTCACCACAAAGTTAAATTGAACCTATTTTTGGTCGAGGAATCCAATGAAAATAATAATTTTGTTCCTAAATCCAGCATTCGCCAAAACGTGTAAAACATTTTTGAAAAGTGAGATGATCGTTGAAAATAGTCTTTTATGTTGGTTGGTCTTAAATGTAAGAAATCTCATAAGAAATTAGTACATATCTTAGAAAATTGTCTAAAGAATATAGTTTGTTACATCACATGCAAAAAATCTAATTTACGCCGAGATACAGCGTCAGAAGTGTGAATAGGGCGAAAAACACAGTTTTCGATATTGTCACTATGGTTACATAAACGATTATAAAAAAATATTTTTCTAGGACATTATAGGAGAAGAATCTATAATATAAAAATGAATCGCAAAATGTGTTGGTAACCGCATAACTCAACAACGCCTGGACCAATTTGGCCAATTCTTTTTTTAAAATGTTCGTTGAAGCCCAAGGATGGTTTTTACGTCGAGAAAAATTCGAATAATTGCCGGAAAAACCCTAAAAACTGCCTTTTTCTTTTTCCCATACAAACGTTTTCTAACTAAAACGTAGAGTCAATTTGAGCTTTATCACTCTAGCTATCTCTGTCTATCTCTCACTATTTATCTCTCACTCAGCTAAAGCACTCATTGTTGTAGGTATGTTCGTAACGTCAAAGAGTCAATGTGCACTTTATTACCGTTATACAAAGTTCAAATTCAATCATATCTATCAAAACAGTGTGCGTGTGTGCGTTGGAGCACAGAATACATGGTTGGAGGATTTAATGTCGCGTTCCGAAACTATTATAATATAGATATGCCTCCTATTAGACCAAGCAAGTTAGGTAGAAGAACCCGAAATCTCTCGCCAATTGGGTAGTTACGAGGACGGCCTGGATCAGTGTCCTCTACTGTCCTGTGTTGTTTTGGTCTTCCAAATTTTCTTCTTGGCGAGCTGCCTCCCGTTCCCCAGATGGCTGGGGGTGGGTAGGACTAGGGTAGTTTAGGTTGGTCACGGGTTATTTCGTTAAGGGTTTCGCATTTGGGGGTGTTTGAGGGATGTTGGAGTTTTTGGGAGGGGGGTTAGAGGGGTTATTTTGTTGAGGGGGGGGTGTTGTTTGTGGGTTTCTTGGGTCTTGGTTTGTTGGGTGTTTTTAGGTCGGAGGAGGGGGGAGTTGGAGAATATCTAGGGGGTGCTTTTTTCGGGAATGTCGCGGGGGGGAGTTGAGAATGTGTTGGTGAGGTTGAATGAGGTGACTGAAGATTGGATTGCTTACGAATTGCTGTACCGTGTCACGGGATGTATTGAAAATGTATTGTGGGAGGGGAGGGATGTTGTGCTGGGTTCGGAAGGTGTTGTAGTTTTGCCCGGGAAGAGGGTGGAAGATAAGACGGATGATGCGGTTTTCGAAGATTTTTAGTTTTGTATATGAGGAGTGGGGGATAGTTGACCAGGTGGAAGAGGCGTATGTGATAATGGATCTGATATGGGTGTAATATAAGAGGAGTTTTTTGTTGACAGAGAGGGATGGATGGCGAAGGATGGGTTGGATGAAGTTGATTTTTTGGTTTGATTTGGAAATGATATTGTTGAGATGGGGAGTCCAGGTTAATTTGGAGTTGAAGGTGATGCCGAGGTATTTTATTTGTGAGGACCATTGGATAGGAATTGTATTGATAGTGATGGGCGGGAAGGGATGTGGGATATTTCGCCAAGTGAAGATGATAGCCTGGCATTTAGAAGGATTAATTTGGATTGAATTTTCCTGGAACCATTGCGAGATAGTGTGAGCGGCGGTTTGAAGGTTGTTGATAGAGTGTTGAGAAGTACGGTGGGGGGAGAGAAGAGCTAGGTCGTCTGCGTAGAGGAATTGTTGAGTGCCATGGCAAGAGGGAAGGTCATTTAGGTATATTGAAAAGAGGGTGGGGGAAAGAACAGCACCTTGTGGGACTCCCGCCGAGATGGGATGGGAGGGGGAAAAGTGTGAGAGGTATTTGGTTTGGAAGGTTCTATTTGCTAGGTAGCTTGATAGGAGGTTTATAGCGAAGGTGGGAAGATATGGTTTTAATTTAAACAGGAGGATTGGGTGGCTGATTGTATCGAAGGCAAAGGATAGGTCGGTAAAAAGGGCAGGTATTTGACGAGATTTATGGCGGAGATCTGTGGCAATGTTGATGGCAAGGTGGAGAGATTGGAGAGCCGATGATCGGTCAGGGCGAAAGCCGAATTGTGAGGGGTGGATGTGGGGTTGGAGGTAGGGGTTCATTAGTTTGAGGAGGATTTTCTCAAATACTTTTCCGGTGATAGAGAGGAGGCTGATGGGTCGATAGTTTGTGGGATGTCTGGGGTCTTTGCGGGGTTTAGGGATCATGATAACAGTGGCGGATTTCCAGAGTTTGGGGAAGTGTGCAGATTGGAGGCAGGCATTGAAAATAAGGGTTAGGTGGGAGATTGCGTTGAGGGTAAGGTTTTTCAGGTAACTGGGGTAGATTTTGTCTGGTCCTGGGGCTTTGTTGGTTTGGAGGGATTTGATCGCTTCAGCGGTGTCGTCGTTGCGTATAGTCCACATGGTTTGTCTTTCTGGGGGTAGGGGCGGGGTTCGTAAGAATTGAAGGATGGCGGAGTCTGGGATGCGAGTATTGGTGGAAGTGAAGCGAGTTGCAAGGGTGCTGGCGAAGGTATTTGCTATTTCTTGTGGGTCATAGGTAAGAGAGTTTCCGGGGGTGAGGAGGGGGGATAGGTGTGAGTTCTTCGGGCGGATGGATTGGGTTAGGGTGTGTAATTTTTTGGGGTTGCCTGTGTTAGTGTCCTGTATTAGGTCGTCGAATTTTGATTTGTCGAATAGTACTAGTCTGTTATGGAGTTGTTGTTTTAGTGTGACGTAGGTAACTTTGTCAATTATTGATCGAGTCCTGTAGTAAAGCTTTTGGGCCTTACGTTTCTGTCTTAGTAGAAGTAGTATGTCGGGAGGTAAGGTGGGGTGGGAGCGGGGGGTGAAGGTTGATGAGTTGCTGAAGGCTTTCTTGATTTGGTGGTTAAAGTGTGAAATGGCTGAGTCAATGTCGTCTGGGGTGGTGAGGGAAGTAGGAGGGTGTATTCGTCTGGAGATGTGTCTTTTGAAGTGGGACCAGTTGGTTTGGATGATTGGTGGCAGGTGTTGGGACGGGGATATTGGAGTGCGGATAGAGAAAATTACAGGGAGATGGTCAGAGGTTAGTTCGTATCGTACGTATGGGGCAGTAACGTTGGTATTGTGGCTGTGAAGTATAATGTCTAGTATGTCATGGGGGGCTTCTCGGATGAGGTGAGTCGGTTCTGGGGGGGCCAAGAGGATGATTTCTGGGTGGTCGTCTAAGTGTTCGTGGAGAGTTCGTCCGTTTGTATTAGTAGTTCGGCATCCCCAGTGTCTGTCTTTGCAGTTTAAGTCGCCGGCGATGATGGTAGGAGTGGGGGGTGCAAAGAGGAGAGAAAGGTCTTGAGGGTCTAGATTTATGTGAGGTGGTTTGTATACTGAGGAAATGTTTATGGGTGAGTTGGAAGAGGATATTTGAATGGTGGTTGATTCTATGGTGGTTGTGGGTGGAGGGGGTATAAGGGTGTGAGGAATGGTGTTTCTTATTAGGATGGCTGTTCCGCCTCCGCGGGTTGGTCTGTCGGAGCGGTAGATGGTGAAGTTTGGGATAGAGAAGGGAATGTGTGGTTTAAGGTGGGTTTCTTGGATGAGGAAGATGCTGATCGAATAATCGGATAGGAATTGTTTGATAGAGGGCTTTTTGTTGGGTAGGTTCCCGTTGGAGTTCCAGGTGCTTAAGATGAGGGGGTAGGAGGAGGGGGCCATTTAGAAGAGTTCGCAAAGTTTGGTTCCTGCGGAGATTAATTTGGAGAGGATGTCTACAGGGGATTTGAAGATGGTGATGATTTCTTTGATGGTTTGGAGAAGCTTAGGAAGGTTACAGGTTTTAATTAGGGTAAAGAGTTCTTTGAGGTCTGTAAGGGTGGATGATGATTCAGAGGTAGATGGTGTAGGGTTTTGTGATGAGGGGGTTGGGGTTGTCACTGCTTGGGCGAAGGATCTGCTTGGAAGGGAAGGGAATGAGGATTGTTGGAGGTTGGCGGTGTTGTTGCTGGGGAGGGATTGTCTGAGTGTTTGTATTCTCTGGAGGTTGGTTGCTCGTTGTTGTTGGTGTTGGATGAGGGTGGGGCATTGGGGGTCATTGGCAGGGTGTTGGTTTTTACAGTTAGCGCACGTGGGTTTGAAATCTTGTAGTGAAAGGTTGGTGCAGTTGTCAGTGGAGTGGGGTTGGGCGCAGTAGCAACAGGTTGGGGTTCTATGGCAGTAGGATCTGGTGTGGTTAAATAGTTGACAGTTTGTGCATCGTGGGATACGGTTGTTTGGTTTGTAGGAGTCTATGGTGACACGGTGCAGGCAGAGGTAGCGGAGGTTAGATTTGATTAGGGGGATTTGGTTTTTGGGAACTTCCATGACATAAATGCCAAGGTTGGTGGTGGATTTGTCGGGGTTATGACGGATCATTTCAGAAAGGTGGAAACAGGTAAAATTTTGGCTTTGGATTTCCTGGATCATGTTTGCGGTGTCTTGTTTGGGTGGGAGGCCTTTTAAGATGAGTTTTTCTCGGGTTTCGGGGGTGGCTCGGTGGTAGTGGTAGTTTGGAGGGGCAGTGAAGAAGAGTTTTTGTAGGCTAGGGGTTGTTTTAAGGTCATGGAGTCGTGAGGTGAGTTTTTGGTGGGCAAGGACGGATTTGGGGGTGATTATAAGGTTGTCTTTGGTATATCTAGCCTGTATTTTCTCGGAGGTACATTTCTGCAATTCTTGGATGAGTTCTTTGCCGTCGAGGATGTCGGTGGTGGAGATAAAGATGGTGCCAATTCTGGGTCTGGATGTCGGGAGGGGTGTTGGGTTATTTTGGGTTGGGGTAGGTTCGGGGACTGGGGGTTCAGGAGAGGAGGTAGATTCAGCGGTGAGTTCTTCAATGGGAAGAGTTGAGAAAGGGTTGCTGACAGGGGTTGGGATAGAGGTTTGGTTTTCAACAGCTCGGGCGGTGTGTTTGGGGAAAACGAAGCCGTCGCTTAGAATCTTGTTGGGTAATAATCATCACTTAGTCCCCATATTAATTGGTGATTCAGTTTTAGCGACACTTTTATTATTTTGAAACCCAATATATTTGATGATAGATATTAGTTACAACTAATTAGGAGACAGATATAATTTTAAAGAACAAATATTATTTAAGTTTGATCACTGACAATCCATAACTTTATACCCAACATTGCTTATTTATTTTATTTTATTTTATAGTGTTTGGTACAAACATAAATTTTTTTTAAATTTGCAGATACAAGGCCAAATATATCACAGAGCAGGTTCACTGTTACCAGTGTCAGATAGCAACTACAAATTCCTGCAAATTTATTTTATGGGCAATTCATCACAAGAAACTAATCTGCGTTGTGCACATAACAATTTAGTAAAGAGGTCTATTGTAGAACAATTACAAACTTTATTTCATGAACACAATCAATTGATTATATTGTTTAAAACTGCCCTGGATCTGATGCCATCAGATAATCACAAAATTGTAATCAGAGCTGATAAAACACCTGCGGGTCAACGTGCAAGACGTTTTAATGCACCAACTATTGATGAAGTTGCTATCGTTGTAGTTGGAGAAAACTTGGAATCCCGTGATATTGTTTTACATCGTCGGAATGATCAATTACAACGTATAAAGGAAACACACCGGTCATATGATGCACTGCAATATCCCATTATATTTTGGCAAGGTGAAGATGGCTATAATTTCTCAATAAAAATGATAAATCCCATTACAGGTAATTAAAATATTAGTTAATATTCAGTCACTATGTTATGTATTTTAATTTTATATTTCAATGTTATTAAAACAAAATCTATTTACAGGTTCTGAAACTTACAAAAAAGTCAGTTCAATGAACTATTATTCATACCGCCTAATGATTCGGGAAAATAAAGACAATCACATATTGAAATGTCGGCGATTATATCACAAATATATTGTTGACATGTATGTTAAAATTGAAACGGAGAGATTAACATTCATCAGGTTGAATCAGACCAAACTCCGATCTGAAGAGTATATTCACCTTCGAGATGCGATTAATACTGATGGAAATGCACAGAATGTTGGTCGGATGACTATTCTTCCAGCAACATACATCGGAAGCCCTCGACATATGCACGAATATGCTCAAGATGCCATGTCGTATGTTCGTCATTATGGTACAGCAGATTTGTTCATCACATTTACATGCAATCCGCACTGGATAGAAATCAAGCAGGAGTTATTCCCTGGGCAATCACCCATTGATCGTCATGATATTACAGCCAGAGTCTTTAGACAAAAATTGAAATCTTTAATGGATTTCATCGTAAAACATTATGTGTTTGGTGAGACACGCTGCTGGATGTATTCTGTGGAGTGGCAGAAACGAGGATTGCCACATGCACACATTTTGATTTGGTTGGTTGACAAGATAAGGCCAAATGAAGTTGATGCAGTGATATCAGCTGAAATCCCTGATGTACAAGTAGATCCTGGATTGCATGAGGTAATTATCAAAAATATGATACATGGTCCCTGTGGAACTCTTAATCAAAATTCACCATGTGTGATGGATGGTAAATGTTCAAAACGATATCCACGGACATTAATATCGGAAACAATTACTGGTAATGACGGTTATCCATTGTATCGTCGACGATCGACAGCAGACAGTGGAAGATCAACAATTTACAAATTAAATCAACAAGATATTGAAATAGATAATCGTTGTATTGTTCCATATTCACCCATTTTATCAAAGACCTTCAAAGCACACATCAACGTTGAATATTGCCATTCATGCCATTGAATATTGCCATTGAAATCTATTAAATACATCTGCAAATATGTAACCAAAGGGAGTGATAATGCTGTGATTGGAATTGGTGCAGAGAATTCCAATGATGAAGTTACCCAATACCAAATGGGCCGCTATGTTAGTAGTAATGAAGCAGTATGGCGAATATTTTCTTTTCCTATTCATGAGAGACACCCTTCCGTTGTTAACTTAGCTGTGCATTTACAAAATGGACAAAGAGTGTATTTTACAGCACAGAGCGCAGTACAAAGAGCTGCTCAGCCACCATCTACTACATTAACCAGTTTTTTTAGACATGCCAAAACGACTTTGCACAAACATTGCTATATTCTGAAATGCCAAAATATTATACTTGGAATCAATCCTCAAGGAGATTTATACGACGGAAACAAGGAAAACAAGTTCCTGATACCCAAATGTGTATTCCACCGATGCCATTGCCACACCATATCTACATGCTTCCCATCAAACCTAACTGATTTGTGGATCAAGTACAAATATTATATGCGTGATGATATTTTGTATCAAATACGAAATAGAATGGGAAATCCAAATATACAAATCAGTGAAGAAATTTACAATGAAGCATTGATTTCAATTGAGGACATGTGCTTGATGATGTCAAACAAACTATTAATTCAATTAGGCCTGGCCGCGCCCAATCGTCCAATGCATAATGCTTTTAACCAAGAGTTGAATCGAGAAAAACTGTATGATCTCAACACTTTGAATGAATTAATTCAAACAAATCTTGCACTGTTGAATGAACAACAGAAGTATGTATTTGATACTCTTATGAAAGTAACAAATGATGAAACTGGAGGGATTTACTTCTTGGATGCACCTGGTGGTACAGGAAAAACATTTTTGATTTCATTAATATTAGCAACGATTCGCTCACAAAATAAAATTGCACTTGCACTCGCTTCGTCGGGAATCGCAGCAACTTTGCTTGAAGGTGGTCGAACAGCACATTCAGCATTAAAATTGCCATTAAATATGCAAAGCAATGAAACTCCGACCTGCAACATTTCGAAGAACTCTGCAATGGCAAAGGTCTTGCAGCGATGTAAATTAATTGTTTGGGATGAATGCACGATGGCACATAAAAAAATCTTTGGAGGCTTTAGAGAACCTTAAAAGATTTACGGAGCAATCATAACCAATTTGGTGGTGCAATGATTTTATTAGCAGGAGATTTTCGTCAAACATTGCCCGTGATTCCACGATCAACACCAGCTGATGAACTCAATGCATGTCTAAAGTCCTCCAATTTGTGGAAACATGTCAGTTAAGCAAGAATATGCGTGTCGAGTTGCAAAATGACCAATCTGGAAACATATTCTCTAAACAACTCATTGACATTGGTAATGGCAAATTTCCTATAGACATGTTGACTGGCTGCAGTAACTTTCCTCAAAGTTTTTGTCAGTTAACTCGATCAAAAGATGAACTTATTCAGAAGGTGTTTCCAGATGTTTCTCAAAATTACAGAAACCATGATTGGTTGAGCGAACGAGCTATATTGGCTGCAAAAAACATAGATGTAAATGAATTAAATTTAAAAGTTCAAGAACAAATTACAGGCGAATCGAGGATATATAAATCAGTTGATTTGGCTACTAACCAAGATGATGTAATGAACAATCCACCAGAATTTTTAAACGCGCTGGATTTACCAGGATTGCCACCTCACAATCTTCAATTAAAGGTTGGATCGGTAGTTATAATGTTACGAAATATCAACCAACCACGTCTTTGCAACGGCACACGGTTAGCGATAAAAAAATTACTAAACAACGTGATAGAAGCAACTATCTGAAAGGAAAGTATAAAGGAGAAGACGTTCTCATACCGCGCATCCCAATGATTCCGACTGATGTGCCGTTTAACTTTAAACGACTACAGTTTCCAGTTCGGCTTCCTTTTGCTATGACCATAAACAAGTCCCAGGGGCAATCATTAAGTGTTTGTGGTATTAATCTAGAAAACCCATGTTTCTCACATGGTCAATTGTGTGTTGCCTGTTCCCGTGTTGGAAAACCATCAGATTTGTTTGTCTATGCGCCAGGTAATCAAACAAAAAACATTGTATATCACAAAGCACTACAATGAAAATAGAACTGATTTTTGTTAATAATTATGATTCACGTGATTAACAATAAAGCGATTACTTACTTTTAAATGCTTATATGTTTTATTTAATTATATTTCTTATTCACAACGCCCTATCACCAGGGTGACGGTTCGGTTCAGGAGATTTTTTGCCCAGACTATAAAATATGTAGGAACAAAACTGTCACATTACAAATCTTTTGGGCAGGACGAAGTCTGTCGGGTCCGCTAGTAAACTAATATAATTCTCTTATAGTTTGGTTGTGGAACAACTTCATCAATCTTATTCCGCTTTACGTTTTGCAAAATTTCAAAATCTTTTTTTTAAATCTTGCTTAATGTTGGTATTTTTCCTTTAGGAATTTACAGACGTCTCCTGCCATCAATGTTAATCATTATCTTTTCTACATCCTGGTGAATATTCATCATACAGCCTTTCACTTCTTCTCATCGCTGAAGTCCATAGGGCTTTTTATACGGTACAGTTTTCGTGCGGAATGGACTTATAAAACGCATGCAATTCAGTCTGCATGCTTTCTGAATGAACATATTTGAACACGTTAGGTTTTTACTCTCTCGCACTTATTAACGTATGAAGAGACAATATTATAATCGTGCCTTGGAAAACGGGGAATTTTCGACACAAAAACTCTTATTGCCAGGCCCTTGTTACGAAAAAGAGGATAAATCCAGTTCCTAAATATAGAAAAAATTCCAGTAAAACATGGTGTAGCCAGAATTTGTTTTGTTCGTCCTTCATACCAAAAAATCGATTGACGGCAAAACGTCTGTCTGTTCGTCTCACTGTCTGTGCACAACGCCAGCGCATAAACCGTTCAGCCGATTTTCTCCAAAATCTATATTCTTCAATCGTTCTGGCTCATATCGCTACCCGTGGAACTTAAAATCCATATTTTTCTAAGTTATTTTGGAAGTAAAATAAGATAATAGCATCCTTTTCTACTTTGGTCGTGGGCCAATTTCACCTTTCTTATTTCGCTATACCCTTTAATCACAAGACATATTTTTGATTAATTTTATCATTAATTGTTATTTTGAAATTAATAATATCATGTTATAAACTCACAAATGTTGCGAGAACTTTAATCTTTTACGCACGCCATCCCAATCCTCGTGTTAGCTTTTGCCACTATTGCTGGAACTTCCTTCCTTTAAAAAGAGAACGCGTTTTTTAAAATGATCCTAGGATACGTGAGCACTACTGTGGTAACGAGCTTTATTTTAATTTTTAATTAATTTTGATATTCTTGCATTTTTACTTTCTCGTGTACGAAGTATAGAGAAAATTACGTAATGCTGCAAAAAATTCGATATTTGGACATGTTTTGGGGTCCCTGATATCGAAAATATGATGTTGCTTATTTAAAAAAAATCCCTCTATCGGTTTTCTTTATTTTTCTCGAACTCATCCGATTTTAAATCAAATGTCTGAAGTTTCGAAAATTGCAAATATTCAACTTTCTTTTTAAAGCATCGAGAAGTTTGTTATGCAGACAGCCGGTTGGTGCAGTGATTACCGTAATTGCTTACTAAACCTATAAATGTTAATATTATATCCAATGTACCTAGATACATCCAATCTTTAAACCATTTCATATATTATTTTTCACAATATTAGTTGTTTTCGCGTAATTTTGTGTTATATGTTTCTATTTTCAAGTAATGTCTGAATCGGATAGAAGATGCAATGTAATAATATCATGTAACCCTCACTTATAATACGAGAAAGTATGTGCTATTGGTTCACCACTAATTTATTCTTACTCTCCAGTCCCGGATGCAAGGTGGTAAGGGGAAGGTCCTTACCAAGGAAGGTAGAGTATACAAGTGCACAGGGAGGAAGCGTAAATAAATTTTAAAAAACATTAAAAAAGCACTCGATTAGTGAAAATTGGGAGCTTTTTTTATTTCTGTGTCAATTTTTGTTTGTGATCGAGTATATTAATTTCTTTTGTAAATAATAAATAATTATCATGTTTTTTGTAGTTTTTATAAGTTTCTGAAATGCAAATTTTTGCACAGAAAGTATTTTTCCAAACCAACTTTTGAATGGTTATTGCGGAATATCCAAGGCGTTTATTGGAGAAAATGTGCTTAAAATTGTCTTAAGAGCTTATTTTCGAAGTTTCGACGTTTCCTCCCTGAACAGCATTTATTTATAGATTGTAACATTGGAGAATAATACAAGAAAGTTTGTGCTATTGATGCACCCCTAATTTGTTCTTACACGCCGGTTTCAGAGAAGAGGAATGGGAGGGGGTGAAGGGAGAGTACTTATCAAGAAGGGTAAATTATACATTTAAATATTGTACCCTCCTCGGCGCATTTGGTGAGGGCGCCGGCGCATGCGCAGGGGCGTTCCTGGAGCTGCGCGTGGAGCGCCGGCGCTTCTCGCTGGTGGAGCTGCAGAAGGCGGCGGAGAGCGGGCTGCAGGCGAGCGGCGCGGCGGCGCAGGGCGTGCAAGCCTACGCCCACGCGCTGCCTGACGGCCGCGTGCAGCTAGTGCTGGTTGAGGGCGACCCCTACCGCGGCGCCAGTGTGGAGGCCGCCTACGGCCTGCGCGCCTCTTTCCTCGCAGGTCAGTCTCGCCGCTACCCCACGTTCTATCTCTCCTGATGATTGGCCGCGTGCGGGATTGGAATCTCGGTGTCGTAATGCCCGATTCACATAGGTAATGAGGAAGGATGTGAAATGCATGTGAGTGGCGCTTTATGGCCCGCCAGAATTGCTGACGAAGCGGCCGCACCCAAGATGTGTGTAATGTTTCATCGCGTTTCGACGTATCCGAATACCTGCCCAACGATGTTCTTGTAATCTACGGAGTTGAGGATAAGAACACAGGAGCCTACCTGAGGGCCTTTAGCTCGCCCCTCACCCATAAAAATCAAGCTAAGCGGAGGTGTACTGCTGGGGGTACTACTGTAAGGGGTTTAAGATGCCCTGATGATGGGTGACTCCCTGAGTAGTGGTCAAATCGCTTGCCTTCCATTGCAGCAACCGAAGTCAAAAATCGCCGATTCACAAAGAATTTAAGGTAGACAACGCTCGTTCGCGGCAGGTGTCTCTGGGTTCTTCCGTTTCGGTTGTCTACAATACCTTCCACCCTCCCTCGTTCCATTTTCATTAAACTAACATCTTCATTACCCCTTCTTCATCTTGGGGCCGAAAAGCCTTAGGTACTCTGGATTGTGGCAGAATTTGCAGAATAAAAGTGAATTTAGCAACTCTTGATTAAAGAAATATTATTTTCTTGTATTATTTTTTCATTGAAAGTTGTTCTGTTGTGAGTTTAATCCAATGCGTGTAAAAAGTGAACAGCGCGGACTCTTTCATATTCTGTGGTTGCGGGATCTTTACCTTCGATGTGCATGGCCTCACTTTTAATTTCTCTATCAGATAATGCATTTTAATAGTCTCCCAAGCTTTTCGACTTGATCTACATTAATTCTTATTCGGTAGTCATCTTAGAGATGAAAAGTCATCTCAAAAGTTCAGGTAAGTGACGCAAGCGGCTTGAATTCTCGCTCCTCCATTTAGTGTATCTGTCTGTATGGTGCCTGGTGTTCCGCCTTGCGCAAACGCTCAAATACTTCGTGTGATCGCAGAGGAGGCGCTGGGGGTGTTGGCGGCGTCTCTGACGGCGGCAGGCCCGCCCGTGAGCGAGCACCGCTGGGTGCGCGTTGTGGCGCCTGTGCTGGGCACCCTGGCCGTGGCCCTCGCCGCCTTCGCCGCCATCTTCCTCGTTTTCTCCGGCTGGCGGTCGCTCATGTAAGTGCACGACTCGCTTATAGTTCTGAAATAGTATCTTCAGTGAAGAGACTTTTCACATGGAGTCACTCAGCAGCGCATCCGTGGGACTCTGTTCCTGGCAAGTCATTGGTTTAAATTGAGGTATTGACCCGAGCAGTGCAGTTGCACCGCTTTGGCGCATAGAGACGCACTCCCTCCATCAGCAGTGTAGACGCGCTTCCGCGCTGCCATCAGCAGACCACAGGTCTAAATGGAGGCCTTCACATAAGGCCACTCGGGAGGGCCACTGAACTTAGCTGTTAACATGCTGACTACCTTTCGGCCACCCTGGCGCCCACAGCGATGACAACCTGTCTTTCCACCGCCCATTTTTCGCTGGGCAATGGCTGTGCGTGAAGATTCCCGGCCCTTCTCAGTAGCGCTGCCGTGTGGCTGCGTGAGACGACGACCTTAATTTAAGTACGCACAAGCCGCATTGTCGCACAAGCTGAAGAGCAATGGCTCATGTAACCACTAAAAACAATAAACGGCCACCTTGCCTGGGTTACTGAGGAGGTAAATAGTACTATCGTTGTTGCATTACCGCGCAGATACAAAATACTCGGGTTTAAGTCATACATAAGTCATACATGAACTTCGTTGTTGGAAAGACGACATAAATAATCATTACTCTCTCCTCAGAACTGATATTGGTAAATTCAAATAGCCAAGGAAATTAATCTTGTATGTAAATAATTAGTTCGGAAATTGGTTAAGATTTTCGCTTTCTTGAAATATTGCAAACAGTTATTGCAGCAACGTATTGCGAAAATTCGATCACTGTATTTGGCTGAAGAGATATTCTATCTAGAGAGAATGATCGGTGAGAGCCAAAATTTTTTTTTGTGTATGCGTCATTTTAACAATTTCTTTCTGTTTCTTTACGCTAAAAGCTACTTTAAACGCATCTACAGGATTTTTCATGCTTTTTGAAGAAAAAATCATCCAGTTTGATTCTTAATTTTTTTCTCGATAGGGCATCAGATACGTAATTTCCATTCAAACTTTCGAAGTATCTACAATTGGAAAAAAGGGTCCTTTTTTTAAAACTATCATTATTATCGCTAATTAGACGCGTATGTCTGCTAACCGGAATGAACTTGGACATATTTCTGCAACACTTGAGTGAAATCTCTTTTTTATATTCTACAAAGCTAAATATTGCAGAATTGACATTAACGATAAAGATAACCAAGTAAACCAAATTCAGTTAAGGAGTATTTGCATGCGGAATTGCAATGTCAGTGTCAAATCCCAGCCAGTCGCTTTGTCGTCAACGGCAATGCTGATTTTGAGTTACACCCAGCCAGTGTTGCATCACTCAACTTCTCAACCTCCTGTTACCACAAAAATGAACTCTACGCATCCGCCCCTGGTTGGGGCGCGCTAGACTGCTTTCGTGGTGTGGGGTCTGTCCACAGTTGGTGCAGCGCGGACGACGAAGGCTCCTACGTGTTCGCTCGCTTTGAAAACGTGGAAGCGGACAGCGAAGCGGTCGAGGTGATCGCCAGTCCCTTAGCAACCAGCCAGTCATTCGACAACCCCCTCTACAAGGAAAAAGTAAGTAATGGTCTCAAACTCAGATGTCTTTGAGAACCCATCTATGATCTGTATTACATTTACTTTCTCATATACGTACGCATAAACGGAGTAATATACGTAGTATAGGGAAAGTTATATTATGCTGCGGAAAATCGATTTCGAGATTTCAACGGAAATACACGATTTGGGGAACCCTGATACCGAAAAAGGTTCCCCCCTTTTTTTCCAAAGCGTCTGTCCGTCTGTGAACAACATTTAAGCTTAAAATATTCTTACGATTTTTTTCCAAAATGAATATTCCCCAGTCGATCTGGCTCGAATTATTAAAACATCTTTAAATTTTGGGGGTGAAAGACCAAATGAAGCCATTGCAACATTTTCAAAATTTTCTCGAAAATCCAAATTTTTTCCTTAAATTCCTTGTACGAGAGTGCAATACACTTAGCATAAAGCTGTTTTATAGGTCTAATTTTTCACTATTAATTTTGAAATTTCGGATGTTGCAAAGGTCTAATTTTTTAGGCTTCTTCCTACAAATACAACATTGAAGATAGAAATTATTTCTACAAATTAAATTTTTTATCCACAATGAGTTCCTTCATTAACGTCATGTACATTTTTTGAAAATTGCAGTAGTTGTAGTGCAATTGGCGTAAAATAGGGCAATGTTAAAAATATCAGAATTTCTCAAAAAGGACTACAAAATTTTTCTTTAAATTTTGTTAGGAATAGTGCTAAATTTACAGTGTAAAGTGGCATAAACTTCTTTTTGATGCATTCTTTTTTCAAAAATTTAATGAAATGTAAATGTTTTATGTCTCTTACGTCGTTAAAATTTATTTTACCGACAATTTGTGTATATAGTTGCTTTTATGAATACATGTGTTTCAAATGGTGTTTTATAAAGTTTCTGGAAGATACCACAGTTTTCTGTGAAAATGAGTGCGAAATTCGAATTTTCAAATAAATTTAGCAACAGGATTTATAAACATTTTTGCTATCAGATCCCACCAATGTGTTTTTTCTGGAGAAATTTCGGCGTTTTCTGGCGCACGATTACACAACTTTCTCTTCTTACGAAGAATTCGTAAGGCAAGAAAGTAAAAATAATGATTATTTTATCAGCGTCATCAAGATGATACTTTGACTCATACATCACATAGTTTTTACTGTTGTTTGACCAAATAACTCAAAATTAAATCATAATCAAAATCATTGAGTCAGTTCACACTTCTAAGACTAGGGAAGCGATTTTGATAACTTTATTGATATACACCAGAACTAATGCAATACTTCCATGCGCCAACTCAACTTTTTTTTCATTTCATCTTCAGAGAAATTCCTGAATCATGCCTTCTCTGTCTAGAGTGATTCATAGAGATTCCGTGCTCTGATTGTTTTCCAACAACATTCTTACAACACCGAAAAAATATTTTATCTATTATCTTTTTCACTAGTACTTTTAAATGAAGACAGTTATGACTTTTATTTTTAGATTGAGTACACTATACTATTTTTTTCTTATAGATAATCGTTTATATTTAACAATGAAGGTAGCTCTGTTAATGTTTGTATTTTCATTTTCTTGTTTTATGTAACTACCTGAAGACAGGACGAGTTGTTCCCTCAGAATTTGTTAAAACTTCCATTGAAAGTTTGGGACTCACTAGTTTTGATGAAGAGTCTATGGCTTTCAGTATTCGTGTTAAGCATTCATTTTTTTGTCCAATAGGGTAGCGAGAAGTCATCAAACAGGATGCAGTACACCACTCTTCAGGAAGAGGAAACGACGTCTGACGTGGGCGAAACATCTGGATTTAAACGTTTCGACGACGATTAAATACATTAATGTAGGAAGGAATGTTCTATTTTCAACTGTACGAGGAATATTTGTAATCGGTACCTCACTATCTATATAATGTAAGGTAATCATAAGTAAACTCGAAAAAATGAAGCGATTGACCATTAAAAAGGGTAAAGAGCAAATTATTGATTTAATTTTTTTTAAGGATAGACATTTCTAAAATGAAGCGGGGTTTCTCAATACATACAAAAGAACGATTAACTCAAACGTTTGTATCACCACTTCATTGGCGAATGAAATAAAGAAGTAGTCTTCATGTTGCGGTCAAATTTTCTGGACATTCTTTAACAATCTAATGTCTTCAACAAACTTTCCGAGCCAGATATTTTTTATTATTTGTTTGCAAACAGAAAGTGCGAACAAGAGCTATTACTGGGCATGCGATGGCGACGATTTTTTGCCCACATTCCGACGACTCATTACACTCTAAAGGAATCCCTGCTGCCTCCACTGAAATCACTTACAAACTGTTGGGCATACAATACATGTCCAATTACTAAAATATCTAAATGCAATGCAGCACATGAGTAACGCTTGGATTTGAGGAAATTAGCAATTCTTGTACGCACACGCAACATTTTGCATCACTGTGATGGTATGGGGAAGGGCTGTTCGCTTTCATTCGTACAGCTTGAAATTCCGACGATGAATATTTACATCCGTTAATAGGTTTTATTTCATAATTCGTGTACACGCTTTGAAGTATACATAAGCGGTATTAATCAAAGTGGCGTGGATAGTGCTGCTAAGTGTTCTCGGCGTCGTGAGGACTTTCCAGAAGAAAAACCGTGTAAATCAAGACATAAAGAAGTGATTTTAAAAAACTCTTTTACACGTACTTAAGTAGAAGATATATTTTATCCAATTACGTTATCTTGTTTTTATCCATATGAAAATTATAAAATTTTGAATTTTCTTCTTTCATTTGGGGGAAACTGTCATTCTTTAAACACTTTTAGCAATACTGGTTAATATAGTTTACACTGTGGGGAGAGCAGCAAAATAAATTTCCCATTATATTGCTTCTATTCAGCTATTTGTTTTGTGTACAAAGGTCATTGAAATTATAAAAGTTTTATTTTATCTTATGTATCAACGACATTTTTGGAAGAGGTCATTTTAGATACTATTAAAATTCCACATCTTTCCAATATGTTCTATTTGACAACGGTATCTCAAAAATGAAATTAACATGAGTACACTTTTTCACTAAGACCAGGGTTTTACCATTCCCACTGGAAAAAAATCTCGCATCCACACTACACGTTCTTCAAATTCTTCACTTCTCTTCCCACTTCAATAAGAACATTCTTTTTAAAAATCACTGTTAATACACGAGCATTTAGCGCGAAGCTAGTGTTAAGAGTTGGAAGCTGCATCGTTGGTCAGAATTGCTATCACCTTCGCATACCTTGTCACTTCGCGTTTCTTGGGTCGGAGATTGTAACTTCCATTGTGAGTGTGGAGCACGGCTGAATGGGCATATGGAGGCCGAAACAGAAATGGCTTCACACTCACCATTACCTTCCGCCCAATCTTCACGGGAGTAGGAGACGAACATGTCTCTCGCATCCTTCAGAAGACGTATTTAAAGAATAACCCTGCGAAAAAACCTGAGTATAGATGGCTAAGAAAGTCTGCTGAGGAAGGTTGGTTCTTATATTATAGAAGAGGTCTGGTATTCCTTGCCTACCTCGAAAAGCCGCCACGTAAAGGCTACGTAAAGGTATTCCTCACTGAAATGGTCATCAGAGACCTGCGCCAGATAGTTTCTAGTTCAATACTGCGATTGATGAAGTTTCGTCTTTCTTTCCTAACTGGACGTTCATACATTTTGCATTCAATGATAGGTCACTAAAACAATAGGCTATATTAAAAACAATAATAATATTTTGTATCTTCACTTCATTCCGTAGGAAGTAAATATATTTTCGAAGGTCGATTACCTGTTCCTTGTGAAAGAACAACAAGTGATATTGTTGTTTACAAATAGTTTTTTACGTAACTAGTTCAGAAAGTGAGTCTTTAGTGTACGAATGAAATATTGGTAGAAAAAGCGACGACAGAAGCTAAGTCCAGTATTTTGAAATGAGTACGCCAAAGACACTCTTGTACGAGTTGCGTACATTATATTTTTTTGCACGAGTTCATGGAAACTTACAAATACCGTATTTACGCGAATCTAATGTGCCATCGAATCTAACATGCACCCCTTATTTGAAACTGAAAATTGTAAAAAAAATGTTTTGTATCGAATGTAAGGTGCATCAATGACAGAATATTAAGTATGGTATTTTATTTAAATTTATGAAATACAACAATGCATTTATCGTGTACATAATTAGTATTCTAACTGCTTTACTGTTAACTGCTTTATATTGTAGTGAAGCATCATAAGACGTTCTTCTGTTTCCCCCTCTTTTTCATAACTAAAAACCTAAATGATAAATGAAACGAAGTTACATTTGAAAACTCTACCAATTCATTGAGATATGATAAACGAAGAAATGAAGTAACTGACATTCTACGGAACGGATTTGCACCCGAATGTAATGAGCACCACGTTTTTCAATACTACTTTGGTCAGAAAAAGATGCGTTTTAGATTTGCGTAAATACGGTATATAATCTGGTATTATTCTCAATATGCGAAGCGGCAGCCATTTGGATTTCGACGTCGCAGTACTTTGTTTACTTTGCAGTACTACACAGTCGTTTCATATGGCCATTACTTCTTTGTGGTACGAGTGCGCATACAGAAAAGTCTACTTTGCCGTAGGCGTAGCGCAAAGTAATCAATAAATATTGAAGGTAAGAATTAGCTTCCATGAACGAGTGGTGCTTATAAATAAATAAATAAATAAATAAATAAATAAATAAATAAATAAATAAATAAATAAATAAATAAATAAATAAATAAATAAATAAATAAATAAATAAATAAATAAATATTCAAACAGTTACAAAGGCTCATTTGTAAACATGGAGTAATAAATAAATAATTATTTATATAATGAAAGAAAGCTACAGAATGTCCAAAGGCCAAAGGCGAGTGCCATCACCCAAAGAAGAACAGATACTAGTTGGCGTATGGGGGGGGGGGGGCTAGAGGGAAGATGTCGAGGCGATGGAGAGACACATAAACGACGAAAGTAAGAATTTCCTGATTTGGACCTAAACGGTAAGTAATGGGTCAGTACATTACATGACATGACAAATTACAAGTAAATGCGTATAAATTAATAAGGGATGTTAATTCCAATGTACGAAAAAGGGGCAGAATTTAAAATGGCAGTTTGAATTGATGCAATCGTAATGGCCGCTTTATTGGGCCGGGTGGAAGATACTTCTTTCGGGGATCCTGAACCATCATGACGCAGCTAGAATATGTCGATAAGTACTATGGAACTTTTGAAGCAGTTTTCTTTTATTTTCAGCTTCCGTGTTTTGGGGTAATGGAATAATTTAAGAAGGGACAAAACAGAATTGTATCATATGCTATTTTAATTGTTGTTGTGAATTCCAAGTTTTAATGTGTTTGAGAGGTTCAATATTAATAGATAATCAATGCTTTTTTTTTAAAGATCTCTGTCTTCAATCTTTATAATAGTCTATGATTAACAGGAGTGAGCGACCGATGGGTTCAGGTCGCCATCAGGTGGGCATGGGTGGGCTGACGAAGTCTGAATCTGCAGGTGTCCCTGGATCGCTGCTCGGCGACGGAAGCGGTGGCGCTGCGCACGCGGTGTCACGCTGCTGCTCGTGCTCAACGGTCAGATCACACCCTCTGCCCCGTCGATCAGTCGGACCAGTCGTTCGGGTTGCCAGTTGCGCTGACAAGGCCCACTTTACGCGTCTAATGGCTTGGGCGATGATACGCTCGGTCCGGTTTGCGACAGGCCAAGACGCGAACCGTGCGTAGATCAGCGGCGGCCGCTCCTTAAGGGAATTTTCAATCAACAAACCTACCATCGAATGAGAATAATTGATATAAATAATGCCTTCAATACCGCCAAGAAGTTATTGAACTTTACTGAACCCTTTATGATTACGGATGCGGCGGATTTAATTGAAATGTCATTTTTTCCCTTTCACTTTAGAACAATGCCTTTCAGTGTACACATTAATTTTATATTATGTCAAAAGGAAGTGAACCATTTTCATATGTCATATTTTGCATTTATCGTCGATTTCAACTAATAAGTAATTTTTACTTTTTAACTATTCCATTATTTTTAAAGCATTTTTGACTGATTCCATCGATTTTAATAACATTTTAATAATACTTGCTTCAAATAATATTTATGTGTTGCAACAAATGTTCTCCACAGAATGCCTGAGCAGCCTATTCGATTTCTTCTCTCAGAACTCGTAATGTAAACCGTTGTATGTAAAGGCGGCTCCACACATGCGGCGTTCTGCGAATTCCGAGCAACCGCTCGCCGAATCCCGAGTAGTGAGGACGGGTTACGATTCGCCGAGCACCGAACAATCGATATTGAATTGAATTGAATTAATGCCTTATTTTACGTGGCGATATTCAGGCCATAAGTCTTGCTCTTCCGTCTGACCACGCAAATTTCGGTACGGTCCTTTCCCAACTAGCAGAGAGGAGGTATTTCTTGGGCGAGAAACAGGCGATTTGAATTTAGCTCAGAGGCGTCATGTAGGCTTGAGGATCTTTTACATGCAAGTAAATCTACTAACATGGGACAGCCGGCTTTACCTCCGAAGGAAAGCATACGAAGGACTTTTTCGCCCTTAAAAATCCACGGCTTAGATCAGGTTTGAACCCGCCAACTTGGATATAACCGTCCGACACGCTAACCGTTACACCATCGCCGCGCGCAATTCGGTATTCACCCTATCCAATGCGTGTCGGTTTTTAGGACACATCAAAGGGAGCTAACATTCGCCGAACACATCAGCTGTTCGGGATTGGGCGAGCAGTAGCTTGCTGCTCGGCGAGTTGCACACAATGCCCAATGTGTGGATTATCAGCGTCATTGACGGTTCGACCGATTTCGGGATAGGTAATGACAGAGATTTTCTGTTAAAGTACAAATCAAACGTCTGGAAGGTGAGTTCACTTTAACCAAGAAGCCAACAAGAAGATTACACCAGTAATATAATCCAACAAATAAAGTTGTTCATCTGAACTGGTTTTGATCAAATTTTTCACGTCATTATTTTTTTTCTTTTTCCTTTCAGGGCATTTTAAAGACATTTTAACATTTTAAAAACATTTTAAAATCATATTGATCGTTTTTGGCAATGTCTTAGGCTATCAATATCCGACCCTAGTGATTAGCATTGTTTCCTTTCAGGAATGTAGCTCTCGTTATGAGGGCCACATGCTGTACGCGCGCAGCGCACACGCGCAAAAAATATCCTACGGGTGATTCTCAAGAGATTTGAGAAGCCGTCGTGCCACTCCCCCGGGTTTTCGACATGATTCCTTTTGAAGGCGCCTTTCTTTTTAGGGGCCGTTCTCTCGTTTCACACGTGTGTCAGGGTCCCGGGTTCCAGCAAATGGGGAGTGCGGGATTTATGGCCTATTGACAGCGTTCTGGAAAGAAGGGTCGCCCGGAAGGGGCCGGCTAACGCGTGACGAATTAGGACTGGGGGACGGAAGGTGCAGGTCGCGTATGCGCTATGTGCATATGAAAATGCGATGCATTACATTATATAAGGTTTTTGATCTGAATACGATACTGCTACGAATTTTTGCCTTTCACATACTATTATTGAAATGAAAGACATTTTCGGAAATACTCGTGTTTTCTATTTTCTGGGGCTACAAATACAAACTTTAGTTAAATTTACTTTTAAAAATATTTAAACTTTAGTTAATTTTATTTAGTTTATAAATTTAAAAATACTGAAACTTTAGTTTAGATACAAACAATAGATTTCTTTTGTATAACTGAATAGATTGAATAGTAAAAATGAGTCTAAGGTGAATATTTATTTATTTATTTATGTCAAAAACAGTTAAAAACTATGTGACTTGCTATGGGAAGAAGTTAATTTGAAGTTACATTTATGTCCAGAAGCAAAACAAGGATCCATCTCAGCCTTTGCTCAAGGATCAAGGAAACTGAACGAAAACCAGATCGAGATGGCCGTCATTGACCCAGAAGCTGAAGTACAATACTTGTTACAGGTTCTTTAGAATTATGCAATCCAAATGGTAAATCATACACTAAATGTCGTTGTTAAAATTAATATTTCTTTCCTTTTGGATGCTCGATACAGTCTCTAACTGTATAGAGACAGTTGTGCAGCAGAAAAGATTTTACTTGGGACTTAAACTTTAGTATCGAATTTAATCTTTTAATCTCATCTGGCAAGGTGTTGTAAAATATTGTACATGTATGAATTTTTTGTAGTGATCTGTTGATACTGTCACCTGATGAATATGATTCGTCGAGTGTTGCAGTAATAGACATCAGCGTTAGCTGAAAATCTATTCCCGCCCGTAAGTAAGTAATTTTTCACAAAAACCACTGATTCATATATCAAGAGACAAGGTAATGGTAAAATACTTACATTAATAAAGTGAGGCTTACAAGAATCACGCGGGTGGGATTTGCTTATTATTGTTGTTAATTAAAATAGATTTGTAAACTAAAAATACACAGCTGTTGATTTCCATTTGTGAATGTTCTGGTCATTACAGCAAAGCATCCAACAATTGTCTATAATCATGAATTGATTCCAAAAACCTTGATACCTCTCCTCCATAAGTTTAAGTTTTCAGTGACATGAGGCATCACATGCCTTTATATGCGTGTAGTAATTCCTGTACGCCTTCTTTGTAAACAGAACACATTTTACTCACTAGGCTGTCCGGGTGACGCCGCGTCCATGGCGAAGGTGCCGACGTTTCGGTCGCCATTCTGCGACCTTCATCAGGGCGTATTGCGCGGAGATGGGCTGCGCACGAGTTTATATGGGGCTGGTTTCTTCTCTACCCGAGTGCCGGTTGGCCGGGTGGTCAGCCAATGCGGAGAGAGCACCGGCCAATCAGGGGCGGGCTCTCCGCAGGGTGAGAGGAGGCGCTCCGTCCGTAATCGGACGTAGAGGAAGAGCTGGGACCGCGTCCGCTCGAGATCGGATGTCCTAGTGGAATAGATGTTTCCAGGCATCGTGTAGACGTATGCCCTGGTCAGCATTAAAGTTATAGGGATGTTTGATGATTTCCACCGCCTCTTTTACCCTCCTCGTGCCCCAGCGGTCTTCTCTGGCTAGGAGGCGTGTGTCATCAAATAAAATAGCGTGGCCAGTTTTCCATGCGTGTAGGGCTACGGCCGATTTATTCGTATTATTATATTTATAATTACGAATATGTTCCCGGAGGCGTTCCTCTACGGTACGTCCCGTCTCGCCAATGTAACTATGGCCGCAGCTGCATGGGATCTCGTATACCCCCGATGACATAAGGGGAGGAACGCGATCTTTCACGCGTACAAGCTTTTGCCCGAGTTTTTCCTGGGCTTTGTAGGTCGTCTTTATATCAAAGCGGCTCAGAAGCTTGCCAATCTTATCTGTGACACCGCGTATATATGGCAGAGTGGCTATTTTTGTGTTGGGATTGTCACTAGTTTTGGTAATATCAGAAGTTTTGGCAGAGGTCGTGGCCTGCCGTACTGCTTGGTTGGCAGCGTTAGCGCTATATCCGTTGGCTCGAAATGTAGTCTTTAGGAGCTCCATTTCAGAGTCCAATGATTCCTTATCACATACCCTTGTTGCTCTGATGGCCAGCGTTCTCAGAACCCCGCGTTTAGTTGCCGGGTGATGGTGAGAACCAGCGTGTAGGTAACGGTCCGTGTGGGTGGGTTTCCGGTAGACACTGTGCCCTAGTCTGCCGTTCACTTTCCGACTCACCAGCACGTCGAGGAAAGGCAATTTTCCTTCGTTTTCCAACTCCATCGTGAATTTAATCTTGGGGTGTGTGTTATTAAGGTGCTGGAGAAAGTCAGCCAAGGTGTGAGGGCCGTGGGGCCATACTACTAGTGTGTCGTCCACGTACCGGAGCCACAAGTTGGGTTTTAGAGGGGCATTCTCCAGGGCTTCCGTTTCGAAAGCCTCCATGAAAAGGTTAGCCACAACCGGAGAGAGGGGGGAACCCATGGCCGCTCCTTCAACTTGAGCATATAGTTGCTCACGGTACTGAAAGAACGTGGACGTGAGACAGAACTCAGCTAAGTCAGCCCATTCCGGAGTGAGCCCACGGGAGCAAAGTTTTCTGCGAATGACAGTGGCCGCCTCGTCCACTGGAACCATTGTGAACAGAGACGTGACATCGAAGCTGACGAGGATGTCCGAGTCACTTACACGATGCTCCTTAAGTATTTCAATAAGGTGTGCCGAATTCCTAACAGCTGACTTGATGTCGTCAGTCAAAGGCTGCAATTTATCGGCCACATAGCGGGCGAGAGGGTGGGTGGGAGAGTTAATAGCGCTCACAATGGGGCGCAGTGGCACGTCTGGTTTATGTATCTTAGGGAGACCATAAAGCCTAGGGATACAGTGGTTGCCACGTTTTAGCCTAGGTTTGGCCTCCGGCTCTATAGAAGCCGAGTTATTTACCCGTACCGCGACCTCACCCCTCAGTTTCCGAACGGGGTTGCTTTTTAGAACAGCGTAGGACTGATCTGTCAGCAACGCCTCAACTTTAGAATGGTAGTCTATGGTTTTCATGACCACCGTGGCATTGCCTTTGTCTGCGGGTACTACGACAATGTCCTCGCGCTTGCGTAGTTCGCGCAACGCCACACGTTCCTCGCGTGGTAAGTTGCTACGTGGCAATTTAGAATGGCCCAGAAGACGAGCCGATTCTCTGCGGATGTAGTCAGCCTGGTCGGCGGGCAGTTTCGAGACCGCGTTTTCCACCCCTGCCACTATATCCGCGGTTGGAATGCGATCTGGCACGGGGGCGAAATTAAGACCTTTACTCAAAACAGACACTGTAGCCTCGTTTAACTGTTCATCAGTTAGGTTTACGACAGTACTCGTCAAGCCAACCCTGCCGGCCTCTGGATGTTGTTTGGCCTTCAGTTTGTTAAATTTGCGAATTTGCTTGCATCTAGATTTATCAAGTACACTTTCCGCTGCTTCCGCCGAAACCGTATCAAGTGTGATCCAATCAGATGCACTGAGGCAGCATGCAAGCATTAAATGAATATTAAGCAACTTACGTTCGATGTTGGAAAGTTGCGTCCTGGTATGGCGGATCCTCTCGCGTAGGAGAGCGAAGCCCGTTCTACGCAGAATCCGTAACGCTGCCTGCGTCTGAGTCTGGTGACGGATTTCGAGAAAGGACGGAAGAACGTCCTCGTCTCTGCACCGTTGGAGGAAAGCGAGCTGACTCAGCTTACGTTTCCGTTTGTCACGTAGTGTGGAAAACTCACGAGTGAATTTGAATATTTCCTCCCCGTAGAGGCTGATCAAGTGAGAGCGTAGGCTTCCGCGGCCGGAGTCAGTACTCACTAGGCTGTCCGGGTGACGCCGCGTCCATGGCGAAGGTGCCGACGTTTCGGTCGCCATGATGAAGGTCGCAGAATGGCGACCGAAACGTCGGCACCTTCGCCATGGACGCGGCGTCACCCGGACAGCCTAGTGAGTACTGACTCCGGCCGCGGAAGCCTACGCTCTCAGAACACATTTTATTTCCCCAAAAATGTGGGAAAGCCATGCCCACTTTTTGACATCTCTGAGTCATTCTTCAAAATATTTGCTGTTGCCATAAATAAATGAATAAAAAATAATGGTCTCTTCAATTTCTCCCTGATCCGCGGTCCCATAAAGACACCTTTTTGTTTGACAAGAAATATTTTGCAAAGGTTTCGCTTAAGTTCAGAAACCATCAGACAGATGAACCAGTATAATAGAAACTCTTGTATATTCAGCTGTGGACACACATCTCCGTTGAGCACACTCGCTGCAACTCTGAACACTGGCTTATCTTATTTCTGGGAAGGCCAGGAATATGGTTCATGTTACGCATCGCCCAAGGGGAGACCACCGAGAATTCCCGGGAACCGTGTCCCTTGAGAATAGTAAAAGTACGATTACCAAAAAACTGTGTGTTATAAGCGAGAGCTGATACCATATTTGAAAACAACACACTTCCCTCTATTCCACAATTGCATTGATTTTTCCAACGAAAAAAGTCATTGACCTGTGTAATTCTACGATTTGTGGGGATTGATATTTTTATTAAATAATTTCTCTAAAATAAAATAAACCATCTCTTTTTCTTGTAAAATACATCCAAGATCCTCATTTCATGCATGATACTTTAATCTTACGTTACATAATATTATTTTGTTATCATTTCTATATTTACTTCTTTTAAGTAGGTACTTCTTAAGAAGAGAAAGTAATGTGATGATGCAGGAAAAAACGGCGAATTTTCGGCAGAAAACTTCTTATTGTCGGGCCCTGGTAATAAAAAAGGAGATAAATCCAAATGCTAAATTGACAAAAAATCCTCTGTAAGTGTGATAGTTTTTCGCGCTTCGTCTCTTTAAGAATTTTTCAAATGGTAGTTGGAGTGAAAGACGGAAATAATCATATTAAAATATTACATAACCATGAACAAAATCGCGAGAAAGTGTGTGCTGTTGTTTGCAGCACCAAAGGTGTTCTTCATCATTAGCCAAGAGGAGACAAATGATGCCAAATACCTTGTTTAAATTGTATTTTGTCATTTGTGATAATTGAACATGTTAAAGAGAATAATGCTTATTTCATATCAATTATCTCAGATTTGATTTCCGCTTCAGTAATCTCATAACCTTGATGAATCAGCCACCTCTTTTGACGACCAATTTTTGCCGCAATCATTGGTGACTGATACAAGTTTCACTGTATCCCGCTTTTTCAGTACGTATGGCCATCCTATCTGTAGTGACAGGTGTAATCCAGAAGACAGTATTTTATCACCACATTTCGTAGTTAACGTCAGATCCGAATCCATTCTCGAAAGTATGGTCGAGGAAAATTACCGTAGTCTTTTGTAGAGGGACATTTCTTAATTATTTAACTTGTCAAAATGTGTTACGTTTTGGATGTAATTCCTTTACGAAAATGGTAGCATTATTTTGCAAAAATTGCATCTAGAAATAACACGAAACTTCGACATTTTTTAGACTTTGTTCAGAGGATAAAATTGAGCTCTCCATCCTCCCCGAAAGTGGCGCCCAGAGCGTACCCTGGCTGTTCAACCTAGTTACACCACAGAATACAAGGAAGTCTGAGCCATTTCATAGCACGGATTTTTTATTTTATTTTCATTTCATATCTCTGGTTATGTTTCTCTTATCGTCAGACAGAAAGGCTGTTAAACTGAAATGAGAGGATCGGCAAAAGGGAAGAGAAACGCTTACTGAAACCGCAACGCACCCACAAACTTCCTGCAGTGGCGTAAATAACCGCAGGTCATTATCATGAATTGGTGTTGGCAAGACTGATATGTGCAGTTGCAGTGCTTCGTTAGCCCACCAGGTCGCGCGGCCAATGAAACCGAATGCGCGCCTCATTTGAATGTTTTTGACAGTTATGAATTATGTATGATTATGTTTTTTGAATCTGAATTACACAGTTCATCATTCTCATCGTAGTTATCCAAAATGATCTCATCAGTTATTTTGAGCGTTTTGACTTTTTTTCAAAGCTTAGCTAATGGCAATGAAACGTCACCAACTTTAATTTAAATATTTCTTCATTCCTACCGTCAGTTTTACATTAATATATCAATAAAAGGATTCAATAATTAACAAATAATGTATTTAAGTATGCAGTTGTTTTGAAAATTGTTAATTTGAAATATATTTAAATGCATCGAATTAAACATTTTAAAACAATTGCTTGAATTATGTTATATATTGTTTATATGAAAAAAAGTAATTTTCTCAGTTTGAATCGTACAAGAAAACTTGTAAGTCAATATTTTAATATAGCAAATATTACCGCTGAAATAGAAATTAGACCAACAACTTTTTATACAAATTTATATGAGACAAAAGGCACTTGATTTACGAATATTCTTACATTATTCCACGACAAGAATAGTAAAGTAATAGACACTATGAAGCAAGTTGTATATAGTAATTACGTTAAAAACAAAAATTATCAAATTCACAAAAACATTCTAAAATTAGAAAATAAATCGTCAGATTACCAGTGAAACTCAGTTAAAAAAACACATTTTAACACATCGTGAACAAAACGCAGTGTGTCTAGTAAAGGAATATAAATTAAATATCAAATAACTTGAACTACTTTACTTGTACAAAAGTAAATGGATTCCAGTCAGTGCCGTAACACTCTTGTTTGCAAATAATAAACAAAGACGTCGCCAAGACAAAAGTAAATTGCAAACCGTTACAGAGGTTTCGCACACGATTCGCGATGTTGTGCACACGCTTCGCCACGTTTCACATACAGTGAAAAAATTAGCTGTTTCGCACACGGAAAACAAACACGAAAAACAAACACGAGAAACTGCACGCGCACAGCTTGTTATAAACTATATTTTCAGATTATTCATGTTGAAGATTCTGTTATGTTGAAAATTTGTCTAATCAATAGCTAGATAGAAGTTAGACAGTTGTAAATTTTTTAACATACACTTTAATATGTAAAAATTGCGTAATTTCACGCACAATTACGCGAAATCAACTCGCATTTTCGAAAACTTTCAGATGACCTCATTTCAAGATATGGCACAATAGATTACATCCAGAAAATATATTTTACTGTAGAAATTGTAGGACGCTGAAAAAAAAAGAAATTAATAATTTTTGAAAATTTAAAGATTTCAACTAAAATGAGACATTTGACATCCTTAATCATATTTATAATAATAAATATACATTTATACACACTTCATCACGTAGTATTACTTCGGTTTGTATTCGAAGTTAGAGGGAAAATATATTTTTTTTGTTCACGCCACGTTCGAAATACGCGCCTTCCTGAAGGCCTCGGCCGTTCCCTCTCATGCTGCCGGAAGTTACTGATGGCGGGGAGAACGCTGGCAGGGCGGAGGGACAGAGCGCGAGTGCAAGGAGTGCATGCACGCAAGCAGCGGCAAACAGCGCTCCAGTTGAGTGTGTTGTATTGCTCTCCTGTCGCCGTGAATAAGCGTCGAAGTCTACTGGGCAATTTAAAACTTCTCTATCAGTGCCAGGAATTCTAAATAGCGCGGGGCATATAAAATGTCTGGGATGCAGTCATTTCAAATTAATTTCGACAACCCGCAGTGTACGTATTTCGGTGGAGAAATGGTGACTGGACGTCTGCACATTCGCTTAGAACGCTCTACACGTACGAGAGGTAAGCATTTTCTTGTGAATATTCTAAGCATCTTTATATTGTAAATATTATATTTCTTCTCTTACGATATTTTCCGTAATGACAAGGAATGTGTCAGTAATGATACGAAGCTGTAGTTTTTCTGCGAATGAAACAGGAAAAGTCGGGGAAGCCCCGATTACGTCAGCATGCACCATGTAGACTAAAAAGAAAACAACAGCACAGACAGGGGCGTATAGTTTGTTCACGCTTGCGATTTGAATTTTTTGTCTGGTTCTAGAACACTTGGGCATGGCCAAAAACGCTTCGATGCCCGAAATATAGACGCACATTTTCTTGAACCGTCATTTTAGCTAGAAGTGAGAGGAGTGGGGGATTTCGTTATTTTGGCAGTAGAACCAAATGTTCCAATTAGTTAATTTTTCGAAACAAAATTGTTCCGCTTTACGCAATAGAGAAAATTTCTGATTAACAGATTTTCTCAACAAAGCTTGTTGCTATCTTGTATTATTAACTCAAATAATGTTGGTAAAGGAGTAAGGATTCCGGTGCTCAAGAAAACTTGCGCGTGTTAATTCCTACCTAAATTCTTCTGCCTGTTAGAAGAGTTGCAACGTCAGCTGATGAACTTGAACTAGCTATAATATTTAATATTAGGAATGTCCATGAAAAAAAGTATCCCCCCCCCAAAAAAAAGCTTAAAACTATTTGCATGAATACTAGCAACAGAAATATATTGTTTTATGTGAACATTCTACCGTTGATGGATTGACGCAACAGACAGCATAAACCGGAACACAACTATCGCAAAATGGATGCGAATACCATTTCACGCATCAACTACGCTTCTCCATATGATTAGGCGGACATTATTGACTAAAGAATTGGTCACTGATGTCGCATGTGGCTGAACCAATTTTAATACAATGCGTACTCTTCCTTTTGATCTGACTGCCTGTTATAGGAGCTTGAGAGGACCTTTTTCATAAAATTATTAAATTAGAGAAATAATAGAACTATTTTAATACAAAGAAATTCAAATTATGGTTCAATGCAATTTTTATTCACTAGATATATTAGAAAATATTTTAAAGGATGAATACGTATTATGTCAAGCTAGGTAAAAGTGCTGGCTCTTTTCTATTTATTCTCTCTTCAAGAAAACCAATATGCGTGTGCTTGAGCAGAAAGTATGTAGTTAATAAAATAAATTATTTTTTAATAACCTTTTTTCTGAAATTTTATGCTTATTTTTAATGAACGAGATTTTTATCACGATGGAGGAATTACGATATCCTTCATGTTTTGTACTATTTCCTGATGAAAGTTCAAAATAGGTTTTACGTTAGACTACTCACCATTTCCATGAAAATACTAATTAGCCATTCAATCAAAAATAAAATATTTGCGTTTTTAAAGTGATCTGATGCGTAGACATAGGATGTTTAGGTATTAAAACGATAGTTTTAGAGACATAAAAAGTACTAACGATTCGAAAATAATTGGGAATATGGTAATAGAAATTCGAAATTCTAAGAGCAAAGGACCAAAACATTTAACTGCCTTTGTTACTAAAATTAGCAGAACATTTGTCTTTAAAGCAAGATATGACAGAAAATTAATGATTTTATAACCTTGATGGACAATAAACCGTGCACAGTAATATTATTAATTCCAAACCTACAAAAACGAGAAAAAATTATGTCCTAATTTTCTTTACTGTACATAATATGCATACGAAAGAGACCTACCGTTTAGTTCGTGGAATTACGAACAGACCTTCCTTACCTTACGTTTCTGAAAGAGCATCTGGGATGTATCAATGTCGGTATACGAGGTTATCAACTTGGCCCCCTGAGAGGTGAATGATTAGTTTGCATCTAGGGGCATCCAGAAAGGGGAGGGAACGTACAATTGGAACAATTTTCCCCTGGCGTTGACTTCCCCCATCGTTACCGGGGTCCGTTTCCCCCCCCATTTTTGTTTGTTTGTTTTTCTGTCAAAACATAACGTGTGTGCATTTCTAATTCAAATTAATCGCTGAAAGTCATTTCTGTTGCATGGAGAAATGAGTATGTGTGTGTTCTGTATTGAGGAGCGGAACATGATACTCCGATGCTGATGTTTTCCCCACTCTTTGTCTCCACTATGATGTTTTTAAATATCAAGTGGGTATTTGAGAGTTATTCGTTTTTTGGGGGAGGGGTTATTTGAGAATATTAGTTTTCAAGTTTAATTACTCTTACATTCTGGAAAAGTTTTTGGTATAACCACAAATTAATCCCTTCCCTCTTTCACCCTCGTATAATCGTTATTGGTAACATAAAATTACGTTTTGGAAGTAAGTAACAAATGCAAACATGTAGCTGAGTGGGCATCCAAAACGTGTTTTCAGCCCTCCGACATGCGTGTAGATACTTCAAATATAATCACGTTTTATATTTTCAATGCTATTTCTTCTCGACAAGCGCTACATTCTACTACTTTACCCGGCACGCCATCTGCGTTTCCAAAGGCGACAATCCATTTGCATCTGCGTCGATACCTACGCGGTCTTTTCTTTGTTTTCAATGCTGGATCAGATCCTTACTCTAACGGCGCTCTGAACATTATTTTTTGCACAGATACCTTAACCCTACGTATATTATTTTTTATCTACATCATAGTTGATAGTTTTCCAGCATTTCTTTTTTTGTTATGCTGGTTTCACATTTTTTTACGGACCATCTAGTGGCTTGGTATTAAATCAGCAGCATTATTGACATCTTTTGAAGTCCCTAAACAAACTTGCATAGTAAAGGCCAAAATGAGATTTTGCACTGTATATATTAAAGGCATTAAATATTACATTAATGCGGATTGAAGTAGCGTACTAAAACATGCACAATTATTTAAAGGTTTTGAAAAAGAAAGTATAATCTATTAGTAACACATACGCTGTTGCAAATCGCAATGCACTGTTTCGCTCTCGGACAAAGTAGTCTGCTGATGCTGTTGGGAGGAAAGAAAAATAAAAAAAAAAAAAAAAGAAAAAAAAGGAAAAAAAAAAAAAGAAAGAAAGAAAGAAAGAAAGAAAGAAAGAAAGAAAAAAGTGCTTTACGCGGCGGAAGTAAACTATGCCCATTAGGAAGCTCGAAACATGTTACTCGTACAATCTCTTTTTGTTGTATTTCCGCGATGCATACTCAGAATTTCTTGCTGAAAATTAAAACTTGGCAGACAGATCGAGCAGATGTTCCAGGACGCTTCTTACTTACGTTTTTCCTTTCCTTCCTGCCAGGGAGCTGGCTCGGCACGACTTCTACGTTTCGCATTGTAAACAGATTTTTTTTTTTTTTTTTTTCAATTCTGCTAATTTACAATCTGTTCACTTGGAACAATTAGTAAATGGTATACATGATTTAAGTTACTATGAAGAGAATCTAAAGGGTAAGTCTAGAATATGTTCACGCTTTAGCCTATACACATGTTCACTATTGTCCAACATGTTCACTGAGTGTTGATTCGGGTGGCATTCCAGTCTCTTCTGATGCCTCTTGCTTCTCTCCGAGATAGTCTTAAACAGATATGGTGATAATTAGAATCCGGAAATTTGGCTAAATGCTTTTTCATTATTGTTTCTATTTTATAACGTTTAACAATAGGAATGACTTAATTGCTCTTCTGGAGTTGTTTTAGTATATTTTCATTATTTCCTTTATTCCTATTTTAGCTTCTGATTACTACTTTCGCCATTTTGCCTTATTTTTGTCTTTTCCTCTCTTTTTCCTCATTATTTTGAATTTTCCCTCCTGGCACCGATCACGATCAAGCTTCTTATACTTGTTGTACAAGCAAGCAAGCTTGTATACCTACTACTTACCAAGCTTGTAAGCCTGGACAACACGAAGAATCGTATTTTGTATTTTTGTGAAAACAGAGGCTGTATTAAAAATTAAAATAAAAGAAAGATGATACCAGTAAAAAATCAATGAATTTTTTCATTGATTCCGACAGGCTTTGTTTGTTCATGAGGAATCCCATCCTATTTTTGAATATGGCCTCCGACCTCTTTTTAGCGCAGCTCTCCGTACATGATATATATCCTTCTCAGTGCTGGCTCTCCTTACACTTTTAGTGCTAATGCAGATTTTAGAGTTAGAATGAAAATGTGAATCATATGGTAGAGGAAATAATCTCCACAAAAGGTTTAATAATTATTATTAATTATTATCCAGAGTTAACTTTCGGTAAAACACTTTTCCCATCCTCAGTGGGTCTCTAGCAAGGAGGAGAAAATGAAACATTAAGACAAGTTGAACGCAAGAAAAAAAAATACAGAGAATTTAGTGGAAAAAAACAAACAAAAAATATAAAATAAATACACATGGAAAATACCTACTGTCCAAGCAATGTGGATCACTCATGATTGTTCACAACATGGTGAAAAAATATGAAAACTGCAAAACATGCTGGTTACAGGTAGGTGGCCGCGATCTTTTGGAAAGGGAGAAGAGGAAGCCTAACAATTGAGGGAAAAGGGGGGGTATAGAAGAGAAGAAAGGGTAATCATAAACAGACTTAAAAAATGACTGCTTTTCATACAGGAATGTAAAACAGAACAGAAAATTAGGAATGTGCAAGATTCTAGAATTTTAATTATATAAAGAACACATTTTAACAAGGTGACTGGATAAAGAGATTGCAAAAAGGGAGGAAAAATAGGTCAAAAGAATGATTAGGAGCTAGTTAATAAAACATTTAGAATGGGACTGCTTTTAATCAAGGAATGTTCATTCAAGATAGAAAAATTAGTATTTTTGAAAAGTTTTAGAATTTTCAAGTTTTCCAAAATGTTCATTTTTGTGCCTTTGTTGACTAGGTGCAAGATTTCAAAATTGTAATTAGGGCCAAAGGAATGGTAAAATTGAATCAAATAATTGGCAAAAGTGGAAGTGTCAAAATTTTGTTTCCAACATCTAATGTGCTCATAAATTCTAACTGAAAATTTTCTGCCTTTTTGGCCTACATATGCTGAATTACAGTCATTACAAGTTAGATGATAAATGCCACTTCTTTCAATGAGGGGATAGGTGATTTAGAACTTGGGAATAAAGATTGGAGGGAGTTTAGGGTTTTGTAGGCTACTATGATATTGTATTTAGTGAAACATTATCATACACGTTTAGATACAGGACCTATGTAGGTGATGCAAATAAATTTCTTTGGTTCTATAGGGCAATGTTGAGGAATAACTTTATTTAAAATAATTTTTACACCTTTTTGGTGGATAAGTTTATTGACTGTCAGAGAATCATTAACCATTATTTAATGCAATGGTTAGAATGGTATCGCCTTCATTACTAAAATCTATATCAGTCATGGGAACCTGGAATTGTCTGTTGAACCAGGAGTGAAAAACAGCAAATGTATGATTGTGAATGTGATTAGAAGGGGAATGTATGATTGTATCAGTATGAGTAGGTTTCCTGAATATTTTAAAATTGTATTTTGAGTTTATTATAGTGATGGTTAAATCAAGGAAATTCACGGTGGTTCTGTTCAATTTCCATCGAGAATTTAAATTTGGAGTGAAAAGAATTGAGAAAATCAAAGAACTGGTTCAATTGCCTAGAAGTTTCTGACCAAAAGTGTAATGTCATCAACATACCTGTAAAAATAAATAATGTTTTTGAGGAAAGGATTCAAGCCACTAAATATGTTTTTCTCAAAATTATCCATAAACATTTCAGCGAAAAGAGGGGAAACGACGGAACCCATAGCTAATCCTTCTGTTTGAGAATAGAACTTCTTGTTGAAAGTGAAAAACTTATGTGTTATACATACGTCAAGTAGTTTGATAAAGTCTATTTTTTTAAGTGTGATAGATTTGATTTTATTATATGATAAGTATAAAATGTTAATCATTTTAATTATTAATTTTTTACACCAATTTCTTTTAAATGTGATTTTTCATTGTTTCTGAGCCTGTTTTGCACCCCTAAGTAAGCTAGACTAAATGCATGCCTATTTGCATGTCTATTTTAGTAGAAATTAATGCCTTCTTGCCTGCCTTTTTAGGTAAAACTAGCCTGATCTTCCGGGCTCTAGTGATAATATAATGGGATAGTAACTAGTGCCTTACCCGTTTCCCCCCACGCATCACTACTGGCCCAACCAATGTCTAGCGTGGAGATTAAATTGCTCAGAAAATGAAACAGACACTTTGATTGTGAAAAAATATTACTCTTTTTTCGTCTTTCAATTTAATTGTATATGGGTTTCAAGTTTCTGCTCTTTTGTGACCACATAGACTAGGGAGTGGAGATATACTCAAAATAACTAACACTTCAAAAATGTAAGAAGTTCATAAAGATCTCAAAGATAGTAATGCTTATGTCAAATATTTAAGGCTCCACTTGTGCCACATGTGCTGTCCTCCAAATGACCCTTTTCATTTCCCCACTTATTTCCTCCTGTTCCAACATTCCCACCTGCCCGTCCATTGTTCAAAGTTTTATGCCAAAGCTGACTATTTATTAATTTTAGAGCTTATGTATTTTAAGAAAAGGGTTTTTGTCAGAAATGTATTGCTTGAACGTTTTTGTTATATCACTATGTGGTTTAAATAATGTGCTTTAATTTTGGCAATTTCCTGTTTTAAAATTAATATCAATATTGATGTAAAGTGCACTACTGCGTTTTATTTCAATAAAATTGTTTAAAATCCTGTTTTAATTAGTGTATTTTCATGGGAAGTTCGCGGAATATTTTTGCATTACTTATATATGTATTGGCTTGTGCTCTCAAATAGATATGTAAATGATAACTTGCGGAGTTTCGTTACAAATTACTTTCATTTTTCAGGTATAGAACTTAAATTCCGAGGTGAAGCTCGAGTTTACTGGGAGAAAAAGATCAAGGAAAAAGATGAAGAAGGAAATTCTTTGATGAGTATTGAAGAGCACACATCCCATGAGTTATATTTTGATACTCCATTTTATGTTTTGGGCGGGCCGTGTGAGTATTGCATTTTTTGTTCTGATTGATCTATTACGTATGTTGAATATATTAACTGCAAATCCGATACGTGAGAATGATTCGCGCGTGTATTGAAGGGCATGGTTTACTCCGAGCCCTGCCCCACAATGGTAAAGCTAACACAATGATAAACCGTGCGTAATTTTAAACACATTAAAAAAATTAATAACTTTACTACATGCTTGTTAAGAGATGTAAATGTTTTGCCTCGGGCGATGGGAGAGCTAGCTTTGCCATTGTCAACAGTTCACAGCCGGTTTTCAGCACCAGCCGCCATTGGAACCCATTCAGCCCTGCACCCATACAGGCAATCATTCTGTGCTTCAAACTGGAGCATAAGCTGAACACTGTCAGACTGTTGATACAACTGTGGCAACTTGTCTCTATTTTGACTTTCATGTCGAGAAGGCGTAATGGACTCTTGGGCTTGTCTTATGAAAGGAACATGCTCATGCTGTGTAGCGAAAGGAAGTTCCAAATCGTAATATTGCTGATGTACCAGGAATATGATGGGAAACAAAACTTGACGTTCACTTGCATTTTTTTTAAATAATTGAAACCTAATATTCATTCGAAACTCAATTTTTAACCACGTTTTCATTAAAACTTGTGTAACAATTTGGAAAATTGCAGAATTTATTTCGTATATATTTAGTGGTGTTGCAAAAAAATTCTTTCTTACATTATTGATATGGGTTACATAATAGCTTGTCATATTAGGATTTAGTAATCATTTGAAAAACTCGACGAAGCACGAGAAATTAGTATATTGTCTATTTTAGAACTGTAGGGTACAGTGTTGTTCTGACCTCTCGTGAATTTACCTCGTGTGTTTACCTGTCTTGTATTTACCTCAAAGTAACAGAAAAAACTAACATGATAAGGGAAAATGACTCTCATGTGTAAATTGAGTGCAGAATTTTCAAAGATCTCGCAATGGAATTCTTGTGTCAGGAAAAAAATTGTACACTAGTGTAATTGTTCCTTTTAGGTTGTTTTTTTTATTTGACCTGTTAAAATAATCCTTTATTTTTTTAAAATATAGGCACCTTCATTAATATGTCTTGAATAATCTTTAATTGAATTTGATATAGCGAACTCTAACTGTGATGATAAATGTATCTATTTTCGCCATACTATCAAACTACACTTTATCCTCAACATGCAGTCAAAATTAACCATCTCCAAATATTTATAGATACCTTATAATTCTTAAAGGGGCTGATCAAATGTGCTTTCTATAGTTTAACAGTCATATTACCTAACATTTTAGTATGCATTCTCTGTTTTCACTTCTTGTTGGTACAATTTGTTATTAGTTTTTGTCCATCCTGAAATATCGGATTTACCTTTCTCGCCTACTGATTATGCAATATAGAAAATGCTGCGGTAAAAATAATTTTTCGACAGAACGTTCTTTTAACCGGGCTCTCGTTACGAAAAAGTGGCCAAGTCTTGTTCCTTTGTGTAGTAAATTACTTATAAGACGTTCTGAAGTCCGAATCCACGTGTGGAGGGCCACACATGAGACCTAATAATCGACTGACGCCAAAATGTTTTTCTGTGGTCAACCCTACCGCCTAATCCGTTCAGACGATTTTCTTCAAAACTGGCATTACCTAATCGATCTGAACAAGCTCCATGCCCCGCGAGTTAGTAATGTTTTTTCGGGGTACTTTACATTGAACCTCAATATTTTCACAATTTTCTCAAACATTGTTCGAAATTATACTTTCTCGACATTACTACATGCCGAGAAAGTATTGTAATCATGCGCCAAAAACAGCGAATTTTCGATAGAAAAATACTCTTCTTGCTGGGCCCTGGTGGGAAAAGTTGATAAATCTTGTTCCTAAATACAGTAAATTACTAATCTCCAACTCGTTGCGTAGTGAGAATCCATATTTTGATGGTCCGATAGCGAAAAATTATTGACGGCGTAACGCCTGACTTGTGTTCGTCCACTTGTGAGTGGTCAACGCTAGCACCTTAACCGCTCTGCCGATTTTCTCCATAATGAAATTTCTCGTTCGATTTAAAAAGGAACTGGAGGCCCTCTGTGTTTGAAGCGGATATTTTGATTTTTTTCAATTTATTTAAATTCTTTCGTGTAATAGAGCAAAAACACCCGAAGAAACGGCGTAAGTCGCATTTTAGTTAAACTCCCGGAATTTTCGGAAATTTTCAAAAGTTCAACGTTTTTCGGCGCCTTTCTACAACTACAATAATGAAGATAGAATTGTTTTTCTTTCATGAAATCTGTTCATCAGAAATAGATATTCAAAAATGGTCATAATCAATTGATCGAAAATATGAGTGGATTTGGCGTGAAACAGGCTATTTTTAAACATTTTTTTATTCACGGCTCCAATTTTTTATGTTTTTTCTGGTGTGTAGCAAAGAAGGGAAAGATGATGTGCGGGTCCCATTTTTGGCGAATTTTTTGTATTTTCGAAAATTTGCAAAAAAAACAAACATTGTAAATGTACAATATTGATGATTTTTGTGTTAAATGAAATCTGTTCTAAAAATCAGTTCTTTAAAAAAATCCTTGCATTTTTTAAAATATGAGTAGATTAACGTAAGTTTTGTAAAACCTGGACACTTGGAAATTCAATTTATTAGCACGTTATTTACTTGTCTTTCACAAGGTATTAGATTTGATTACAATAATTGAAGTGAAATTCTGAGAAATCCTTCTTAATGTTGTAATTGCTCTCAATGGAAGATGTTTTTGGCTGTATGAAACATTGCCAAATTGGGGTTCTTGATATTAGCTTTTAAGGAATTAGTTTTCTAATTCCATCTAATTCCATCTTTTGTAATGAATTTTACAAGTGATGACTGAAATGTGTTAATATGGATAGAAATTGCTGAATTATATTATATAAACGTTACCGAGGTGAGAAAGTACGTGCCGTTGTAGCACTTCTAGATTCTTTCCATGAGAATGCTCGAAATGACTAAAACTTGTTACTCCTGTGAATTATGTTTAATTCTCTAAATGTTTTGAATAGCCTCAGATATTCTGCTGCAGCCAGGAGAACACATATACAACTTCAACATGCAACTTCCATCAGTACTTCCATCATCATTCGAAGGAAAATTAGGTTACATACGATATACGTTGCTAGCTACTCTGATTCAGGATGTGCACGCCAACATGGTGGCTAAGTCTGCCTTCACTGTTCTTTGTCCACTGGACCTGAACCGTGAACAAAATGTGAAGGTAAGCTAACATTAAGTACAAATAATGTATGTAGTCTATCCTATCCACTTGGTTGAATTTTTCTTTTAATTTAATAATGTTTTTTTAGAATGTTATATATAGGGGGCGGAGTTTGATTACTTAAACTATTGCCAAAAATGATCAATAAAATGCTCTTAAAATGCTTTAAAAATTCCCTACAAACAAAGAAAAATGACGTTTAAAAATTTATCAAAACCACTTCAGATGAACAGCTCAAGCTGTTGGATATATTACTAATGTCATCGAGTCTTCTTTTTTTTTCAAGTGAATTCATCTTGCAAACTTTTGGTTCTGACGGTTCTTAATAAGAAAATCTATGCATGATATAATACTAACAACGGTTGGCATTACAATATACAGGTATACCTATAATATACCTGTATGAGCAAAGAAGTAGAATAGGCTACTCAGGAATTCTGTGGTGAACATTTTTTGCTCTTCGTAAATATTGTTTGAACCAAGTAAAATGATATTAAAATCGATGAAATCAGCGAAAAATGTAGTACAAAGGGAGTAGTAAAAAGGACTTATTAGACAAAATTGAAGAAAAATGCAAAAAATTACATAAAAATGGGTTATTGTTTCGTCATAACATAAAATGAATTTCTATACTATCCGGCATTGTGAAAAGGAAAAAAAAAAAAAAAAAAAATTTCATTAAAATCCGCCTCCTAGTTATATATTATCCCAAGGGTCATGGGGCCATCAAAACCCATCCCCCCTTCAAAAAAAGCCAATGATACGTATTAAAAATGTATCGTTTACTAATATTCCTTACTAATAACAGTCATTCAGTATATCAATTGTTACGTTAAAATATTAACTATAAGTCCAATAAAAATTCATTTTATATTCAGCAAAAAAAAAACAAATTCTCTATAAGAAAACAATTTGGCTGGGCACTACCTGTACCTTCTACCAGAAGCGCGTCGAAAATAATAGGGGTTGCGCCTGTGTATTATCTGTAAATATTCCGACCAGAAATTTGAGCATGGGCTCATGCATAAGTGAAAAAAAAAACCACTCAGAATTATGCCGTACGAACTTTAATGTGTGATTTCCGCAAAAAGTACACATTTTTACAAACATTATGTTGACTTCTGATGAAAATATCTTGCATACAAACAATACAATACCAACGATAATTTATTGGCTTTATTACATCCAATAGGTAATTCAATAACGCAAAAATGGTGGTGTCACCCGCGAAGTTCAAGGCTCGGTAGCCCATCGAAGCGCTGACTACACACAACATACGTATTTGTACAGTAGCCCAGCTCCGTGTTAAATACATAGAGGAGAGATACTCCTCTATGGTTAAATACCCTGACGACGTGTTGGTCAGCGACTGTAGCGATCCGCACGGCGAGCAAGGAATACTTCGCCGTCTTACAATTCGTAATACAGCATCGTTCTGCGGAAATTTAACCCAAAAGTAAATGGTTTTATATAATATTTTAATTTCCTTATGCATATTACTAAAGCAATATATGAAGTAGAAGTTTTGAATCATTTTACAGGAAAGAAATGATTTAGATACATTTAGTCAAAAAAACAGTAAAAAACTGTATGTGACGTATGGGGGAGAAGATAATCTGCGCACGTTTTCTTGAGTTCCAGAGTCCCTTCTCATCATTTTAACTAGAAATAGTTAAAAAATGAATAAAAGTTAAAAACAAATTTAAAATAATAATAATGATATTTTTAAAAAAATGCGCGATATTTGAAAAACTAGACATTTTCATTCCCAAGTTATAGAAAACGTGTTTTCAACGGTTAACGAATTGCAGATTTTATTTTCTGCATTACTAACAAAGTAGTAACCTCTACTTCTACCACTATAAGCAAAAGGAGAGTTCAACAAAACATGCGCATAGTGAAGCTACATTTACGTCCAGAAGCAAAACAAGGGGCCATCTCAGCATTTGCTCAATGTATCAGAGAAACTGGACAAAAACCTGATCGAGACGATTTAAATCTAATGAATGTTGTCCTTTGAAAGTAAATAGTGTAATCACGAGGAAGAATAAGTATTTCCATACTGTTCATGAAAATATGTAGAAATGTAAGTAATCTAAATAGTAAATAAGGGTAGCTAGGAGGTAATGACGTTTCCTCTGTAGGTCTATTAGACAAGTAATAAACAAGATAACTTAAGAGTTCTTTTCTTCGTTATGGCTGTATTTAATTGCAGAACAGTGCGTCCCTTTCAACACCCCTATTGTTATTAATGTTTTATTGGAAAAGTATAAAAATTCAGTTGGTAGGTATTAAATATGTTCTGATACATGCCAATTGTAAGGTTAAAATGTTGGTACGATATAATTTTACGTGTTATTTAATAAGTTGCCAATGGAATCCCAGGAATAACTCCACGAGGTCAAGTAATGCTTGTAATTTCTTTTATGTTTTTAACCAGCTCTTAATAAACGCTATTTCACAAAAAATCCCTATACTTCAGTAGCATCTATGCGTAGTGTTACATGAGCTCCGCCAGGATCGCTAACTGCCCTTACTAGCCCAAAACAGGCTGAGCTGAGCTACTGTATAAATACGTACACCATATACTGTGCTCAATACCCGTCCTGACATACGGGAATTTTCGTTGCACTTACCTTCAGAAGATGCTGAAAGAAGTGTCCTTCAGCTCGAAGGCATTCTTGGCACCGGAGCATATTCTGATTTTCCCTTTGAAGTACGTCTCGAGGAATTGCTGCTGTTTTCTCTTCTCTTGTCGTGCAATGCCTCAAAGATTTTCTTAATCGTTAAGTTAAAAATAATCGTTAAGGTTAAAATCGAATAAGTGTCAACAATGGAGGCGGTATAGAAAGTAAAGTAGGTAGAGCTTTATATTGAAACTGTAAATCACTGTTCATTAGCTGTATTTGATTCATTAAAAAATGTTTATTTGTTTGTGTGTTATTCACAGAATTAGGTATCTTTTTAAACATTTTGTATGTTCCAAACACATGTACTAATCTCTCTATTGTAGTCTTTTTCTTACACAATTTATCTTTAAATACTATAAGTTAATAAATATATTTTTCAGAATCCTGTGATGATATCAGATGATAAGTTCCTTTGCTGCTGTTGCTGCAAATCTGGACCTATTACTTGTGCATTATCATTACCTGCAACTGGCTTTGCTCCTGGCCAGGAGATACCTTTTAGTTTGGAAGTGGAAAATTATAGCAATAGTACCGTCAGGAGCATTCATTTTTCTCTCATCAAAAACGTCTCTTTCACTGTCACTCGGCCTAAGAAGGAAACAGAAACAGAAAGCACCAAAGTTGTGCAGATGGTGCTGAATGGTGTGGCATCAAACGACAAATACTCATGGACTGAACGTTTGGAAGTTCCATCTTTGCCACCTTCCTATCTGAAGCACTGCACGATCATTGATATTGCATACAGTCTTGAGGTACCATTTACAAAGTTTTATTATAATTTATTATTGTTTTGTTATTTTATTTACAGCTAAACTCAGCTACCGCTAAGTATGGATAATTCGCTATTTAACCGGTTAATTCCCCCATAATCCCGACGTTTGAGATAAAACTGTATAAATAACGATGAACGAATCATTTTGGACATCACCCGTAATTTGCGATTGAGTCAGAGATCAATAGTGACAGTAATGTTATCGTCCAAGTGTTGTGCACCTTCTCTGTTTACGAGAAGTAATTTGGCCTAAAAATGCATTGGAAATTGTGCAACGGACAGACTCAATGTTGTTTAAGGCTCCCTCAAACCGAACTGAATTTTTCCCTTACGGGAAAAATAAGTTACGGTGAAAAGATCGCGGTTATTGCAAAGAAAATCTCAGACTTCTTCGCGCTGAAAGGTAGCGAAATTTTACTGTTGCAATGACCCTTCGATGAATCAGCACCATATGTTGGCATAAGCCTTTGCCGAAGCAACACTAACTCACTGCGGATGAAGTGAGGGGTAAATATTGCATAGCGCTTTCAGCGCCAACTAGACGAAAATTGCCGAAAGTAGCTTCCAATCAACTTTTGTTTGTTTTATTTTGCAATTTATATTATTTTGGAAGCCATTGGTTAGTTACTTCAGGCGTAGTAGGCACGTAGAGAGACACATCATTGGCTTCAGACCAATATTTCTATAGTCAGAATATAGGTTATTGCCTCTATCTCTGCAGTCACTCTGACCTGCAGGGTCTAGGGTTTGTGCCCCGAGATGGCGGATTTTCGACATTAGCCCCAGCTAGGTCGAATAAACGACAGTTTCAATGATTGAATCTTTCTAGCAGTCTTGCATTCAGCCGCTGACTGGGGCAGAATTCTAGCGGCCGGCTGCTATTCGTAGAATTTGCATTTTCCTTGGTTTCTCCGATCAATACCTGGCGAGTGCCTAACAAACGGGACACGGACCGCGCGCGATCTTTCCTTGATCTTCCTTGTCCTATCCTCACCCCTTACTTATACACACACATGCATTACACTACCACCTGTCGTATGTCACCTGTGTCGGGAGACAAGTCTGGTCTGGGTGGTGTCTCCCGAAAGAAATCACATGGCGTGACATCAAGAGAGCAAGGAAGCTATAGACCAAGTGTGACAATTCAGCATGCAAATGTCGCAGCCCGTAAGGAAACGTAATATGTGTGTACGTAACGGTTCTGGACGTCCCTGTTGTTCAGTATACTCGAGTTTAAAGACCGTGGTCCTAGAGCTGAGCGTGGACAATTGCAACACATTTCCTAATTAATTTATCACTCGTAATCCCCATTTTGATGAGAGGGTCTGCAGAAAAATGACTAACACGAACAGAAGAAGTTCACCAAGACGAAACAGTTTTCTTCAAAAGCCTGTTTGTGAACAGCTTTTCTGATAGCATCAGCAGCAACTTTCATAATCCGGAGTAACTCCGCCTGTGTGACCGACATTTGTAAACGTCACTAGCGCCTAAACTAATCGTAGATTTTTTTCCAAAATGAATATTCCCCGGTCGATCTGGTCCGACGTAAAGCTCTGCGATTTTGAAAACTATTCTTTAAAACTTTTGGGAGTTCTTTAAACTAAGCCCCTGGGACATTTTATTTTTTTTTAAATTTCTTGTTTTATATAATAAAGTGAGATACACTTTATTACACTACACAATTTGAAAAGTTTGAATTTTTTCGGCGTATTCCTAAAACTATAATACTGAAGATAGCGATATTTTCGTAAAATTAAATTTGTTCTCCTCAGTTAATAGTATTAAAAACATTTTTTTTTTCAAAAATGGCTTCAAATTTGTTCTTCAATCTTTTTGTAAGGATAGTACATAATGAAAAATGCACTGCACTTTTATAAGTCGTCGTAAACGACATTTTGCTGCATTTCTTTACATCTCTGACATCGTTCATATCGACATTACCGGCTACTTATTGGTATCATTATTGCATTTGGGAGTACAAGTGCTTCAAATGATGTCTTACAAAGTTTCTCGAAAACTCAATAGTTTTCTGTGACAATGAGCTTCAAATTTTCAATTTCACAATCGCTCACACACGATTTTCTCAGAAACTGCTCCAATTTTTTCTTTAATTTTTGTCAGAGTAGTGCTCAATGCACTGAATAACTTGATAGTATTGCCACTTTAAGTATTCTTTGGGTAATTTAAAAAAAAACTACTCATGAAACATTTTTTAATATTTGAATTGAATATTTTTCCACATGAATATTTTTATAAGGACAATTTATTGTACATTATCGCATTTACGAGGCGCATCACTATTGCTTCATATGCTTTTTTATGAAGTTTCTCGAAAAATCGAAAGTTTTAAGTGAAATTGTTGGCGTTACTCCCTCAACATTCGCGCCTGAAATTCCCGACCTTCGTCAAGCGACTGGACTCTACAATTACCAAGCGCACATTTCGTTACAGCCGACTTTTCTCACCGAACTCCATATTCTGACTATTCCCTTCACAACTCTGTCTCCCGAGGGGCCCCACGAATAACCTCTCCGGAGTCTCGGTTTCGCCATAAAGGTACCTGGCTGTGCGGGATGACGTTTCGGCCATCATGCTTTGGTCTTCTTCTGAGCTATACTGCTGGCCTGAGGTCAGCCGGGACAAGCTCTAATCTCCCGTCTGGGCTCTCAGCATGTGTGGTAGTGTACTGCATGTAAGTGTTAGTAAGGTGTGTGGATAGACAAGGAAGAAGATGGAAAAATCGCGGGCGTCTGCAGTATAGCCCAGAAGAAGGCCACCACATGATGACCGAAACGTCAGTTCGACCGACTGTGTCGCGGGTCATCCCGGACAGCGAAGAACCAAATAACTCCGGCAACGGTAGCCTGTGAATGGGTGGTATGCCCCTGGTTGAGGAGGTCCCCCGCCAGGATTGTCGCGCGCAGCCGCTCGCCGAATTCAAACCCGGGTCAGCGAAGTGGTCCAGGCTTCAGTTGATTGAATAATGGTATTTCTGGGTGCTTCAGTTGTTAAGGTCATTAGTCCGATGAGTAGTGCATGCATTTATTGCAGGAGTTGGCGGTGACCTTCCCCCGCTAGATGGTGAGGTCCGGCACCGACGTACTTTGGCTTACAGTAATTTGCCCCATTTCCCTCATCAGGGTGGCACCGCCGGACCAAGCTCTAAGCTCCCGAGAAGTGGGGTAAAGCAGTGAATGTGAGTGTAGAGGGAGAAGGTAGAAAACCAAGAGGAAGGAAAGCTCTCGCGCGATCTGTGGCCTGTTTGTTAGGGTACTGCTCCGACATTCGACTTAAGTTGATCAGAGAAATCACAGAAAACTCACGATCAGAGCAGCCGTTCGCTAGAATTCTCCTCCAGACAGCGCCTGAATTCGACCTAGTTGTCTAGTTAGTGTTGAAAATTCTCCCACAGTCGGAACTCGAACCCTAGGACCTCCCGGTCAGAGGCACTGCAGTGTCATAAGTTGATTCCCTGAAGTATTAAAGCCGGTCTTAGGCTTGAGGATGTGGACCGCGTGATTCGTAGTGTATGCGTAGGGTCATTATTCAATAACTAGAAACCACTCTTTTGAAGTCAATGACTGCTAATAATGTAATACATTTATTTTGTAGGTGGAGGTTAAGATATCTGGTTTACATAAAAACATGTTCATTCGTGTGCCAATTGTAATTGGGACCGTGCCTTTAGCGACACAAGCCTCCAACAGTTCAGGTGGACGTCCGGAGCAATTTATTCCAGCAGCTGTACCCACAGGTAAGACAACTTATCTTCATAGAAGCGTTGAGACATAGCTGTTAGATGTTTACCTAGGGTAACTACAAACCTTAGAAACAGAGAAGTGGGTATTGTGAGAGAATTTGCTATTCGCTCGAAAAGGAGAAAAATCAAAAAATATATTTTATTCATTTTCAAGGCGAAATTGTTTTCTAAATAATTAAAATACATCGTAATTCTTGGGGCAGTCCCTGGAAAAGCATATTTGCATCAATGCTCTTGTAAGAAAGTCACTCTGAAATGTTGATCAAATAATTTGACTTTCGTGCCAGTTTTTGCTTAATTAAAAAAAATCATTTTGAACAATTAGTCACCCTATTTGTGTATACACATTATTAATTTCACTGGTAGTTTCTCAGGGGGGGAGGGGGTAATGTCTTCCTCACAAATTGTCTTTTGAGTGTAATTACAAAATAACATATTTGCTTTGATGTACAATTGATTTTTTGGACTTCATAATTATCAGGGAACTGACTTTGATCGAGTTTAAATAGGGCGCGGTTTGTAAGCGACGCGAAAGCTGATATCGCTTTGAGGAGGAATTCTGACAAGGGAAGGTCACTTGGTGTAACCAGCAGCGGACGATGGGACTGTTTGATTCGCGAACTATACGCAAAAATAAAAAAGAAAATCATAATTTTAGCCCCGGCAGTCCTTGCTAACATATTTTTTCAAATAATTGATTTTTTACACGTTTATACACGTTTATAGATTTTTCAGTTACTTTGGAAAATATTCTATGTGAATTTTATATTTTATCGTTTCTGTACTTCAAGTTAAACTTGATATTAAAATAACATTTTGATACTTGACAGTTGTCAATAGTGCTGCCAAAGTTATTATTTATTAAAAAATAAACATATTTCGAAAACAGGTTTCATAATCTCCAATTATTTGTTGAGCTTAAAATATTGATTTTTTATATTGGTTTTACTATATTAAAATACCTTTCAGCTTTAAATCTTATTGTAACGTTTTTTAGTAGTTTTTTGTGAGTTTCTTTTCCACTCGTGTAGTAATCGCCTAATGCAGCGCTGCTACGGTCAGGTGATGAAACGTTTTTTAATGTAGCCTTACGGTCCGAAGGAAGGCGTTCCTCCGTAAAGGGCCATCTCTTATCCCATATTTGAATTAGAACAACTCCGGGCTGGGTGACCAAACGCGCATGAGTAATGTGAAATTCTAGGAATTTGTTTGACCCTCCCTTTTTAATACCAAGGCGACGAAACACTAAATGAAGCATTTTTATGTTCTCAGTGAAGAGGGGTTGCCTGTAGATAAAAGTATTTTCAAGCTCTTCCTTCATATCTTCATTCGATGATAGCTGTGCTGAATTGTTCCGTTCCATTTCTTTGTTTCAATCGTGTAAAACTGGGCAAAGGGTATATACTTTTTTTTGTCTTGGACGATTTAGAAGTTAATTTTACAAGAGCTGTTGAACAGAAAGGTCGTCCAACTCCGAAACTACCGGAGATTTCACGCCTCCAGCAAAGGAGAAAAACTGCACTTTTCCAAGGCCAAGTACCTAATAAAGCGACCTTATTAACAAGATGACAACAAAGACAAATAGTTATTGCGGTTTTCCGTGCATATTTTCAAATCTGTGATATGTTCGGTCGTATACTTGTTTCAGTGATATTAAAAAATTAGGTCGCGGAACTCAGACGCTCTAAAAATCACAGCAACATCTTGATTCTTCGCTAAATATAAGACTTGTTGTCGCCTTTTTGTTCGTTGTACTCATAACACTCAATATTTTGAGTACATAGGGTAAGCTTTAACTCGATAACTGATTTTTTGTATTATTGTAGCACATTCTTTTGAATTAACCTGAAAGGCGTACCATCACGAAATCACTTGGCTTCTCCCTCTCTTGCATGGCTGAAAAACGCAACGAAAATCACCTTTGACATCGGTTATTGGCTTTGGATTCAAATTCAAGGGGCAGCGACAGCAACCAGATCGATTTTGAAATATCAATTTTATTGAAAAGCCTGCTTACAGTTTAGCCGCTAGCGTTGTTCACAGATGGCTGGAATGGCAGACGTTTTGCCGTCAATCGAGTTTTCGGTATCAGGACCCATTATGACTACACCACATGTTCGAAGTAATGTACTATATATGCATTGGGGTAAGATTTATCCCCTTTTTCGTTACCAGGGCCCGGCAATAAGAGTTTTTCTGTCGAAAATTCGCGTTTTTTTCTCCGGCAGCGTTACATTTCGTAAGCAGTCGCGAGAAAGTTAAAAATAGTTTTACAAGAAAACATATCGTATATTGGAAACTGATACATGGTATTATAATGTAGCAAAATGGAACCTTTTGGTTCTGCAACTTCATGAAATTCAGCGAATTAAGCGCGGGAGATTCGAATTGACACGTTCCAAAGCACATTTTTTTTGAAATTCACTTATCTTAATGAATATCACGACTTGCACTATTTTCATATGCGCCCATTCCTCTACACCGTAATTAAGGGCAAGAATCGAAACCCAGGCTTGGTATTCTTAGGCTGGAATTTCATCCATTACGCTAACCCTGGCCCTGAACTTAATATCTCAGAATTTAATCCACTAGTGTATTATCCAACGTAAGGAATATTTTTTAAGCTTTCCTTGTTGTATCCATGAAAAAAAACATTGGAGTGGGTTTTGAGAAAATGAGTCTTTTTATATTTTGAATTAACATCAAGCAGAAATTACCCCAAAACTACTGTTTTCTTCTTCAAGAAATTGTACACGTCATACAAACAATAATTTTTAAAACATGGTTATAACAAAAATCTCTATCATGAAATTTGTAATTTTGGAGAGTTACCTTTTTGCAATTTTCGATAGTACAGTGTGTTCGCCGGAAATGGGACCAACACTACTATTTTCCCATTCTTTGATACATACAAGAAGAAAATGTACAGAAAAAAATTGGATGAGTTGAGAAAAAACTAGTGGTGCTTCAGAATAGCACATACTTTCTTGTTACTCCAAATTTCTTTGACCTGGGATAGCTTTTCAGTTTTGCCTCACCCTCTTCCCAGCTGCTATCTATTGCCGCCCAAAGTATATTTTTAACGTTTCCTCAATTTTTTGGTCCCATATTCGTAGAACTGATAAAACTGACTTATGAATGAACATGAATATTATAGAAGAGTAAAGTATCTTACTCTAGGGCAATTTTCATTGAAAAAATTGGAGCCAATTTTTGAGAAAATGTCATTTAAGCATTTGTGTAAATGAGAAACCTGAAGCTCATTTCACAGAAAACCCTTAGATTTTGCTGAATCTTTATTGGAAATGATTTGAAGCCCTTCCACTCACAGATGCAATAATGTATACAAATCGGTGGTAACATAAACATTAATGGCGTAAGTGTTATTTAAAAAAAAATTCATTTATGTATGTTTTGAAAAAACAACAAAGAATACATCAATATGCATTTATGTCACATTTAGCCCATTTAACACTATTTGTTAAACGAAATTAAAGAAAAATTGGAGCAGTTTTCAAGAAAATGGTGTTTGAGCGTTTCTGAAAATGTGGAATTTTGAGCTCACTTACACAACACTTTTGAGTTTTAGAGAAACTTTTAAAGACATCATTTGCAAAACATGTACTCATTAATGCAATGTACCCACATCGCCAATAATGTGAATATTAACGACGTGAGAGACGTCCAAAAAATTAAATTTGTATTATTTAAAAAAACAACAACAACAAAGAATAGAGCAAAATGGTGTTTATGTTACCTCTGATAGTATATTCTAGTTTTAGTACTATTCCTACAAAAGTGTAAAAAAAATATTGTTTTTGAGAAATTTCTGTTTTTTCACATTTTTTGATATTGTACACATTTTACTCATTATTGGATCAAAATGAGTGAAATCTCAAAAAAAGATCATTGACTTAATGAAAAAATAATTATGGAGAACAAATTTCATTTGAAAGAAAAATCTCAATCTTCAATTTTATAGTTGTAGAAAGACCCTGAAAAAAATTTTGAACTTGTGCAATTTTCAAAAAATTAGAAAGTTGAACGAAAATGAGACCTCTGCCATTCTTTGAAAAGTCTTTTACACTAAGCAAGGACACATTTTTATTCAAATGAGCCATTTTTGAGAAAATTTTGAAAAGTAATTGAGGTTCCATGTAATGAACACTCCAAAAAAAAATTCAAACTTTTGCAATTTTTGAAAACTTAGAGTTACCAGTAAAAAACGGATATGCCATCTTTATAGAGATGGAATTTTGGATATTTTATTGGGAGCTATTATAAACATGAAAGTAATCGTTTATATATATATATATATATATATATATATATATATATATATATATATATATATATAGATATAGATATAAAGATATAGATATAGATATATCTCAAGGTGTGTGTGTGTGGGGGGGCAGTTGCCTCCTCTTGCCCCCCCTCCTGAATCCCTCTCCTGCATCTTTATAAGTATATTTTACTCTTTTCTTTCAAAATATTTAAAGAAAAAATGGAACCATCTTTAAGAAACTTTTGAAAGTGTTTTAGGGGCTTCATGGAAAGTACTCCCAAAAATTAAAGCATGGTATTGAAAATCGCAGAGTTTCGAATGGGGTCAGATTGATGAGGGAGTACTCAGTATGGAAAAAAACTATGAATAGTTCAGCAGCGTAACAAAAGGAGTTCGGGCCCGCCCATTAAACTTTTATCTGGGCCTCTTACTATATATATATATATATAGTACGGAGTTGCTCTACAGCTGTCGCCGTTTCTCCGCTCTCAGTCTCCATGCCTCTCTATTGGACCATAGATCATCTGGCATTTCTCTTGCCATCATAGCCTCTTGCACTCCCTGCTGCCATGCAAGTCTGGGTCTTCCTCTCTTCTGTCTTTCTGTTGGCACCCATTTCAGGACTAGTTTTGGCCATCTTTCGTCTGTCATTCGCATAACATGACCGTACCAGACGATTTGTTTTTTCTCTATTTCGTCAAGGATAGATTTCTTGACATCCATTTTCTTTCTTATGTCGTCGTTCCTGATTTTGTCACGTCTGCTATAACAGCAACTTCTACGCCAGTAGTCCATTTCAAGGGCCAGCAGCTTCCCTTTTGTTCTTTTATCGATCTCCCAAACTTCTGAACCGTATGTTGTAACACTCTTAACTAGCGAGGAGTAAAGACGTCTTTTAGTAGTGTTAGTGATGGTTTTATTCCATAAGACAGAGTTTATTCTTCGTGTCACGTTTCTCCCCAAGCTTATTCGTCTCTCAATTTCGTCATGGCTATTTCCCTTATTGTTAAAAAGTACACCAAGGTATTTATATTTGTTTACCCCTTTCATTTTTCCACCCTTTTCTACAAGAAGATCTTCTATTTCATTTTTACCAACTGCCAGGTATTCAGATTTGTCCATATTAATATTAAGTCCTGCTTTTAAAAAATGTTCATTGAGTTTACGGATCATGAAACTCAAATCGTCTGCATCTTCTGCAATTACTACCTGGTCATCAGCAAAATACAACGTAAACAATTTATCCTCTCCGATCGTCATTCCCATTACTCTGCATTGTTTCTCCCACTGCTGTAAAATTTGATGCAGATATATTTTAAACAGTGTTGGGGAAAGACAGCAACCCTGACGAAGACCTTTGCTGACTGGGAATGGATCCGAGAGCCTGCTGTAGATCTTAATCTGAGAGATGTTATTCTTATATAGATTCTGTGTGGCTCCAATTAAGTTCTCACTGATTTGAAGTCCATCCATTTCTTCCCATACTCTATCAACCGGTACATTGTCATACGCCTTCTGAAGATCAATGAAACCCAAATGAACTTCCCTACCTCTCCTACTAGAAGTTACGTATGAGAAACTTATAGAACAAGATGAAGTTTGTTTCCAAAATGTCTTTCAATGAAATTGCTGGAATAGTCTGTAAATAAAAACATAAATATTTTAATGGTTAAGATGAATTTACTGATGGCTTTTTAAAAACTTCTGCACCAGCCTTGATATTTCTGTCACCTGCCACCAGCTCACAGATTCAATGCTTTTTTATGCACAGGAATATTTCCAGATACTTTCAAAACATCAAAAATCTAACTACACCACAAAAGGGAACAATAACAAAATTCAAAATTATCAGCCAGTTTTTCTTTTGGCAGATTAAAAAAAAATATATTAGACTTCTGCTTATGAATGGCAACATTTCTCAGGAAGAACTAAGCATTTTTAAACCGAACGTGAATTTAGAATAAGAAAAACTACAAAAATAGCCTTTATTTCCTTTCTTTTCTTAGTGATATTGCTTCTTCCAAGGGTCAAAATAAAGCATCTTATAAAGGATTTTTATGCCATTGAATATAAAATTTTACTTTCAAAGCTACATAAAAAAATAGAATTTGTAGAATATCTGAGGATTGGAGATCCTCATACTTTAAACATTGGTCACAAAGAGTAGAAATGGTATAGAAGAACATTGTTTTCTGATCTTTCTAATTGTTTCCCAATTGATAGGGTGTCCCATAGGATTCAATTTTAGACCCTATCCTCTTTCTTTTATATATAAATGAAATTCCATCTTAAATAGAAGTACAGTTTCTTTGCTGATGACAAGAATATTCTTTGCAAAAAATAAACAATAAGTACTACAATTTCATATTTTTTAATTATTTTTTGTAATAACAAATTAGTATGCAAAGGAAAAATGGTTTCTATGCAGTTTTGCATTTCAAACATACAATCGCATTTACCATTGAAAGTGAACAATATGCAATTGGTAGGTGTTATAAATTCAGTAATTCTGGGATTCTCAATTTAGTCAAACTTCAAATGGAATATCCATGTAAATGAAAGGAACAGTAAAAAAAAATTAATTATTTTATGCATTCACAATCCGTTTAAATTCAGTCAGGCTTCTTGTAACTTATTTTATGTATATTTGCAAATAGGCTATACATTCCCACCTGAGATATGTCATAATACTATGAAGAAACTTATTCTATAGTGCCCAGACTTAGATTGCAGAAAAAATCTACTAATTTTAAGCAAATGCCGTCCTTGTGATTCCTGCAATTCTGTCTTCATAGTGCTTGGGGTGGGAATGTATTTTCATGCAATGCAGGTATTTACTATTACAACAAGTGTCATAGAAAACATATTCATCAGGTGACAGTATCAACAAATCACTACATGAAATCCACAAAGAACACATGAATTACATTACTTTACAACATATTGCCAAGTGACATTAAACAGTTAAATCTTTTCAGAATTTTATGTGCAAAAAAATCATACAATATTATTCTATTATTTATTTTAACAAAGATTTATAATGCATAAGTTAACATTTGTATTGTATCATTCTAAATGATGAAATATGCCTGTAAGAAGTGTTGTACTTGAGTTTCTAGGTCAATGTCCCCTACCTTGATCAGATTTTTCTACCAATTTCCCTTGATCCACAGATTCAAAGTTGATAAGGCCTATTGTTTGCTGTTTCTGGACATAAATGCAGCTTCACTATTCACAACTTTTGTTGTGCTCCCCTGTTTTGTTGTAATCTCCATCATTCTAATGCGTCATTCTAATTTTCATGTCACCTCTCTCAATGCTCTTATTGATCTCAAGGAAGTACCTTAGGTGTGGCACAGCCGTCTTTGGTGGTCTTGCAATAAAATATATTATCAATTTTTAAAAAATCCAAAAAGTAGTCCAATATTCTAGGTGAAATACATATTTTCAGCATTAGTTGCTTTCTTGTATTTGAAAATTAAGCCTTAAAATCATAATGTTTTAAATAATTTATTAGGAATTTATTAAAAATATAAAACATTTATAATAAATAGTAATATGTACTGAAAAAGAAAGCAGATGACAAGATCAATTTTTAGCACATTTGCTAGATCACACATGATGAACATTTATTTTATGACCATTTAACAGATCAAAAAGAAAAGAAAACTATTAAATTGAAATATTTATTACATTTCTAGAAATACATACAAATAAGAAGTTGAAAATACAAATCATCTTTACTCCAATAATTTTCAAAAGTAGATATATTTAGACCATTTTCCCCTTGTCATTACAAAAATATATAATGAAGACCTCAACTATAACTGGAAACATCAGTGAAGTAAAAAAATTCTGTATTTTTAACTTCTAACTTGTATATATTTGTAACTTCTAGACTTGGAATGAATGTCTAAATGTATTATCAGTTTCCTTTTCTTCTTGATTTCAGTAATAAAATAAATTATTTTTATAGTTTCTTACTAATTAATATTCTTAAATAGTTATATAACAAATAGTGTGGTATTAATATTGTTATATATAATGTAATTATATATTGTTAACTAACATTGATGATATGGGATATTAATTAATATTGTATTAAATTAATGTTATAAATTTGGAGGGAAAAAAAAAACATTTCCATTGTCTTTGTGGTGTTCTTTCATGGCATGAACATTAGTTAAGTCATAGAAATTAGTTAAACCATTGAATCTTGACCTAGTTAACACTGATGGCTGAGCTAGTAACTGCTGTTCACCACAGTTGTATGGAATCCCATGTAAAGTATTTTTACCTCATTATTGTTGCATTTCTGAAGCAAACAATCATGTTCTGTATCCTATAACGCGCTCTCTTTTGTCATTTATCATTTTATTTATGTCCAGGAAAGCCAAACATCAGTTATCTAGTTGGCTGATATATGGGTGCCAACATTCTATCAGAAATACGGCACTAACAAGAAAAACAAAATTGAATAATGCAAAAACAATGTTCTTAAATAATTTTTATTTACTTAATATAGTATTAAGTAAATATAAATTTGTTTGACCTGTGGACAAATTAATATAGTTTTAGTATTAATTTATTATCATTATTCAGTTCAACTTTCACAACCAAAAAGTTGGGGTGCTAAAGTTTGAATAGTAAGATTAAGACTTCAAAGCATTTTTTTGAGAGATATTGCAAATAAACTGATTAACTATTATCAACAATTGTAAATTATTAACTACATTTAATCTTCTTTTTCATTTCATTCTTTCCTATACTCTCATTATAGGTACTGATTTGTTGATGAAAATTTATTGAATTATTTTGCAGCTCCTCCTGCTTACGAAGATTGTATGTTGGGTGCTGTGAATATTCAGGAACGAGGAGATGTTCAAAACCTTCAAGGAAACTTGAAATTTGCACCTCGCTATCCTGTTTATCGAACCCAGATGCCTTGTTAAACATTCAAATTGGGAACAGACCAAATATAATGCCATGATGAAATTCCATTTGAAGACTAAAAAGAATTTTTTTATTTTTATGATAAATGTGTTAAAAAATGATGTAGTTTTATAAAAAGTATGGTATTGCCATGCAAAAGTGGTGAGTTTTTTAGCTAATGTGATTTTTGTAATCATTCATTACTTTTTTATATTGTATACTATGTGTTTATTCTTTATATGTTCTCCATATTGTGTTGCTTGAAACACTTTTGGAAATCTTAATCTTTTATACAAATCTTTAAAACAAGTCATTTTTAAATGGTCATTTTATGTAAGAGACCCACAATATGAAAATAAAAATTTTGCTTGTGAAAAATTAATTTTTTTAAGATATTCAGAAACATTTTTACTAACATCTTTAAACTTCTGATGCCTGATACAAAATGAATTGGTGAATGACAACTTGTAAATCTTGATGCTATCTGTGTGCAGATAATATTGGATGGTAAAATAAATCAATTACTATGATGCTTTGTTTCAAAATTCATAATGTAGAAAAAAGTACAAAATCGGGTGCTTGAGAAAATGCCAAGAGATTGCAAAATAATTTAATTCTCATATAGGAAGGACAATGCTGATCCCCCTACAAAAGAAGTTAATGAATCAAGTTTATTTTGGGCAAGAATCTGGAAAGGGAGATCATACAGCAGACTTCAGTAAAAAGTTGGTCTGCAGCAGCAAAAGTGCCACTGAACAAAAACCATGCAAAGTGGTTATGTAACACACACACTTCTCAAGAATAGCAAATAAAATCCTCACGTGCAGCACTGCAATAAATTAAATATTTTAACAAAAACAGTATTTACAAATACTCCAATAACACAGCATTGTAAACATTTAAGACCCAATGCAACCTACAAAGAATATAAGCAAACATGCTATTACCTAATGCAACAGATGAATAACAAACATTTAATGGTGTGTGGCTTCTTCCTTGAAGCTTTGCTGTCGCACAAAATCAGCGGTATCACACAGTATGAGAATAAGCATAAGAACACAATCAAACATTTGCATTTTGCAATGGTTAGAATTTAATACAGCTACATTTTTTTCTTTTTGCTAATATGCACAGAAATGCACATAAAATCATCTGTCAGTTCCTCTTCAGTGTTATTCTCTAACAAAATCATTCTCAATTAGTTTCGAAAATTCTATTGCAAAATCTACAACTACATTTTATTATTCCCCGGATTTTTCTTAACACTTCCATATTTGTACCCCTAATTTTTAAAGAAATTAAAACTCCATAAAGTCAGTCTAATTGTATTCACTTGTACTTTTGCAATTGCTCTATCTATCGTTTTGTAAGTGAATCTGTATAAAAATTAAAAGACGACTGTTTTCTATGTTTATGTGAATAAGGTGTTAGTTACTTTTTAATGAGAACAAGTTGTTGCTCACATCCATTTCAAAATCGGTATTTGCAAGCTTAAGAATGTAAATGTGAGAAGTCGAACGTAAGAACCTAAATGTGCTTCTGTAGCATTACTCCCAGTTTGGTTTTCTCCAACTTGAAGTTCAAGTTCAATATGTTCCAAGTTCGTTGGTTTTTGCAAATGTATTTTTAAAAAGACGTTAATAAGGATGCCAATTAAATGAAATCTGTTGCGGAGTTTTACTTGTCGCATTCAACGTAACCTAAATTGATCTATTTGGGTGGCGTTGGTTTAATTCCCGGCACACTCACTAAAATGGCAGCGTTAAAACACGCTTTTAAAATTTATTAGAATCTTCGGGCCGGATCCAAAAATTAATTATTATTTTCCCACCAGGAGACTGAGTCGCGTCGAATGACACTTCATACGTTTCGGTTGGTGCACGGGAAGAGAACTAACCGTGTCGGATCCGCACACACGCCCTCACGCACACTCACAGTTACTCAAATACAGTACAGGGATTTTTTTCTTCAAAATACAGAAAAAGTAAATATTTTAATATACATTTGAAGATCGCGAAATAAAATGTGTAAATATACATTTTTAAATTGTCCCCAACACGGAGGGGGCCAGTTGCCCTGAATCCCGCCTCTGGTCCACGAAGAAAGAAAAGAAGTCGGGAGTGGTCGGGCCACCAAGCATGGAAGAGTCGCTCACCTTGGTGAGGACACCACCTGAGTCCGTTGATGAATCCGAGAACCATTGGATGACAGTTGAGGCAGGTAGGAAACAATCGCACTCCATTCCCAAGGGTCTGGATGCCTTGTCAGTGATTTCAATGTAGTTAAAATAAGGAAGAGAGGCCCGGGAGACCTGCCTGTCGGAGATGGAAGTCGCTGGTTGCTCGAAGGCAGCGCAGTTTCAGACAGCAGTGGTCAATTAACTGAAAGGAAAAAAGGAGAGGTACAGACTTGGTCAAATCTTGGTGATCAAAGCTGTGGATGAAGTTACGATGGACAAAAATTCTTGAGCTCTTTGAGAGACAGCTCGATGGAGTCAAGGACGTGAAAGTAGTAGTTAAGTCCATTAGCAACGCGTACGGTGGCATTCCAATAGCCGTGATTGCACTACCAGCAGATCTAGTTAGAAAAGCGATTCCAATAAACAAAATTCGGATTGGCTGAGGTCTGTGTCGTATTCGGGAGAAGATAGTTGTTACAGGTGCGGCTTTTGGGCACTTGGCGTCATCGTGAGGGAGGACTTTTTCTGGAACCTGCATGAAACCCCCTAATGTTGCCTCTCTCAAGGGAAAGACAAAGACGCATGAAAATGGTAGCTTTAAGTGCCCGTATTGCCATAAGGATTCACGGAAAGCGGAATGGAGTTGGAAGAATGAGGGTCCTCAGCTCAACCGTAAACATTGCGAGGCAGCGAAGAAGCCATACAGTGCGCGAGCTGAAGGTAGACTTTGTGACCCTGTGCGAGCAGTATAGGAATATAGCCGGTGCTCAATGGGTTTCGGACGCAACTAACCGAGCTACGGTGTGGATTTGTCGAAATCGTCCAGTCCTGGTGGTTATGGAAGTCCCAAAGGATGGATTCGTCTGGATCAAGGGGTTCGGTAGATACTTTTATGGTGTTTATGCCGCACCCAGTGCATTGAGGAGTCTTGAGGAGTTCAAGACATTACTCGATCGATTAATGGATGATTTGAGAGAATGAAGGTCTCTTATTTTTGCTGGGGACTTTAATGCATGAGCCACTAAGTAGGGTAGCAGGGTTACGAACCAACCTGGAATGGCTCTCCTGGATAGCCAGTTTAAACGTCTGACTCTGCAACACGGGTAACAGCCCGACCTTTGCCATGAATGGTCGCAGCTACATGGTTGACATTCCGTATGAATTCGTTATGGAGGCTCTTTGCCATAATTTCAATGCAACTGAATGACGATGTGGACAAATATGCATTTGTTTGCAGAGAGATAAAACATCACTACTGTGAAAAAATGGTGTGAATGGATTAAAGTACTGCCTAGATAGAAAATTTGTGATTAACACTCGTCTTGTTGACCTAAACAATGTATATCTGCTTCCACAGCACATTAAAATCATGTGGATCCATGTGGATTAAAGTTGCGAGAGAAGTTCCCAAGCATGTTTAGCAAAAATTAAGGAAATAATATTTGTAAAACCAAAAAATTGAAAATAAGTGCCTAATGAACTTCCTTTCACTGATGCATTGAGCGATGTTGAAAAAAAGCATACAGACTTTCACAAATTAAAACTTTTTAGGCAAACGTAAGACGAGATCTTAATGAATGATGATCATTAATGCCTTTCACTGATTTGTTGAACGATGTTGAAAAAAGTCATAGCAAACTTTCACAAGTAAAAACGTTTTAGGCAACCATAATACGAAATCTATCTCATGAACTATATGTTACATCCCATACTACCATCTGGGATGTAAGGTATCAGTAAACTACATTTTTGGATTCATCATTCAGACTTCTTCCCGAATAACCTTGGGGTCGTGAGTGACAAATAGTTCCACGAGGATATTTGTCTAATGGAAAAGATTTATTAAAGTATTTGTAGTGAAGCAATATTCTCCTTCTACTGCTAAGCCTTACAAAGAGATGTTCCCAAGGCAAAGTATCGCAAGAAATTGGGAAGAAAATATTTTTAGCTATGTTTCTTATTTTTATTAATTCTTTAAGTTGTATTTTTTACTGTATAAATTTAGACTTGTAATTAGAGCGTGTTACTTTGCTAGATACATATAATACATAAGGAGACACACGCATTTACAAAAACATGAAAACAGGCCGATAGAGAAATATTGAAATTATATGTGCATTGAAAAACAAACTATCTTCCAGAAACAGTGTGTTTTGTTCTTGTTACAAAAATGTTTTCTTATAATCAGTTCGGCTTAAGGAAGGCGAGATCTACCATGGTCGTGATCGACCTCGCACATAAAATCTATTGAGGGCAAACGATGGAGAAGCGGCGCAAAGAAGTATTGCGTTATTGTTTATCCTCGAAGTTAGAAACGCATTTAATACTGCTAAGTGGAGATACATTCTTGTTGCGCTAAAAAAGCTGGTAGATCCAAATTACACAGTGAATATTGTCCTGCTACTTTGAGACAAGGATTTTGCTATAAGAAACAGAGACCGGAGTATTTCGGGCGGTGTTTTGCAAGGCTCAATACTTTGCCCTTGGAAATGGTTGGAATAGTTGGGGAATATTACGCTTGACCGATTTTTGAAGCCCTTGATGCTGGCAGGCGCCAAAGCTATTGGATTTGCTGAAGATGTTGCGGTGGTAGTGGTCGGCAAATACACTGAAGAGGGCACGCATGATTCAAACAAAGCTGTGGCTATGATCCGGCGTTGGCTTATGTCGGTCAGTCACCAGATGGTCAAGAATAAAACAGAGGCTGTTTTGGGACAGGCAGAAAAGTGAGAAAGGGTATTATTCACAATGTAAAATAGCTTCTCAGCAATATAAGATAGGAGTCGAGATTGACGCGAGACTGCGCTTAACAAGCACTTGTGCGTAGTCTGCGAGAAAGCGTCCCGCACGGCCTCGGCCTAAGCACGAATTATGCCGAGCGTAGGGGGTCCAAGGCAAAGTTACCGAAGCACGTAACTCTACGCTGCTCTACGCAGCACTCATTTGGGCTGATGCCTTTGGATCCAGTTGTAGGACCGTGGTGCGAAGTTGGTGTATAGAAGATCCGCCTTGAGGGTAGCCCGGGCGTTTCACAAGGTTTCGTATGTCTGTGTGTGATAGCCGACATGCCCCCTGTAGACCTCATGGCACAAGAAAGGGTGAGGCGCAACAGACTTAAGGAGAGGGAGAGGGAGCAAATAGCAGCATCATGAAGGAAGACAGGGGGCAATGGCTCAGTTGCAACGGCGACGGGTTCTATCATCCACTGGGAGACATTCCTTCTTAATCTTGGCGTAACGAAGTGGATTGAAAGGGAGCACGGATATGTGGATAATTATTTAACCCAGTTCTTAAAGGGGCGTGGGTGCTATCTTGCATAACAATTTCGTTTCCGATTGGATGATGACTTCTCATGCCCAACGTTTGACCCATTGGATGACGATGTGAGCACATGTCTTTTAACTGTCCTCGCTTCGTGAAGGACAGAAAGGAACGCCACCGTCTCCTGCATGTAGGGATTCCTAATACCATCGTCTCTAGGATGCTAGTGTCCCAAGAGAATTGGAATGCGGTAGCCATCTATGCCGTAAAGGTTTTGAAGAAGCTTCGGTTAGAAGATCGATTACGAAGGTGTATTCCTGTGGAATAAGTTGGCATAGAGCGATAAGCCGATCTGCCATTCCCGTGACGCAATGCTTGACGGCGGTTCCGCTGGAAGGGAATCGAAGGAATGGGAGAGGTTTCAAGGAGATATGCATAGAATAGCTGTGAATCCCACATTCTGCGGAGTGCGGGCCCGTAGTATCTGCGGAAGATTTTTCCCTGCCCTCTTAAAAAACACACACATATGTGTAAATGTTTAGTGCAGTTAAAAAGCCATGCATTTATTAATTTTAAATATTGCTATAGGATAGCCATAAAATGCTATTGTAGCGTCACGGCTTGAAGCCGGCTCAGAGCAGACGCGCAAGGTAGAGGGTTAAGGGACTAAAAAAGCCACGTGAAAAAAGGCAGGACTTCGCACAAAGAAAGGGAGTCGCGTGCAGAGGCAGCGTCGGAGACATGTCTCAATGCATCGCGTGGGGGGAGAAACGACGTGGAAGGTCATGTGATTCGCCCGTATATAACTTCGCGTGGCGATGGCGCGGGTGGGTTACGACTTTGGTTTCCTCGTTGCGAGTCCACAAAACTTTGTCCGCCCACGTGGGCGCGGAGTGCAGGAGGAACGTGTTGGTACGATGTGTTCCTCGAACACTGTGAGGCATATTATCCATCTGCTGGGGCACACCAGGTGCCAAGATGCGAGGCGGCCTAGCATACCTGTCGCAGGCGCACGTAGAGAGAGGGGAGCTGCAGAGATAGCTCTAGCAAATCGCCTTAAGAGTGAGGTTTGGTATATCTGTAAATTAATGTAAATGAACTGGTATATACTCACTCGAGTCTGTTTTCTTTGTGGCGTAGATCGCTACCCACGACGTTACACTAATATTGAATTTATATTTTTATTATTGATATTGTTATAATTATTATTTTAAAATACTATAAAGTTGCATTGTATTAATGTGCTTAATTTCAATGTTTGTAAAGTGCAGTTTTCTGCCACCAAGTTGCAGAAACTTTCCTGCAGAAACAATACATATCTTGTATTGGGGCGGCAGCCAACGTTTGAATTTGACTATTATTTAATTTTAAATAATATTCCGCGTAGCAATTGTAACACCACCGGTCATCTCGGTAGAGAATGCCCGGTTAGCGGTCCGGTTGTAGCTCAGTCGGTGATGGAAGGAATTGTTAAACAGATACAATGGAAGTACGAAACAAACACTGTGATCACTGGTAGAAAAATTACTTTATTCCTGGGCAAGAAAAAAAATGCCCCAGGGAAGTTACATTTGTGAACTAAATAAAAGAAGAGATTAAATGAAAAGAAAAGATTAAAGATCAGAATTAACCGTAAAGCTTATAACTATGAAGAGTACAAAATTGTTATAACTAAGATTACAATGGTAATAAAAACTTGACAATTCGACGTGCCTTAGCGCGGCACCGCGTTACAAAGTTACACAGGGGTGAATGCCCTGGGTTATACTGCCTGGGAAAGTTCTTTGTGTGCCCGGACGGGCGCTGCGGCGGTCGAAGGGCGGTTGCGACCCTCGCAGGAGGTCGGCAGGGCCTATGACCCACTTCGTCGACAGCTGATCGGCCGTCTCGTGACGTCACCAAGGGAGCGGCGGCGTCTGGCGGCGCTTAACGGCGTCTGGCGGTGTCTGGTAGAACTTGTAGATCGCCGGGATTTTCTCCCGATCTCAGGCGCGGAGTAATCAACCATGCGTCCCTCTGATTCTCATGACAATCGTTCTCACGTACGACTTCAGAAAATTGAGAAATCCTTCAGAGACACATTCGCCTCTCTCCGCGACTAATTCACACCCCAGAGAAGTTTCTCTCCCGACTGCCCTCCGTCTAATGTAATTTTGTAAATCGAAAACGTAGCAAGAAAACTTTTACCCCCACCCTTTTTTCTCATGCGCTCCAGTTCCTTAGAATGGTCGCGTCGCTATTGGCCAAAGGTAATGGCGTAGTACACTATTTTCAACCAATCGCGACGGGGGGAAGCAAAGGAAATTTCCACACTCTGTGCCACTGTGAGGGTGCAGTGTTTTTCTGTTTCCTTCTGGAACATAGGCCGTGCCTGCGCAAGGAGGCGTTGTTCGGTGAAAGAATTTATCGTTCTGGGTTTCCCGAATACGAGCAGGCGTTCTAGAAAATTCTCAGACGTGCTTGCGTCCGAGTGCTTTTCAGTTAATCTTTTGACACCGGCCCTAATAACAACTTCGTAATGGGCCGGGGGCGCAAGTGGATGTCACGAGAAGCGGGGTTGCGTCCGAGCGCTTCTCAGTTAATCTTTTGACACCGGCCCTAACAACAACTTCGTAATGGGCCGGGGGCGCAAGTGGCTGTCACTAAAAGAGGGGTTGCGCGCCTGACGCCGTCTGTTTATTCTCCCAGTAAGTTTCTTTTGGTCCGGTTTATTATTATTTAATTTATACAAGGAAATCTGTATCGCTACACAATGGAGCTCGCAAAACTTAGATGTGCAGAAAAGTGGCGAAAATTTGCTCCCCTCATTCGATTCCCATGCAGGCACGCGGCAAGGGAAGGTCCGTCTTTCTTAAGGGCTGCTGCGAGCGCGCGAGCCAGTGTGACTCGTGGGGCCACCAGCACACCATCGCTCCGCGCCTAAGCATTTCAGAGAATTGTACATGCCACGATCAGGACAGAGTGCTTCTACGAAGGTTGCCTTTTATGTTTCGGGATTTGGCAACCCTGGTGATGCAATCTGGCGACTGACTGCTCTATCGTAAAGTTGGATGTTTTGAGGTTATACGTACTCAGAACGTTTTGACATACGAGCGTTATTTGTGTTATTTACAGTAACGTAAAATATTCATCTTGGCCCTAAAATGGAATTAAATCGTGAACATTTTCGTGCGATTATTTTTTACAACTTTCGACGTAGATTAACTCAGCAACAGTGCATGGATGAACTTAATTCAATTTTTGGCGATGAAGCTCCATCAAGGACCAGTGTTTATCGATGGTATGGTGAATTCAATCGTGGTCGTAGTTCACTCCAAGGCGAATTTCACGAAGGTCGTCCAAAATCAGTTGTTGTTCCGAAAACCATTGATGCTGTGCGTGAACTGATATTGCAAGATCGTCATGTGACCTATCGTGAGATTGAGACACCCTTAGGCATTAGTGGGACCAGCATACATTCAATATTGCATGAACATTTGACTGTCAAAAACATTTGTTCGCATTGGATCCCAGACAATTTGTCAATCGCTCAAAAAAAGGCTCGTGTCGATTGGTCGAAAGAAATGCTCAAAAAATACGATCGCGGTGCTTCGAAACACGTCTATGACATCGTGACCGGTAGTGACTCGTGGACGGGACTGGACGAAAACTGAACATGTCGCAACCGTACCACTAGAACAACGCAGAACAGTCAATTCTGAGTGGTACACAACGATTTGTTTGCCAGCTGTCTTCCAAGAAATCTGGAAAACCAACCGCCGAAGACGGATCACTCTTCACCACGACAATGCGCGCTTTCACACATCGCCTAAAAAAAACTGCATTTTTTAGCACCCAAAACATCGATTTGATGAGTCATCCGCCGAATAGTGCTGACTTGGCACCGAATGACTTCTTTTTATTCCCGTACGTAAAAAACAAAGTGAGAGGTCAACGTTTTTCGACACCTGAAGTAGCGGTTGTTGCATTCAGAATGCATGTTTTGGAGATACCTCAATCAGTGTCAAAAGTGCTTCGACAATTGGTTCAGACGCATACAAAAATGTATAGATCTTCATGGGGCGGATGATATTTTGAAAAACAATAAAGTGATTTTCGATGATTAATATTTGTTTTTGTTCTCTAATCCTGAAGTATAAAAGGCAACCCTCGTAGTCAACAATATAGGATTACACCGCGATTGGCCGCCTACGCGTCCAGCGGGGTTTACGGACCTCTCGCCGCAAACCAGACGTGGGCACACGTAATCCGCGCGTCTACGCGAATCGCAATCCAAACCTGCATCGGGTACTTCAGTGGGAGCCTCAACTAGCACTTATCTCGGAGAGAGCATGGAGGAAGGTCGTGATCGTCACTTGCACCGGCTAGAACGTTGCAGTTTCACGCTTTCGTGTCCAAAAGAACGTGGTTCACGAGAGCAATATGGCGGTAATGGCATCTTATAGAGTACATTTGACACAATCCCTAAAAGTTTGAAGGAAAAATTAGGAGCCGTTTATGAGAAAATCGGGTTTTTGTTATTTTTTAAAATTACATATGCTCGCAATATAGCGCGAAAACTATTATATTTTTAAAATACTTCATGATTTTAATGAAAAACTATTTAATGATAACAACTTTTATTTGAAGGAAAAATCTCTATCTTCAATTTTGCAGTTGAAAGAGGACTCCGAAAAAATCAAATTTTTGAAATGATCGAAAATTCAGTGTTAACTGAATAACTCGGAACTATGCCACATTTTTATTGGGGTATTTTACTCTATTCCTACAATAAATTTAAAGACATAATTTAGAGCCGTTTTTGATAAAATTTTGAAAATATCCCAAGGGCTTCATGTAAAGTACCTCCAAAAACGAGTTAATGATTTTCAAAATCGCAGAGCTTTGACTCAGGCGAAATGGACAGGGGTTTCTTCAATTTAAAAAAAAGCTAGGCAAGGTTTAGGCGCTAGTGGTATTCAGGGATAGGCGGACGTTTTGAAAATAACCAATTTTTCGATATCAGGGGACCCCAAAACGTATCTCCGTTGAAATCGATTTTCCACGGCACTGCATAATATTTCCCTGTACTGCGTATATTACTCCGCATACACGTAAGTATACTAGAAATTAAAAATAAATGATATCACAGTAAAACAATTTGAACTCGTATTACTTTATTTGTGTTATATTTTAAAATTTATGATAACTAAATTCAGAATTAATTATAAATGATAACTTTATTCATCAATAGGTTTGCGAACAATTGGTGGAACGAAGCACAGACGTGAAAAGTTCTGACCACAAGCCGTGCACACGTTATCGTGGATGACGCATTTATGTAGTAATAAGGAGTAAAATACACTTACAAAGGTGGCACAGGCATTCCGTTCCGAGCCCCGGCAGGAGAAGGTTCTCTCTCGTGCTCCGCTCGTTATCGCTAGCAGTCAGTTATCAACGCTACACCCCAGCGGTCGGTCGACAGCCTGTCGCCGGGCGCGGCTAACGGTCGCCACTGCCGCTTGTTCAACCGAGTGACTATAGTGTTCGTGCTTGTAAGTGTACATACAGCACTGATCTCAACCAGCTACGCAAAGATAATAGATTAATGGCTTATGCCATTAACCCAGACACAGGGCAAACATTATCAGAAGCCCTGCGCATCATCCACAACGGCGACAACGGTGTCGTATCACCAGTATCTCCAGTACCAGCAAGCGGCGAGGCCATGGACATAAGCCTCGCTGTGACGCCAGTCCCAACCATCACCGAGGCCAGCAACAAAACGGCCTACCTCAACCTAATCTACAAGTCGTCAGCACTCCCACCTTCACAACCGGCTCACGCGCAGAAAAGGTCAGTAGGTGATAGTGAAAGTGACTTCGAGACTAAAAAAATGAATCGGTCCAGTATTAATACAAGTGCAAAATAAAAAAACCCTGAGCTTCAATACAATGTACCTATAATGAACAGATTCTCAGAGCTCGGCGAACAAAGTGACGAACGCGAGAACAATAGGTTTCCATTCATAAATGAACAAAATAATGACCACACCAATTTAAACATTAAAATACCACCCATCTTTGTAGCCCACATTCAGAACGTTGCAGAATTCAATAGAGAAATTAAGAACTCAATAACAAACCAGTTTACTTCAACCATTGTCAATAACAAAATCAAAGTGCTTTTCAAAACTATATCGGACTTTAGGCAGGCAATAAAATATCTAATCAGCACAAACAGAAAATTTCACACGTATAAAGACCCAGCAAACAAAAAATTTTCTATTGTCTACAAGAATCTCCATCCATCCATTACACAGGAAGAAATATATCAAGACCTAAAGGGAAAGTGCCCTTCGCTTACTAGTGTAACTAGACTGTATAAAGACAACATCCCCATCCCGGTAGTGGCAGCCGAGTTCGACGGTAGTCAAAACATAGACAATATTTTACAAATTAATCAAATCTGCAACTTGATTGTCAAGCCAGAAAAAAGGCGCAAAGCAAAAGGTCCCATACAATGCCTCAGATGCCTAGATTTCGGGCACACCAGAAACAACTGCAATCACAAAATTAACTGTGCAATATGTTCCGGTAATCACTATACAGTAACGTGTCCCGAAAGTAAAACAAACCCCACCTGTATTCACTGCAAAGGCAATCACCGTGCAGATATAAGAAATGAAAACTGTATGTACTATAAGGATATTGTCGAAAAGAAAACCACCCCTGCCTTTAATACAAGAAATTCATTCCAAAGAGCAACACAATCATCTTTTAACAACCAACAAGAACAATTTCCATCTCTACCCACAACCCAGCCAATACGTAACTTCACTAGAAACAATCTCCCTGCAAACCAATCAGGATTCGAAAACAACATGAGATCACAACTAAACCGTACCCAACAAAACCAACAAGGCAATAATAAAAACCCCCTTAAAATACAATAATTAATTCTATATCGTCCTGTATTATTAACTTCATAAACTCCCTCATACCATCTATAATCAATACAATTCAAAGTGCAGTAACAGCATTTTTCAATAACAACAATGTCAATACAAGTCCATAGTAATTTATCACTCACAAATTGGAACGCAAATGGGATTTCATCCAAAAAAATAGAACTAACTCAATACCTGCACACATATAACATAAACATTGCATGCATAACAGAGACACACCTAAACAATAGCAACAAATTATACATTCCAGAATATAAAATTTATAGAAATGACAGGACCGAACAAAAAGGAGGTGGTGTTCTCATTGCAGTCAGGAATAACATAACCCATCATCAAATTAATACACCAATCAATGCAGGAATTGAAACAGTGGCAATAACCCTAACACTAAACAATGAACCATGGAATATAATAACAGCATACAAACCTCCATCAATAAAAATACAACCCCAAAATATTCTCAATTTATTCACCCCAAACAAAAAAAAACACTAATTCTAGGAGACCTAAACGCTAAACACACAAACTGGGGATGTCGTACATGCAACCAAGCAGGAAAAATACTATCACAAATTACAAACAATACCACTATCAACATACTATCGCCTCCTGAACCTACATACACGCCTCCTGAACAAACCTACAAGAGACGTTACAAAGCAACCAGACATCCTTGACATCGGACTGACTGACAGCAACATAAATTTTTATTCAACTCCGTATCACGAACTCGACTCTGACCATCTTCCGGTAAATATACTCACTCGTCAAATCCCACCCCCGCGATCCCCAACCCCCAAAATAAACACACTCAAATTAAACTGGATTAAATTCCAAAACATAACCAGCAATTTAATACCAAAAATCAAAATTTTAAATAATTCTTTAGAAATAGACAACGCTGTAACATTACTAAACACCATAATACATACAGCTATATCAGAATCGCAGCCCTCAAATACTCAATCACATAACAAAATTAATCATTCTTCCCTACCGGTAGAAATCAAAAACATAATATGCGTCAAAAAAAGGACCAGAAGGCTATGGAACCAAACCAAAAACCCACATATAAAAGCAGAACTAAATATATTAACTAATATAGTTAAGAAATCAATAAAAAATCATATGAATCTCAAATTCCAGAACAAGATAAGTTCCTTAACAGTACAAAATAACTCTATTTGGAAATTCACCAAACAAATACTAAAAAAGAAAACAATAATTCCTCCCATCAACTCACCGAGACACACCAACCGACAAGGCTGAGGAAATCGCCAATTACTTTGAGTCAACTTTCACACTCAACCAATCTAAACCGCACCCGGATCACAACACAATAATACAGTCCATAAACCTCCCAAACTACGGCCCATATCACAAAATACATTACACAAACCCTAAAGAAATAAAACAAATCATTAACTCTCTCCCGATAAAAAAAAGCACCAGGTCATGATAAAATCAATAATTCAATACTAAAACATTTACCAGCCCCCGCAATAGCATACTTAACTAATATATACAATTCATGCTTCAGAACAATTCATTTTCCATCCTCATGGAAGCATGCCATCATCCTACCTGTTCCAAAGCCAAATAAAAATTCATCTAACACCGACAGCTATCGCCCGATAAGTCTTCTACCATCTCTGTCAAAAATCTTCGAAAAAATAATACTCCAACGTCTTAAAAAGCATCTACAAATTACAAAAGCTATCCCAAGAGAGCAGTTTGGATTCACAGATCATATATCCACACAACATCAACTCCTCAGAATCACAGAACATCTCAACAAAGCATTTCAGAGAAAACATCACACAATACTCATATCACTCGACATAATTCAGGCATTTGACAGAGTCTGGCACCAGGCACTAATTTATAAATTAAGAAAAATAGGCACTCCACATTACATCACCTCAGTAATTCAAAACTATTTAAGCAACAGAACCTTTGCAGTAACAATCAACAACTATCTATCAAACCCCAGGTTAATCAAAGCAGGATTACCTCAAGGTTCCCCCCTATCACCCACACTGTTTAATCTTTATGTAGCAGACATCCCCATGATGAAACAGTAAAAATAGCACAGTTTGCTGATGACACACTTATCTTCTCCTCCAGCCACTCTCTAATAAATATCAAAAATCACATACAATTGTATCTAAACCAAATAGACAGTTGGTCATCCAAATTAAAAATAAAATTAAACCCAAACAAAACTGCAGCTAAAATATTCACTTTAAGACCATACACTTCACCAACCCCACTCACATTAAACAATGAGCCCATCCCATGGTATCCTCCAAATAAACCCATAAAATATCTTGGACTGCACTTGGACACCAAAATGAACTGGAAACAGCATATAGACATCAAAATAACCCAAACCAAAAACAAACTGCACCTATTAAAATCTCTAATAAACAGAAATAACTTCCTCCCATACAAAACAGCAATAACCTTATTCAAAACAATTATCAGACCTACCCTCCTCTACGCCTGCCCTGTATGGATCAATGCTGCAAAAACAAACATCAACAAAATTCAAATTGTTCAGAACCAATTCCTCCGTACAATCACTAATGCACCCTGGTTCATATCTAACCATCAATTACATAATGAATTCAACCTCGATCTCATCGTGCACCACATCACCTACCTATCCCACAATTTCTTCTCAAATTTGCACCATATCCAAACATTATCTTCATTCAAACTTTGCAAAAACCCCATCCTCCCCACTCGCATAAAAAATAAATACCCATTCCACATATTTTGTAAATTGTTCTCAGACCTGGAATAGTTCTTATGAGGTGCCAATATGGTCCCCTCAACCTCTGTAGTAGTATTAAGTTAGGATAAGGATAGGATAAGTTTAGCTATAAGCCATCAATACATATGTAGAGTTATTTATAAACTGAACCATGTACAAAACAACCAAATAAATAAAATAAATTTTTAAAAAAGGTGGCACAGGCCCCATTTTCCCAGCTAATTCTGAATTATCGAAAACTTTCGAAAGATAAAGATTTTCCTTCGACTTAAATTTGTTGTCCGTAGTGAGTTCTTTCATTAAGGCCATGTACATTGGAAAATTTGAACTGTTTTCAGAGCAATATTGCGTGCAAGTTGTGCAATTAAAAAAAAATACAAAAACAATACTCTCAAAAATGGCTCTATTTTTTTACCTGTTGGTAGGTATTTTGCTAATGCACCCTATAAGATGACTTAAACGTCATGTTGCTCTATTCTTTTGTTTTTTCAAAAACTACAAACGTGTTTTTTTACTTGTCTCTCACGTCGTTAATATTTATACTAGCATAGTTAACATTCCTCCGAAGATTCTGAACGAAGGCACGATTAAAGTCTGAGATGTTCCCTCTCGATTTGTCTAATATGACTGTGCTAAACGTAGGGAGACACGCTATGTATAGAGGTAATAACACAAAATAGTACGTTACTAGTTCGTTTGCACGGCCATCTACGAAATCATATTTTCTCAAACCCGTTTTTCCTTCATTGTTATTTTTTAGATGAGGTTGCTCATTTATGTGATTCTATTTCTGGTTAATTGCGTGTTAACCATATTTCATTGTCTAATACCTGAAGTGAATCTTCACCGTTATGGAAAACAAAAAAAGAGGCAAGTCTTATATTTAAAAGTTGTGCATTATGTAAACAACACTTTTCGTACGTGTAATAGGAATTTGAGCAATAGCAGAGTTCCACGTTTCTGATATCTTTGTATCGCGAAAACAATTATATTTACACCAACTAACTCTGAGAGAAATCTCAAGTCTTTAAGTTATGACGTGGGGTTAAAATTACATAGAATCCTATGATGTGTTGGTAATGTGTCATTACTCTATTGCATTTTATCATGTAGACTATTCCAATCTAGTGTACACTGCTATCAAGATATTGAAAAACATTTTTAAAATTTGAGGCAATTTTTTGCTGGAAAAGTAATACTGTATTGTTGACTAGAGATATACCATATTAATTGAAAATATTCAAAGAAAACAGATAAAGTACAAACTCAAAAACAATTTAATAACCGTATTTCAATATCAAGAATGTAGTAATTATTTTAAAGAAAATAAGAATACCAATAGTAGGTATGTATTACTTTACAACGCGTTTGAGAGAAATCCGGGTAGCCGGGATCACTAAGGCAGTAGAGTCGTGGCGACCTCGGATCGCAGGATCGTGGGTTCGTACCCCACCTCGGGCATGGATGTATTTGTGGTCGTCCTTTCACCCCTCATCATCATCCTATTACTGCATTAAAGAAGTATTAATAATTCCCTGCTCGAGCAGGAAACACTTGCCGTTAAAGAAATGTACAGTTGGCTAAAAAAATGCATTTATGAAATCACAAATGTCCATGGAACTGAAAATAAATATTTTTTAAATTTGAAAGTATCATCTAATTTGCTTATTTCTCAACTGCTCCGTTGTCATAATTTGTAATTTTAAAAACAGCTAACCAAGAAATTCTTATCTCTCAGAAATAAACTTATTATTATCCTTTCCGAAAACTTTTCTTGCAAGGACATGTAATGTTTCTCAAATTAATTATTCAAAGGCATAGTATACTTGGCACACTAGACTTCACTTCACGGTTTACACAGTTTCTTGTTCCTTATTAAGTTTTCAAACCGAGTTCAGGGAGCCTTTTACTTCCCGCGTACTACAAACGTGGTATAGAGGCTGTCCGTCCGTTAGTGGTCAACTCTAGCAGCTAAACAATTCAGACGATTTTATCTAAAATTGATATTCTCTGATCGATGTAAACCAGAGATTTCCAATCTTTTTCTTTCATCAACCTCTTTTAACAATATTGTTTGCTTCGTCGAGCCCCTTGTATTGTCTATATAATATGCAGCATCCATTATCATGTGACACAGAATTGCACAAAAATGGTTTAAAGATAATAATATCATACACCAATATTCACGTAAAAATCTCAATTTTCAATAATCGAAGAGGCTCCCGCTTTTGAGTAGCTGAGTTTCCCAACTTCATTTTAATGCAATGGTTTACAAACTTTTGAGTGTTTAAGAACTGACCGCAACATTTTTCCAGAGGATATTAAGATTCCTCTCTTGAGCGGTTGAGTATCGTTGTGATCACATTGTAGTAGTAATTTCTTACATTTTCTAGGCATCCTAACGTGTAAGAATGAACACTGGATGTGAATGAAGGCGAGCAAATTTGAAAATTATTTTTTCTTTCCCGTATACGTAATTTACGTACATACGGTGTAAATTATGTAGTGCGTAAATTATGTAATACGAAAGTTATGTCAAGCTGCAGATAATCGATTTCGAGATTTCAAAGGAAATACATGTTCTGGGGTCCCCAGATGCCGAAAAAGTGATTTTTTCAAAACGTTCGTCTGTCCATCTGTCCGTCCGTCTGTGAACATTACTAGCACCTAAACCATGCGTAACATTTTCTTCAAATTGAAGAAATCTCTGTCCATCTGGCTCGAGTTTAAGATTTGAGATTTTGAAAAAACATTCTTTAAAATTTGGAGGTTCTTTACATGAAGCCCCCGGACATTTTCAAAATTTTCTCAAAAACGGCTTCAAATTTTTTCTTTAAACTTCTTGTAAGAAGGGAGTAACATTCACTTATAACAGTGGCATAGGTTCGATTTTCACGGTTAATCCCAAATTTTCGAAAATTACAAAGTATACTTTCTTTTATGTCTTCCTACCACTAGAAAATTGAAGACAGATTTTTCTTTCAAATAAAATTTGTTCTCCATAGCGATTTCTTTTATTAAGGTCATGTACATTTTTTTGAAAATTTTAGTAGCTTTCACGCAATATTGCATGCAATATTTTGAAGAATTTCAAAAACAAGATTTTCTCAAAAACGGCACAAATTGTTTCTTTAAACTTTTGGTAGGGTTAGTGCTAAATGCACTCTATAAGATGACATAGACGTCATGTTGCTCTATTCTTTTGTTTTTCAAAAATGTATTTTTTTACTTATCTCTCACGACGTTAATATTTACATTTGTGACGATTTGTTCACATTTTATTTATGAGTATATGTGCTTTAAATAATGTCATATAAAGTTTCTCGAAAACTCAACCATTTTCTGTGAAAATTGGTTCAAATTTCCGCGAAATAATTGTAAACGTTGTCATTGCCAACAAAAGTATATATTAAACCAACAACCAAGTATATATTATTGCCAACAAAAGTAAATACTTTTGTTGGCAATGACAACGTTTACAATTATTTCATGAAAAATGCCAACGATAACGCACCACAACACCTATATATCAAATTTCCGCGTTTTCAAAAACGCTCAAACGCCATTTTCTCATAAAAGGCAAGACATTTTTTCTTCAAATTTTTGGAACGGATAGTGGTAATCGCACTTTTTAATATGACATAAATTGCATTTCGGGGTATTTACACAAACGTAACTTTTTCGAAAGATATCTCACGTCGTTAATATGTACATTTCCAGCAATTTGTAAACACAATTTTATTTGTGAGTTTAAGTGCTTAAAACGACTTCTTATGAAGGTTTTCAAAAACTCAAAACGTTTCTGTGAAAAAGAGCTTTAAATATTGAATTTACAGTAACTGATATTCTCTTAAAAACGGTTGAACATTTTTCAAAGAAAATTGCAATTTAGGGCCAAGTTTTACTGTTCTTTAATAGTCTTAAAATAATATTTCCGTTCTCCTATTTGGAAACCAATAAAATTAACAAAATTTCGAAAAAAAAGTAGTTTGGGCGACGATAGACAGCTACGGGCAAGAGTATGTGGCAAGTTCGTATAACTATCCGACACCAAATATAAAACTAATACGGGAAACTCTGTGCTCTTCTGTAGTACCACTAGTTTTTTTGCGGAAACACCCTTCACACACCAAACAAAATAACTTTAATGAATGTTTTTCAAAATAGCAGAGCCAGATCGACCGGTGTTTTTCCGGTTGGAAAAAATTCTTCGCGTAGTCTAGCTGATAGTGTTGTTCACGTACGACGATCAGACAGACGGACGGACGGACGTTTTAAAATAACAGTTTTTCGGTATCAGGGCACTCAAAAACGTGTATTTCCGATGAAAACTGGAAATCAATTTTTCGCAGTATTGCATAACTTTCTCGGTACTTTACTTGGATTTTTATTTTTTGACTCGTGAGGACCTGTCTTCACGATGGAATATCTCACGACATTTCGCGCCGTTCTCGGTATTGCTACTACATGTCGCCAACTCTGCTCGAGATGTTCGTGTCGCTATATATCATATGATCGCGACCGTATCGAGCAGGGCTGGCGATCATGCGACATCTAGCGGCACGACCCAGAAAGATGCGAAATTCTGTGAGATATTCCATCGTGAAGACAGGTCCTCATAGGCAAAAAAATAAAAATAAAAACCCAAGTATATGTATATTACTCCGCATATACATAAGTATACGAGAAAGTAACTAGTGGTTCTAAAAGAGCACATACGTTCTCGCATTATTGGAAACAGCTACGTAATATTGAAATATTCCTGCGCAACTAACACCTCAGCTAATACTTGAAAAAGTCCAAATCAACCAATTTAAACAAAACGCCTGTGATGAATGTCAGCATTAATTCCGATAGTCATGAGCAGCAATCATTCAATTTTTCTCGTGGCCCGTAGTTGGTGTGAAACCTGTGTATATATTTCATTAATTTCAAGCAGAAATTATCCAAAAACAACTCGTTTTTTAAACATTGTAAGTGACCTTTTTTAAAGAGCTAATTATCTACAAGGAACTTTGAGGCAAAAATCTCTTTCTACGATTTTGTAGTTTTAATTTTTTGTTGCACTTTTCGAAAAATCGGGGATTTTAACGAAAATGAGACTTTTGCCATTCTCTTAAATGTCCTTTGCATTATTCAACTAGAAAATTTAATTAAAAAAATTGGAGGAATTTGTTTGAAAATTTTGAAAATGTCCGTGGGTTTTATGTAAAGTACCCCCTAATCTTAAAATATCGGTTTCAAAATCCAGGGGCCATCACATCATCCAAAACTATTGTGTTATAACAATTTTGGAGAAAATCGCAGTGATTTTGGGGGCTAGCGTTGACCACAGACGGACAGACGGACGATTTGCCCTCAATCGATTTTTTCATATCAAGAACCAACAAATCATGGATTCTGGCTACATCACATGTTAGAGGATTTTCTCTCTCTAAATTTAGCAGCAGGATTTATCCAAATTTTCGTTACAAAAGCCCGGCAATGTGAGTTTTTCTGGTGAAAATTCGCTGTTTATGGCGCCCGATATCTTTCTCTTCTTAAGAAGCTCCTTTGTAAGGAAGTAAAATCTGAAACCTTCATGTTCAGGTGGAATAAATTCTGAAATGATAAAATGTGGAAGAATTAGTTTCGATTTCAGAATGCTTCATCTTTTGTGCTGTGAAAATTATTAAGTGCCAGATGAAAGGTTAATAGCAAAGGTCATTTCAATATTTAAGAAAGAAAGAGAAAATACATCCAATTACAGAGGTAACAGTATTCTGAATCCAGCCTATACACTTCACAGTAAAATAGTTAACGGGAGTCTTTTTCGACAGAAAAAACCGCTGTCCCCATATTCAAAATTGAATAAAATTATCAAGAATATAATCATTTTATTCTTTTCTGTATGTATATATAACAAGACAAGAAAAGCATGATTTTATAAAATATTCAAAATTTGCACAAATTCATGCAACAAACAAAAAACTTTTTTGAATTCTAAAATGAGTAAATTAAGTACATAAAATTGTCAAAACTTGCTTACGTGATAATTGTATGCTTCTCAAACATTTGTTTTCAATACCGAAAATTACAATTTCAACTTTACCATATTATGTTGTAAGTTGAGCCCATATGTGCAGGGCCACTAGCTGTAAGATGTATCGGTGAAATTGTTAGCTCAGAGACACTAAATTAGTGTCGTTGCTCTGGGTTATTTTCGCCAATATGAGTCATATAAGGTAAAAATCAATTATAAAACTTTAGTTGGGTATTTGAAAGTCTTAGGGAATGTATAGTCGCTCATAATGACTTTTATTGACTCACAGAAAATACGACACGCGCTTGCATTACATCCCTCGAGTGTGAACATTAACTTGCAAATAATTGCCACGATATTAAGCTTATTGAAGAATGTACTAATTCCCCACATAATAGTTTAGGGTAGAAACGTAAAGTATAATCCAAAAGTTTGAGCCATTTTGAGAAAAGGTAGAAATTGTTCATGTTTTATGTAATCTTCGCCCTAAAATCAAGATAGAATTCGTTTCAAATTTGCCGGGCGTCGAATTCGGTCAAATCGATCGGAGAAAGTCACTTTTGGAGAAAATCGCTTGAACGGTTTTAAACGCTGTGCTGAGCGCTTTAGATGTTAGCTGATGGACGACGGACACATGTTTTGCCGTATTTCAGTTTTTTGATATCATGAATCAACCACCAGACGTTGATGCTGACTACACAATTTTCTATATGCTACATTAAATAGCATACACTTCCCCCTTAAAGTCGTGGTAACTGAGTAATTCCTAGGCATTTTAGGATCCAATGGGTTTCCTAGACTTCGCCACGGGACAATGAAGTTTTTTCCTGCATTTACTACCAGCAATGCTTAATTGCTCCATCGAAATTTACAAATTGTGTGTAAAGTTTAATAGAGCTTCTGAGAGCAATTAACGAGATAGTAGAACGCCTCGAGACGTGATCCCCAGGGTTTTGAGGGCACTGCGTGTGAATCTTGGCATAGCCCTAGAGGTTACAATCACCACTGGCAGGATTCTGGCTTTGGAACTCCATGCAGTTGGGCTGCTAGGGGGATGACTGCTTGGTATTTTACCACCTTTTCCTCGCCTCCTTTCAGAAGGCAAGACCCATCCTCGTGGCGGACAGTCACATCGACCACGTGGACCCCTTCCCGGCTTTTTATTACCAGGTCAGGTTTGAGTCTAATCCCTTCGGCAAAGAAGAAAGTGGCCGTGGACACTACGGTGTCCGATTTCTGAAGCATCTTCCCTTCTATGAAGTTCTTGATTCGTCATGACGCTTTATTCTTGCTGGCTTCGTAAAAATGCACTGACCGAGGATGTGATTCATGGTTACTTTCACTGTATTGCACTTCCTGCAGTATCCATCCTCTCTGGGCCTTCCTCTACTAAGAGTTGTTTTATTGGCAGCGGTATTTGATCTCAATTGGAGTGTAGTGATAAAAAGACCAGGTTTCAGAAGATGATAATCTTTCAAAAAGGCATTTCCAATCGGATCGTTTATATGCGCCCTAACCGCTCTCCCTTGGCATTCCAGCTTCTCCCAGGCGGCTACCTCGTCATCGGCGCATTTCTTCTTACAAGCCCTCAAAACTTAGAATAGGGCCAGTTGAGTCTCAGTGATTTTGCGGTATTTAGTGTCCGTTGGTAAAAACTCGGACAGGAGCTCAACCATCAGCAAAAAGGATATGCAGAGTTTTCTAATCGTAATCCTAGATTCAGCGCAACTCTAGGAACGTGTTGGGTGAGCCGCAGAAATCCGTCCTCCATCTCTCTTGGGCAAATAGAATAAGCCATCTGCAGTACTCATATGCAGATGTAGAACTGTTTGACTGCAACTCTTATTTGACCGTCCGCTTGCCTGAGCATCGACATAGATGGCATGGATAGAACCAATTGATAAAGGTAATGTGGCATTATGTAGATATGAAGTAATGCCAACATCTGGGTGGGCTTTAAATGCGCCTTTTGAAGCTTCGACACCGCGTCCATCAAATACGATATGAATGCTTTAGATGGGAAGCCGTTCCAGATAGGGTAGTTCATTCCCAGGTGTGTAAGAGTATGATCATTGTTGCCAAGGGGAATTCTCTCCCCCAACCTCTCCAGACAGGGATCTTCAATGAACCAGGATCGTTCAAAAGTTGTAATTTGAAATGATGAACATTTCGCGACGATGTCATTTCGAGGGCCCAAGATATTCCACCACAATATCAGCAAATTCTTGAGCACCAGGGGCATCTTTTGCTAACAGCACGAGATCGTCAGCAAATGCTAACATGGACACACTCCTCCCCAATAATGTGTATCCTGACATATTTTCCAATTTCTCATGCAGGCACTCCATGATGAGATTAAAAAGAACTGGGGACAAGGGATTCCCCTGTTTTACTCTTCTACGAACTGGCATCTCAATTCCTTAGTAGAGGAAATCATTTACTACATTTATACGCAAGAATTATCTACCTTTTTGGTATTGTGGACCCAAGAAAATATGCTTATCGTCGAAAAATTGCATTTTTTTGGTTAGAAATATTCTGACACTTCTCTGTGCTACGTAATTAGAATAAGAGAAAATAAAAGGAACTTAACATTACTTAGAGGCCTAATTATGAAGTACATATGTCACTGAGAAAACTAATGGGGCTACGACAACTCATGCTTCTTCGCAAAATTTCCAAGTACGGAATTTTCGAAAATTTAGGGAGTTTAACGACAATTAGACATGCGCCATTCTTTTAATCGTTCCTTGATATGAACACTACCTATATTTTCAAAAACGTTGTACATGAACGTATTTCAAAATCTGCATTTAAAGAACCCATTTCATTTTAAAAAATCTAACTTCAATATTGTAGTTTCAAGAAGACGCTCAAAAGAATTTGGACTTTTGCAATTTTCGGAAAATAAACCATTTTAACAAAAATGAGACCGCATTGTTCTTTTAAGCATTCTGTACGCTATTGGAGAACAAAATTTAACCAAAACGTTTGGATCCATTTTCGAGAAAATGTTGAAAATGTTGAGGCTTCGTGTAAAGTACTACAAAAAAATAAAAATGTACTTGAAACTCAGAGGGCCTCGAGTTCATTTAAATCGATAGGGGAATATCAATTTTGGAGAAAATCGACTTAACGGTGTAGGCTCTAAACCACAGACGGCTGGACAGACGAACGATCATTTTACTGTCAATCGATTTTTCGGTATCAAGGACCTACAAAACATGGATTCTGACTACACCACGCGTTAGAGAATGTACTTTACTCTTCATAGAAAGAGGATTTATCGACTTTTTCGGTCTTAGGGCCTGGGAATAAGATATTTTCTGCCGAAAATTCGGCGTTTTCCGGTGCACGATTACAGTTCTTTCTATTCATACGAAGTAAGTGTGAAAAAGTAAAAATGCCACCTCGAAGACAATAAATATAATTTATATTTTTAATATTAATAGATATTGTTTGTTATTTATTGAAGGCCTTTTTAAGATTTGTACCATAATTTCTCTGCAAAGACGGATGTTTTCTGTTGCGCTTTCGGTTTGTGAAGGTGTTGTCCTTTTAGACCGCGCTGCCGATGTGAAAAAACTTTTCTTTCCCGAAGGGTCTCTTCGACCACAAGTAATCTTCTGCTCTTTTGTCTTTTAGTTGAAAATGTATCAAAGTTAATATTCCTAAATATATTAAATAATATGAACTATTTACATAGAAATTACTCCCGAGTGCCTCGGATAGACATCTTTATGCAATATTGCTTCAGATCACAACTAAATGTCCTGATTGCTTGATTACGGGCTGAAGGCTATTGTTGTATATCCAGGAACAATTAAGAAGACAACAGTTCATATCAACAATGCAAGTTTATTATTCAGAGCCAAAAGCATAAACCAAGTACAAGTCAGTTTGCCGTTTTCCTGAAGAGGTCCCTTTTACTCGCTAATTCAACTACACACCAGGAGAAACACTGCACTTCAGATAGCACCTTGGCACTTCGCCGCTCACTGCACTCGTTCGCTGCACTCCAGCTCGGACGGTCACTGACTCCACTGACTCTTATAGCCCCCGAGCCTGCGGAGAGTGTCTCCCTTTTTCCCGCCTAACATGGCCAGAGGGAGGGAAAGGTTCCCGCCGTTCCGGCTAACGAGCGCCCGGCAGTCGCTGCCGCCCTGCGCCAGTGTGGGCCGGCCGGTGCCAGTGTGCCACCAGCCACTCCTGCGCGCCGCTGGACCGCTGCCGCGGCCCTATCCGTTATGCCATAACAGCTATCAGTCGGCTCTGAATCTATCATCCCTCTGTGTTTCTCTCAGCCAGTCTAGTATTTCGATTGTTTTTCCAACAAAACAACAATGCTCGCTTTCATCTGTCACCGAAATCTTGTAGAACATTTTATATTTTCGTCAAATTTATTCTGATTTGGCATTTTTTCGAGGTTCTCAAAATTTTGCTTTTGAATTGGCAGAGTTCCCCAAAGTTCATTGCCCTCTGGTTCAACTGCTTTCCCGAAATTCCAACTTGTTTTGAAAGCTACCTACATCAGTTGTCTATATTTAATGGTTGTATCTTTCATGTAAGTATCTTTCTGCCTGTAAGTTTTTCGTCTAATTTTTTGTACCTTTCTTTCGAATTGCTTTTGGATGATTCTTAAAATTGTTTATTTTCTTAATGCTTATTTTCTAATTCGAAAATTCCCCTGTTATTCAACGAGAATATAAAATTCGGTTCCGCGTTCACATTTTCACTTATTTCTTCTTCTTCTTCTTCTTCTTCTTCTTCTTCTTCTTCTTCCACCGACTTATTTTCTAAAACATTTTTGTAGACAAATAGGTTTATTTGCGAAAGTGTATTGGACTGGGGTTCTGAATACGGTTACAATGCAGTCCCTTCAATCGGGCCAGATCCATCGGGAAATACTCATTCTGAAAAAAAGTGTGAATGGTTGAGGCGCATGTTGTGCACAGACAAATACGACCAACAGATCTACATTTAAAAAAGTCGGAATCAATGACCCCTGAACGTACCCTGATTTAAGTTCAATTCTTGAAATTCATTTTCTGCAACATTACATAACATTATACAACTTTTTTACCCTTGTACTTTTAGTACTGCAGGTAGTTGGGCTAGAGAATTTTAGGAATCCTTTCTCTCAGCATATTCCGGTCACTACCCACTTCAATGGGCTTGTTTACAGTTCTTATAACGGATATTTATAAACGGTCTTTGATGACTTCCGAAATGGGGTTAAGAGGGCGTGGCAAGCTTCACGTTTCAACCGGTTACCTTTTATTGTACACTGATATTAAATACTGAAACCCAATTGGAAAGGAGGTTGAGCGGATCTTAGGACCACCCTGAACAGGCCAGGTACGGATAAAATCCTCAGTTTTGCTGGGGATTAGCTTGCCTTTAGATTAGCAAGCGTGAGTTCTAACCAAAACGATACCGCAACCCCCTATTATATGTTAAATATTACTCCGTATTGTAACCACCGACTCCCCCGATTACCTGATTCCTTCGGCGATTCAGCTTTGCCCGACTGCTTCGTCGGCAGACTCCCTAGAGGGAGGCATGCATGCTTGCCTAACTATATAATATATAATATAATATTTATTTTGCTACAATTGGCTGATTGCCAGGTGGTAGCCATAACCCTACAGTTTTACAATATATGAACGTTTATAATTCAAAAACAATTTACCATATAAAAACAGTTTACAATACACTCCTTTCGAGCACATACACTCAATATATAAACATACACAGACCTGTATACTTCTATGGCACATATATACACCCATACACACACACACACACACACACACACACACACACACATATATATATATATATATATATATATATATATATATATACATGCATACATACATAACACACATACATACATACACATTCCTATACATGAATGCTCACTCTCACGTTCACACATAACACGAACACACACACACTTGCCCTACATATTATACATGCCTATATTTAAATGAAGAACATATATTTAGTTACACCTAGTAAACATGCACATATATAAATATACATAAAATTAACCAGTTACACAATTTGTTTTTTAAATATAAACACAATGTGGATTTTTAAAGTTAGCTCTTTAAGCATTTAGATTTGCTCCCCACCTACTGTCGCACTTCACTTCACTTCACTTCACTACATTACACTACACCACACTACACTACACTTTCACTACATCTTTCTTTGGTTATGCCATATAACTAATTAAAGTAGCTTTCCACTGCACTGCACTGCACTACACTACACTACACTTTATCTATAATAATCTACAAATTGTGTATTCTGAGCTGTGCGATAAAATACATCCTCTACAAGTACTTATTAAGTCGTCTTCTAAAAACACCAGCAGAGCCAGGAAAAGGCTCTACGACCGCTGCAGGGATTTCATTCCAATTTTTAACCGTACGATTTACAAATGAATATTTCCCTACGTCGGATCTCTGACATCTACTTTTTATTTTGCATTTGTGATCGTTTCTCCCAACTCTTGAAGGGGAGTCTAGTCTTTTCGTTATTTCTGCCCATGCAGGTGACTTACTGTACGCCTTGAAGAGGCAGCACAATCTGGCTTTTTTTCTTCGCACACTGAGGGCCTCTATAGGTTTTGGTGGATTTGAACTACTCGAAGATCCCTTATTTATGAATTTGATTGCTTTCTTTTGAATTTTTTCTAACTCTTCAATCTGACCTAATCTGTATGGGTCCCATCCAGCTGATGCGTATTCAACAATCGGCCTAACTAAAGATGTGTATCCTATTTTTCGACTCTCCATGTTTCCCTTTTCAAGTGTTCTCATTACAAAGTGTAGTGACTTCCACGCTTTTCGGGCAATAGAAGTAACGTATTCCCCCCATCCCAAGTCTTGGCGTAATATGACACCCAGATACTTACAACACGATTCTTGTGGAATGAATACGCCTCCCATTTGGTATTCTAAAGAAACCTTCTTTGCTGATTTCGAAAAGCTTAATGATTTACTTTTTACGGCATTTTTCTTCATTTTATTAATGGTAGCCCAGGAATGAATGTTATTAAGATCGTTTTGAAGTGTGAGAATATCTTCATCCGAATCTATTCGCCGATAAATTATGCAGTCGTCCGCAAATAAGCGCATTACTGACTTAATACAAGATGGCAGATCGTTGATGAATGCCAGAAACAACAGCGGTCCTAAGACACTTCCCTGGGGGACGCCGGACGTAATTAGGATATCCTATGAATGTTCATGTCCAACTCGAACTTGTTGAACCCGATTTATCAGGAATTCCCGTATCCATGCTATTACGCGATTGTGAACTCCCGTAGATGCTATTTTCGTAAGTAGTATATCGTGCGAAACAAGATCGAATGCTTTTGAAAAATCTATAACAATTGCGTCTGTTCTCTTAACCGAATCTAAAGTTTCAGCAATATCTTGACACGTTGTAATAATTTGGTTTTCACACGAGAAGGATTTTTGAAATCCATGTTGCCCTTCGTATAACCACCCTAGTTTGTCCCATTCCCGACGCAAGAACTCAGCTACCAGATGTTCCATTTGTTTGCAAATCACTGACGTTAGGCTTACTGGTCTGTAATTGGAAATGCAAGAACGACTTCCGGTTTTAAATATTGGAAACACTATAGCCCTTTTCCAATCTTTAGGCACGCTACAATTATTTATGCTTATTTCAAATAATTGCGTCAAGTATGTAATCATCGGTTCCTCTCCAATTTGTAATAATTCTCCAGCGATACCGTCAAACCCTACGGATTTATTACTTCCTATATTGCGAATTCTTTGTCTAATGAGTCGTGGTTGTACTTGAAATTTTTCTCCCTCATTTGTTCCGAAAGTACTGGGAGTGACCGATCCTAACCCGAATACTGATTGGAAATATGCACTAAAATGGTCGGCTTTTTCTTTATTTGTTAGTACAAATTTCCCGTTTTCGTCTTTAAGTGGCGGAATAGATTCTTTGTTACCACTTTTTTGTTTTATGTATCTATAAAAATTTCTCCAACTAGATCGCTCGTTTGATAGAATTTTACGGAGATAATTTTCTTGCGCTATACGTTTTTGCTGCATTAATTTGTTACGTAGATCTTTGAAGAGAGTCGCAGTGAAAAGACTTTTCTTGCGATTAGCGTACGCTTTTCTGACCTTTCTTTTTAGTTTTCTGATATTAGCCGTGTAATACGCTGGATCACTATTTTCTTTAACTATCTTAGTTGGCACAAACAACTCTCTGCCTATAAACATTATTTGTTTAAATGAGTTCCATATTTCTTCTACGTTTCTATCATGTGATTCCCAAACGCCGTAGTTCCCTAATAAGTATTCCTGAAAACCTTTTGTGTCAGCACGACTGTACTGAAATAATAGTTTTCGTGTGTTTTTCGAGTACCTGGTTCCCTGCCACGCCACCTGCAAAAGCACGCCCTCGTGGTCACTTATACCTGGTGTTGTTTCTTGATCTATCAACATCTGCTCTGGGCGAACTAAAAATACGTCAAGCACCGCTCTTGCACCCTCAAGCTAGCTCTTGTAGGAACATCAACTACCTGAGTTAATCCGTTGTCCCAAACGAGTTCGTTAACGAGGGATTGTCCATAGCTTTTTGCATCTACCACACCTTGCCACGATATATCCGGTAAATTTAGATCTCCACCAATTATGAGATTTCTTGAAAGTAGCCCCGGATTTCTACTTATTTCTACTAATTTATGTACTGCTGACAAGTTCTCGTTAGGAGCACGATATACCGCAACTATATTTAAGATCGTATTTTTCCCCATTCCCCGTAACTGAACACCTAATATCTTATGTACATCATCTGTCATTATTTCAAAACTGTTCATGTTTTTTCTTACGCAAATGAAAATGCCCCTCCTATTTTATTTTTACGATCCCGTCTGTATGTAATGAAACTCGGTTGTTTATTGCGGGCGTTGTTTATCTCCTCTGTGAGCCAAGACTCTGTACCTATTATTACATCAGGCATATGTGTGTCAATTAACGTTTCAAATTCAACTATTTTCGAGCGGATACTCCTACAATTCACCTGCAGCAGTCGCAGAATACCCTCACCTGTACTGTCGACGCCCCGCACAGCCATCTCATCCCGCGCTGCCGTCTCGTCCCCCTCCGCCGTCTCGTCCCACGCCACCGTCTCGTCCAGCGTCGCAGTCTGGTCCCGCGCCGCCATCTCCTGAGTCACAGTTTCGCCCCGCACAGCCGGCGACTCGTCACTCACCACCGCATCATCCCGTACCGCCGTCTCGTCTTGTGTCGCCATCTCGTTCCTCGCCACCATGACCCCTCCCGCCATGTTAGTCACCGCTTTTCTTTCTCAGACAGTACACGGCATGGAGTTGCAGACAGGTGAATAAAGTTGTCCTTAACTGACTGCTCCTCTTCGATTTAAGTGGAGTCCGTCGCGACCAATGTCGGAATCTTGCACCCAGGAGTTGGGGTCAACGAAATTGACCTTATGTGCTTCGGCAACCCAGCTCATTAAATCATTCACGTGGCCGATGCGCGTCCAGGACATGTCTCTGCGTCGTAGAACACCACTTACTACGATAGAAGCGCGAGGAAACTTTGTCTTTGTAACATTGACAAGATCGTAGGTTTCTCCCATAATATATTCATTCGATTTTGCCTTTAAATCGTTGGTACCTACGTGAAGCACTATTTTATCGGGAGTTCCAAGGTCATGATTTTCCACAAAACGCTTCAATTGCTCCGTACGGATGCCCGGCAAACATTCCACGCGCAATTTGTTGTCTTGTTTTGCCACGTGTCGCACTATAGAGTCTCCTAATATAAGACAGGAGCCTCTAGCGCTCTCATCTACAGGTTGAGGCACGGATGGAGTATCAGTTTTATCTCTCAACTCCGTCAGTTGCTCATTAAGGGCTTTATTGGCCACCTTAAGATCTGCGATTTCTCTTCGCGCGGATCTCAGCTCTTCTTCCAGGCTTTGCACATAGTTAACCTTGCATTTGGGACAAACCCATCCCTCACCATTCCCTCTTTTAACGTTGCCACAACTTTTGTGGAACCAATCGCCACAGGATTTGCATCGCCAGCCCGAAGAGAGGTTCTTGCCGCACCCGCGATACACGATTCGGATTATTTTTTCACACGCACTAGCCTCAGTACTGGCCACTGGACCGGGATTTTGCTCGATTCCCCCGATCACTAGCAAAATAGCAATCACCGTCCCACTCAACGAGACTGCTCCCAGCGCACCCACGTGGCCGGTCCCTGGTACGCGCGCGCCGCACACGAGGAAAGGCGCCCGGCCCACGCGCCGATGCGCGCCCGGTCTTGCAGGTCCATCCTAATCCAGACTCCCATCCTAATCCTCAGGAGCTCTCGAAAGGAACGTCTGCACCCAACGACCGCCACGACAAGACTGGAACTACTTGAGAGAAAGTCTTCAGCATTTTCATAAAATACTTTAATCACTTCGTATTGTGTGTGGGTGAAGCCCAGTAACATGAATAAACTTATAACTAACTTAAATCTAATCTTAACATATTATCGGCCGGTATGGCCAGAGTTCATTTCAGCTCCGGTGTCTTTGCCCTCCCGGGCGGTCGTGATCCAGCTCACAGGTGCGGCGTTCGGGCATCCCAGTCCCGGCAGGTATGGCGGCGGCCGGCCACGGCGTTGCTTGCACCAGGTCCCTTTGTGGCGGCCCCTTGCAGTCACGGCGACGGCCCCGGATTAGGCCAGCGGCGGCCGGCGGCCGGCGGCTCCCCTGCGTGCTCGGCGCGGGCGGGAACGCGCCCGGGCGATGACGGGTCGTTTCGCGATATAGTTTTTTTTTCACGTCCCCGGCCCGCAATCACATGGCCCTCTCGGTCAGGCACTCAGTAGTAGTGTCCCGTCCCATCGGCCGGCTGTCGTCCCACGAGTCGGGCTGCAATGTGGCGAGTCGGCGTGGCATTCGGGTCGTCATGCACCAATTAAGTGGCCTCGCTCCTGCCTCCGATACAAGTCTCCTCCTCGCTACCTCTGATACAAGTCGCCTCCTCGCTACCTCCGATACAAGTGATTGACTCGCTACTTTCGACACAAGTCTCCTCCTCGCTACCTCCGATGTAAGTGCCCCAGCTGTACCTCTGCGGTCCCACAGGAAGGCTCGCGTACCACGTGATTCCTCCCCCGCATTGTCTACATCTATTGGATGTCGCGCCACCTGTAACCCTTCCGCCTATCACAGCGCCAGCGGGGGCGCCGCCCCCAGCAACCTCCCCCGAAGTAACCTACGTCCTACCTAAATTCCCACCTAAATTCCCGGAAATAGGTTCGTGTAATTCTGTTGCTCGGCGAAGGGGGTGTGGGCGGAGTATTTCCCCACACGTCATAAGGGATGCGCCCAACGTGGGGTTGTGCTGAACAAAAGAGGCGCCTCTTTCCGCCTTTCCCTAGGCTCGCTAAGCGGCTCAACCTGGTTCAGCAGGAAATGGCATTTCCGACTGCTCTTAACGGCGGCGCGGTTCTTAATTAAATAAAATAAATATATGTCGCCATGCTCGCCACGCTCGTGTCGTCATGCGCGATGTGCGACCGTCCCATTACAGTATATACGTACATATACAAGAAATATAAAAGGACATGTTACAGTTCAAAAACACGATTATTTTTATGTAGTAAAAAGGGAAGTGGAAGCAGTATTAATGTTTCCCACAGATCTCCGTCGAGAACATATTAAGAGCACGTGGTTCTCAACATCTTCCAGAACGATTAATGTCCCATTTGTCAGGAACAAGTAATAACCACGATGACATCAATTCCAGCGAAGTCCGAATCCCTTAAAAGCCATGATAGAATCTGTAATTATTTCCACTGGAAGATCTTTCTCGCCCACATAATTCCAAACATGTGTTTCGAGGTACGAGCCCTCACAGAAACTTTTGGTTATTGCTGGACTGTGTACAACATTGTACAACCAACAAACTAAACTAATTGTAAGAAAGTAGCTAACAAATCGAATTTTGGAATTCGAGTTTTGGAAAGAAATCGCGTCAAGTAGTAACTGTGGCTGTGCCATTCGATCGAAATTTCCTAACCGAGGAAGCAGGAAAATGTAATAAATACAAGAGTTTGAAAATCGAGATCGGCCGCATATGGGTCGTCCTCGAAAACTTTTTTATATTTAAACGATGCCTAACATCTGCAGTAGAGAATTCTAGGGATTCTACACCATTCTATTCCTTGTACTAGTAGCAATAGTAGTAGCACCAGTAATAGCAGCAGCAGTAATACTCCTACTCCTACTCCTACTCCTCCTACTCCTCCTACTCCTCCTACTCCTCCTACTCCTCCTACTCCTCCTACTTCTCCTACTCCTCCTACTTCTCCTACTCCTCCTACTTCTCCTACTCCTCCTACTCCTCCTACTCCTTCCACTCCTCCTACTCCTCCTACTCCTCCTACTCCTACTCCTCCTACCACCACCATTTCCATCACAACCACTACTACTACCACCACCTACCAGGAGAGGTGGCTGAGGGTATCAACTGATTTCACTGCAGTACCTCAGACTGGGAGGTCCTAGATTCGAGTACCGACAGTGGCAGGATTTTCCTGGTTCCTCTGATCCACTCCAGGCGAATGCCGGAGCTGTACCCCTAGAAAGGGGCGACGGACAGCGCGGAATCTTTCCTTCCTCTTCCTTAACCTAACCCTACTCCTATTTATACACACAATAACATGCACTTGATGACTCAAGTGCGTGTTACACTTGTTTGTTTCAAATAGGAATGACGACACGAAAGGAATATGTAGAAAAAAAAGAAGTTAAAGAATTAGTAAAAATCGAAAAAAAATGAACACTGGGAGAGATTATGTAGGGATATAGATAGTACATTGGGATATAACAGATCAACTGAAGCATGGAAAAAAAATTAAAAATATGAGAAAAAACTGTAACAGAAGCAAAATACAAATAATAACTCCTACAAAATGGATTGACTTCTACGAAACATTATTGCAAGAAGATAGAGTGGAATACCAACAAGATTTGGAATGCACACATTGGCAAGAATGGGAACCTGAAATCAGTCGTCTTGATGTAAAGAAGGCTTTGGCGAGAGCCAAAAACAATAAACCTCCAGGACCAGGAAACTTTAGAATGGAACTTTTAAAATACGGAGGCTCTAGTATAATTAAATACCTCTAAAATCTTTTTAACAGAATTGAAGTTAGCGGTGTTATCCCGCAGGAATGGAATATGTCATACATCAGTTCCATACACAAGAAAGGTGACAAAACTATTTGTGACAATTACAGAGGAATTAGTGTCATCCCATCAATAGCTAGGCTATTCGCTAGTATTCTAAAGGAAAAAATACAAAAAGGAATAACTTTCAGCGAAGAACAAAGTGGTTTTAGGAGTGGAAGGTCATGTTTGGATAACATCCATTGCTTACGCCAGATAATAGAAAAAATGGAATGCACAATATAGATACATATATGACATTTATTGACCTGGAAAAGGCCTACGACAGTGTTCCAAGATGTAAAATTTGGCCAGCAATGGAAAGTCTGAAAGTGATGACTCAAGTGCGTGTTACAAGATGAACTGAGTCATCAAGTCCCTTCCCAAACCTCCTCGTGGTGGTCCTGGATGCTCTGCGTGGTGAGAACCTACAGAGTAACGAAAAGGATGGGACGAAAGGCGAGTTTCCGGCGCCTTAAAACGGGAACCATGAGCTAAGGGAAGGAAACCCTGACAGAAAACCAAGGGGGGGGGCCTCCGTAGGTGTAGTGAAACCAACCTTCCTAAGGGATGACAACCCCGAAAAAAACATCTACTTCCAGGATTGAACATGGGGGATGAACGCAGGGCTAACATCCCAGCTCCCTAAAAAAACTTCAGTTCAAAGCGATTTAAATATGCCTCGAACCGGACCAAAATTAAATTTACGACAAAGGCTACGAAAACGGACAATGAAATTTGGAACATGGAATATACAAGGCCTACGAATGAAGCAGAGGGAGGTCATCTCAGAAATTGAAAAAATGAACCTGGACATAATTATACTTACGGAAACGAAGAAAAAAGGGACAGGGGAAGAAATTTTGAATGAATATCTTCATATTTGGAGTGGTGTACCCAAAGATTTTAGAGCTAGAAGTTGAGTCTCTTTCCTTATTAAACGGTAATGGACAAAATTAATTAAACAGATAGAGAATATTAATGAAAGGATACTAAGAATAGACATGAACGTTTTTCGTCATAAGATAACAATTTTAGGGGTATATGCCGTAAATGATAATGCACTTGTAGATGAAAATAATAAGTTCTTTCAAGACCTCAGCGAATCTATAGCGAGTATTCCGTATCAAAATGAAATAATATTAATTGGGGATTTTAATAGCAGTTTAGGTGATAGAGAACGTGAAGTAGTAGGTCAATACGGAGAGGAAAATATTAATGACAAGTCCCTAAGAAATGTACAAACATTTAAAAGTGGCTGTTTTTGAAGCAGCTAAGGAAGTTCTAGGAGTGGAGCAAGAAAAAAGCAAGTTTGTAGAGAAATTTAGCGAAAATTTAGAAAGCATGATTAAGGAAAAGAAAAAATATATTTGACATGGATTTCAAATAGGAATGACGACACACGAAAGGAATATGTAGAAAAGAGAAAATAAGTTAAGGAATTAGTAAAAATCGAAAAAAATGAACACTGGGAGAGATTATGTAGGGATATAGGTAGTACACTGGGATGTAACCGATTAACTAAAGCATGGAAAACAATTAAAAATATGTAACAGAAGCAAAGTATAAATAAGAACTCCTACAAAATGGATTAACTACTACGAAACATTATTGCATGAAAATAGAGTCGAATACCAACAAGATTTGGAATGCACACATTGGCAAGAATGGAAACCTGAAATTAGTCGGCTTGATGTAAAGAGGGCTTTGGCGAGAGCCAAAAACAATAAACCTCCAGGACCAGGAAACCTTAGAATGAAACTTTCAAAATACGGAGGCTCTAGTATAATTGAATACCTCCAAAATATTTTTAACAGAATTGACGTTAGCGGCGATATCCCGCAGGAATGGAATATGTCATACATCAGTTCCATACACAAGAAAGGTGACAAAACTATTTGTGACAATTACAGAGGAATTAGTGTCATCCCATCAATAGCTAGGCTATTCGCTAGTATTCTAAAGGAAAAAATACAAAAAGGAATAACTTTCAGCGAAGAATAAGTGGTTTCAGGAGTGGGAGATCATGTTTGGATAACATCCATTGCTTACGCCAGATAATAGAAAAAATGGAATGCACAATATAGATACATATATGACATTTATTGACCTGGAAAAGGCCTATGACAGTGTTCCAAGATGTAAAATTTGGCCAGCAATGAAAAGACTGAAAGTGCAAGAAAAATGGATTAATTTAGTTACAAAAATGTACCAGAATACTGAAGCGTGCATTAAAATGGGGAGGAAAATTACCCGAAGCATTAGAACTAACAAAGGGTTAAAGCAAGGGTGTAGTTTATCACAACTCCTTTTATATATATATATATATTATATATTATATATATATATTATATATAATATATATATATTATATATAATATATATATATATTATATATAATATATATATATATATTATATATAATATATATATTATATATATATATATTATATATATATATATATATATATATATATATATATATATATATATATGTGTGTGTGTGTGGAACAAGCTTTGGAAACCTGGTACAAGAAATGTTCTCAAATGGGAGTTCCCATAAATGACAAGTGCTCACATTATTTGCTTCTTGCAGATGATCAGGTAATTATGGCAGCAGATCGGGAAGATATGGAGTATATGCTTGGCAAATTAAAAGAAAAATACGAAAAATGGTGACTTAAAATCAACTTTAAAAAGACAGAATATTTATACATAGGAGGAGATGCCTGTAATATTAATGTTGCAGATGACGAGGTAGCTAACGTTTCGAAATTTAAATACCTTGGGACTGTAATTACTGACGATGGGAAAACTGATGAAGATATAACTACAAAACTCGCAATCGGGAGGAATGCAATCAAAGCTCTGCATGGCCTTATATGGAATAGTGTTTTAAGGCAAGACACAAAACGACTCATATTCCACAGTATCGTGGAAAGTATTATGTTATATGGAGCAGAAATGTGGCCGTTAACAAATCGCCGTAGAGACAGAATACGGTCGGTAGAGCTCGACTTTATGAGAAGATCTTTGCAGATAACAAGACTGGATAAAATAAGAAACGAATTGGTGTGGGAAAGAGCTGGTGTTCAAACAACCATAACCAGAAGACTAGAAAATAAAGCTCTTCAATGGTATGGACATGTCCAGAGGATGCGAAATGAGAGATGTCGAAAACAAATTGTAAATTGGATACCTAAAAGAAGACGTAGAAGAGGTAGACCTGGTTTAACCTGGAAGACATATATACATAAAGTAATAGAGGAGAAAGGATTGGAAGAGGGTGAATGGGAGGACCGAGAATTATGGAAATCGAAAACGGCAAACTCTAAGGGGTAGAAACCGTCGAAGAAGAAGAAGATAACATGCACTACATGTCCACACATGCCGGAAGGCCGGTCAGAGTTCGTCTCGGCTGGGAAGGTGCCCCACTGGTAGGAGATATCTGGTTGGGGAAGCCCCGCTAGCTGAGGGAAGGTCGGCGCGGGATCTCCCCGTCCCGCGGAATATCACAGCCATACCCCGAAACAATACTACTACTACTGCTACTGCTACTGCTACTGCTACTGCTACTGCTACTGCTACTGCTACTGCTACTGCTACTGCTACTGCTACTGCTACTGCTACTGCTACTGCTACTGCTACTGCTACTGCTACTGCTACTGCTACTGCTACTGCTACTGCTACTGCTACTGCTACTGCTACTGCTACTGCTACTGCTACTGCTACTGCTACTGCTACTGCTACTGCTACTGCTACTGCTACTGCTGCTGCTGCTGCTGCTGCTGCTGCTGCTGCTGCTACTGCTGCTACTGCTGCTACTGCTGCTACTGCTGCTACTGCTGCTACTGCTGCTACTGCTGCTACTGCTGCTACTGCTGCTACTGCTGCTACTGCTGCTACTGCTGCTACTGCTGCTACTGCTGCTACTGCTGCTACTGCTGCTACTGCTGCTACTGCTGCTACTGCTACTACTGCTACTACTGCTACTACTCCTACTACTTCTACTACTACTACTACTACTACTACTACTACTACTACTACTAATACTTCTACTACTACTACTACTACTACTACTACCACTACTACCACTACTACCACTACTACCACTACTACCACTACTACCACTACTACCACTACTACCACTACTACCACTACTACCACTACTACCACTACTACCACTACTACCATTACTACCACTACTACCACTACTACCACTACTACCACTACTACCACTACTACCACTACTACCACTACTACCACTACTACCACTACTACCACTACTACCACTACTACCACTACTACCACTACTACCACTACTACCACCACTACCACTACTACCACCACTACCACCACTACCACCACTACCACCACTACCACCACTACCACCACTACCACCACTACCACCACTACCACCACTACCACCACTACCACCACTACCACCACTACCACCACTACCACCACTACCACCACTACCACCACTACCACCACTACCACCACTACCACCACTACCACCACTACCACCACTACCACCACTACCACCACTACCACCACTACCACCACTACCACCACTACCACCACTACCACCACTACCACCACTACCACCACTACCACCACTACCACCACTACCACCACTACCACCACTACCACCACTACCACCACTACCACCACTACCACCACTACCACCACTACCACCACTACCACCACTACCACCACTACCACCACTACCACCACTACCACCACTACCACCACTACCACCACTACCACCACTACCACCACTACCACCACTACCACCACTACCACCACTACCACCACTACCACCACTACCACCACTACCACCACTACCACCACTACCACCACTACCACCACTACCACCACTACCACCACTACCACCACTACCACCACTACCACCACTACCACCACTACCACCACTACCACCACTACCACCACTACCACCACTACCACCACTACCACCACTACCACCACTACCACCACTACCACCACTACCACCACTACCACCACTACCACCACTACCACCACTACCACCACTACCACCACTACCACCACTACCACCACTACCACCACTACCACCACTACCACCACTACCACCACTACCACCACTACCACCACTACCACCACTACCACCACTACCACCACTACCACCACTACCACCACTACCACCACTACCACCACTACCACCACTACCACCACTACCACCACTACCACCACTACCACCACTACCACCACTACCACCACTACCACCACTACCACCACTACCACCACTACCACCACTACCACCACTACCACCACTACCACCACTACCACCACTACCACCACTACCACCACTACCACCACTACCACCACTACCACCACTACCACCACTACCACCACTACCACCACTACCACCACTACCACCACTACCACCACTACCACCACTACCACCACTACCACCACTACCACCACTACCACCACTACCACCACTACCACCACTACCACCACTACCACCACTACCACTACCACTACTACCACTACCACTACCACTACCACTACTACCACTACCACTACTACCACTACCACTACTACCACTACCACTACCACCACCACCACTACCACTACCACCACCACCACCACCACTACCACCACCACCACTACCACCACCACCACTACCACCACCACCACTACCACTACCACTACTACTTTTTTTTTTTACGAGGGGAACTGTGGAAATCTTCGAAAGACACCTCGGAGGGACCGCTCTCCTCGGTAGTGTGAGATTTTTACCCACTAAAACCACAAACCCTTTATGATCCTTGACTGTTCCACCCCGGAACCGCTTTCGCATTACTTCAGGGTGGAGTCAAGCTGGCTACCCAGTGTTTTTAATTTGCACTACTACTTCTGTTAGCTCTTTGATCTTCTTCCTTTTTAGTCATAATGGTCGTAATATACCTTTCGATTAGTTCCCAGTTTGTCTGTGTCTTTGTCATTAATGTTATAATGTTGTCCGTTGTTAATGGGCTGTCGAGCTTTGTGGTGACCTCGGTCCTCTCATTTGCCCATGTTGGGCAGTTGAAGAGGGTGTGTTCTGCGTCGTCGTTATTGTAGCCACAGTAGTCACAGTCCGCGCTGTCTGCTTTTCCAAATCTTTTTAAATAAGATTTGAAAGATCCATGACCTGTAAAAGCTTGAGTCAGATGGTAGGAAACAGAGCCGTGCTTTCTTAATACCCATTTCGAAAGGTTTGGCATCAGTTTGTACGTCCATCTGCCTGTTACTTCTTCCTGCCAGGAATTTTGCCATCGGTCCATTAGTTTTTTCCGAGCTTCTTTCTTAATGGCTGCGCGTTTGACTGCGTCTGAATTTTCTCCCTTCATTAAATCGTACACCTCCTTACGCTCCAGTGCTAAGAGACTAATGGGCGGGACCCTAGCTAGCACTAACACCGCGCTTTTCGAGACAGTTCTGTAGGCCGAAGTGATTCTTAGAGCACCCTTCCTTTGAACTGCTTCCAGTTTCGCCCGAAGATTTTTGTTTTTGGCTACTTTTTCAGCCCAAGCAGGTGCCGCGTACAGCAGTTTTGCGTGCATGACACTCATGAGCATTCTTCTTTTGCATTCGCTCGGTCCTCTTACATTTGGCATGAGCCTCGAAAGTGCAGATGCCGTTTCCTGGGCTCTTTCGGCTGCCGCGATTACCTGTGGACCAAAGCTGAGCTTGTTGTCTATGTTCATTCCCAGGTAATGGAGGGATTTCTGGCAGGGTATGTTTTGTCTTCCAATTTTGAATTTTGGGGGGATAAATGATCTTCTGTTTGTAACTAAGACTGCTTCTGTCTTGCTGACAGCCATTTCCAATCCTTTCTCCGCCAACCATGCTTGGACGCGTTCTAAGCTGTCATTTACACTAATTTCTAGAACTCTGGTGGAGTTTGCCGATGCTACGATGATAGCATCATCTGCAAAACCAACCAGTATGACGTTCGTGGGCAGAGGAATTTCTAACAGGCTGTCATACAGTACATTCCACATTAGTGGTCCAATTTTGGACCCTTGGGGTGCACCGCAGGTCATTTTGTGTGTTAGTGTTTTTTCCTTACTTTTGTATTCTACAGTTCGACCGCTCAGGTAGCTTCGAACTAGGTCAAGGATGTACCCGGGGGTCTTTTTATCCTCTAGGGCGGAGATTATGTCGTTCCACTTTGCTGTGTTAAATGCATTTTTGATGTCAATGCTGACTAACGCGCAGAAGCCTTTTTCTTCTTTCGTCTTTTCTGCAGTTTCCACAACCAGTTTGATGGCGTCTACTGTGGATCTGCGTTTTCGGAAGCCAAACTGCCTGTCTGAAAGTAGTCTGTTTGAATCCAGTTGGGTTTGGATTCTTTCCATAATTAATCCTTCAAGAATTTTCCCCATTGTATCAAGTAGACATATGGGTCTATATGACGAGGGTTCATTCAGGGGCCTGTTCCCTTTTCTAATAAGGATTAGTTTTTGTATCTTCCAGTGATCAAAAAAGACTTTGTTTTCCAGGCAATTGTTGTACATGCGCAACAGAAGCTCTGGGTAAAACTTGATAATGGTCTTCATGGCTTCGTTCGGGATACCGTCTCTGCCAGGGGCTTTATTGTTCTTCAGGGAGTCCCCTACTTTCTGTAGCTCCTCTACAGTAAATTTCGTGTAATTTCCTTCAGTATCCGCCTCTTTAGTCGTGTGCTCCGGCGTTTGCCGCTCAGTGGGGAATAGCGATCTTATTATTTGTAGTATCCAGGTGGGGTCGTCCAGTCCTGGCGTCTGCCTCTTGAGGCCTAGTTTTTTTGTCACCAGCTGGAAAGGTTTTCCCCATGGATCGGACTCAACCTCTTCTATAAGAGATAACCAGTGTCGCCTTTTGCTGTCCTTTATGGCTTCTTTCAACTTGTCCTTGCACTGGTTGTATTCCCTTTTTAGTGAAGGGCATCCCTTCGATCTTGTATATCTCCTTCTCGCATTAAGGCATTTCTTCCTAAGATCGGAGATATCCTCAGTCCACCAGTACATGGGTTTCCTGTTTAGCTGTGAGTGTCTTTTGGGCATTGCAATGTTGCATGCTTCTTTGATGGTTTGTAGCACATTCTTAGCATGTGTTTTCAGGGTTTCTTCTTTCTTTGTCCACCTCATTTCGTTGAGGATCTTCCTTTCGTCCAGAAATGCAATCATTGCTCTTTCGTTATATTTCTTGACATTCCATGGCGTCGAGAAATTATTTTTGTTTCCGGCTTCTCCCGAACGTTTCTTGTTAGTTTCAATGACGAACTCTATATACATATGATCACTTAGTGTGATCTCTTCGAGGACTGCCCAGTTTCGTATTTGGCTTGCCACTCTATTGCTGGCCAGAGTCAGGTCAATAATAGAGCTGGAGCAACCTCTACGAAACGTTGCTGCTCCGTCATTGTTCATCACAATGAGGTTTTTGCGTGAGCACATATCTGTTAAAAGCGACCCTCTTCTATCGGATTTTGGGGATTGCCACTGCGTTGATTTGGCGTTGAAGTCGCCCCCGACAATGACTTCTCCTTTTGCCGTTCCTATAGAATCTTCAAGATTTCCGATATTTCTCTCGAAGGTATCCAGGGCGTCGTTTGGAGAGAAGTAACAACTGTAAATTCTTATGTTGTTTGTCTCGACCCATACGAAGCCCTCGCCACCCTCGCAGAAATCTTGGATGAAACAATTTTTATTTATTAGTATTCCGGCTTTGCCGGTGACATCCTGGTACCATGGGTTTATTTCGTCCTTCCTGTAGAATTCGCTTATTAGCGATATATCTATGTCCCTCTGTCTCTGGGTTTCGTGGAGGAGGTCCTGGGCCTGTTTCCCTCTGCCTAGGTTTACTTGAAGAATCCTTAGCATTGTGCTCGTCGTTTTTCCAACTCTTTCTGGAAGGTATTACACCATCTGCTTCCCGGGAAGTGTGTAAAGCTTGGTTCGTTTTTAGCTTTACACATTGTGCACGTGGGACCTTCCTCACAGTCTTTTTGTTTGTGGCCGTTTTTTCCACATTTCCAGCACTGCTGGCTTTTGTCTGCGTTAGTGCAGCCTCTCGAAATGTGTCCATATTCTAGACATTTGTAACATCGGCGCACCTCTGTCCACTCCTGTACCTGGCAGTTCACCCACCCAACGCGGATAGTCCTCTTTTTCAAGAGGGTCTCCGCTTGCTCCTGCTTGAGTTTAAGTATTGCAGACTGTACGCCTGCGTATCCCTTCCTCACTCTTAGGAGCTGCTTTGCGGTAATTTCGGTCTGGCCGAGTTCTTCCGCTACCGCCAAGAGAATCTCTTCTTTGGTAGAGAATTCCATTACGCCCTTTAGGATAACTGTCGTTTGCTTTTCCAGCGCAACGACGCTCGCCTGGTCTGTCAGGGCCTCCGAAAACTTCTTCTGAAGCTCTTCGAGTTTTTCTTCTTCTTTGAGGACAAAAAGGTATTCTCCCCGCCGTGTCTTGTGGATATTTTTAAAGTCCGCGCCGTCAGTTGCGGGGTTCACTTTATTTCCCAGCTGCTTGAAAATGTCTTCATATGTGGCATTATCCCTTGCGATAACTTTTATGGCCTTTGTTCGGGTTTCGGCTTTCGGCTTCTGCTTCGGTGTAGGTTTTTCTTTCGCCTGTTTCTTTTTATATACTACTGTTTGCCAGTCTCCTTCCTCGCAGGTTTCATCGCATTCCTTTTCTCTGTTTTGTTGGTTTGTTACGCCGTGTTCGGCCTGCTCTGAAGACTGGCCCTTTCCTTGGTCATTTCGGCTGGCTAGTTCTTTCTTCTGCTGATCCTGCCTCTTTCCCTTTTGTTTTTTCGCCATACCAAGTTCCTTAAATAATTTCACTTGGCATGTTTTGTCTACCATATGCTTTTCCTCTCCTCTTTTGCATTTTTCAATGGTAATAAGGAGGTTAGGTGTGTTATTTCCTTCCAACCTTTGGAGGAGCGCCATTGCTTCCGTCATACCTTCCTTGACAACTTTTTGCATGTTTTTGGTCAAGGCGATCACCCCGTTCATGCGAGACAGGCATGCTCCAAGTTCCGAAACGGTTCTTTGCAATTCGTACGCGGCCGATTCAACATTTTCCAATTTTACTGCTCCGGCCGTATGTTCCTTTTCTCCGCCACTGGAATTAGTCATTTCCAAATCGGCTCCGCTCTCACTCGTGTCCTGGTTGGGCCCGTCACCTACACGGTCGCCCTCTGGCGGAGTGGTTGCCACAACCGCAGTGCCAGTCCCCGGGTGTGGCATCCCCTTTCCCTCAAAACCCGACAGGTCGCGCTCTAAGCCCTTAATGATGGCGGCGGGCGGCGAGTCCCTCCGGTCGCCGTTAGGGGGTGCCTCCGGCACCTCCGCGGCCACTACCCCCTCTCCCCGACAGGTGCAGGTCGACATGTCGCCCTCCTCTCCGCTAGGAGTGCTGTAAGCCGCTTAGTTCACGTCCACTCCTTACGGGGCGCTAGTGGCGGTATACATAGTGTAAGATCCTGCCGCGCAGCGGCAGCACAATGCA